>CAWUPM010000118.1:0-472733 GCA_963924295.1 Dioctria rufipes
CGGAGGAAAGTAAAAAAAAACGGATAAGCAGGATATCAGTGAAGAACGTGATCAGGAATGATTGAACTGAGATCAATCGCATATGCGTGCAGAAATTTTTTAAATTAAAAAGAAAACAGGAATATTCAAGATAAGTACTCCTTTTCTTCATGTTATTTTTTTGTTTGTTTATATTTAGTTGAAATTATAAATTACAAGTCTTGAATTTTTAAATCGTGATTGAGTGGTTCGCACTACCTTGCTTGCCGCGGAAAGCTTTAGTTTTTTTTATGTTTTTCTTCTCCTCAAAAATTCAATTAAATTTTTTTGCTTGAGTACTAGTAATTACTGAACGATTACGAATTATAACGTTTTCCATTAAGTACGAAAGAGTTTTTCTTATTTTTTTTATTTTTTTATTTATATCTCATTCCCGAGTTCGTGGACTCTAATAACCACGTGGCGCCCAAAGGTGTTTAAGTCCCACCCTTTCTCCATCGCTAGCCGTGGTAACGATTGCGCGCAGCCAGAGTGCGTAACAAATTTGGCGCCCAACGTGGGGCCTAAAACACCAAAATTGAAATATTCAAAGAAAATATCAGTTTAAAAGGAAAAAAAAAATCTTTAAAAGTTTGATTCCAGAACGTAATCGAATTTGACAAATTTATTTGAAGAGCTTTCGCAACTTGTCCATAAACATATCATAGTATTTATTGTCTATAAACATATCATAATATTTATTGCCAGTGAAAAGTTCGAAATTGTTGCAAGAGCAAAAAGAAACTTTAAGGGGCAAATGTTGAGAAAGTCAAATTTAGAGGAGAAATGTTTACATGAAACATCGCAAATGCAGCTTTGAAATAATTTGTTAAGAATCAAAAACATAGAACGCTTACCTTCAAAAATAAGATAATCCAAATTTTTTGTTGTTGTTGTTTTATTCCACTACACTTTTAGGGTACACCACATCTTTTTTTTTTTGAAAATATACTAAATGTTTTTTTTTTTGGTTCATTATAATCCACAAACACATTTAATAGGGACCCACCAGAATTTTTTTTTATTCTATTCTATCTTTGCACCACATCATTTTTTTGTTTGATGTATATATATATATATATATATAGATATATTAAGTGATCTTTTTTTACTGTTCACTGTAAATTCAAACAGGCAGATCACAATCACTTTTTTTGCATCACCTACCTGAACATTTGACCCAGTTTTGGTAGTGAACGCTTCAGCAGTTTATCACATGATCTGTATTTGTTCATCTAGTTTGTTGGGGCACATAAATGGAAGGTTCAGAGCTTAAGGTGCTGTGATGAGTGGTTTCATGCACTGATATCAGTAATTTAATTAATTTGGAGCTCAGAATTGAAATTGTGCATGAGTCTTTTGTGAATTTATCACTTTGCATGCCGGCGTATATATAAGATTTCTTTTTTTGTTATTTTCAGATTCATTTTATAGTCTTTAAGGAAATTTGTTTGCTTAGTTTTTAAGCTACCTAATTTCTTTTTGATTTTGAAGTTTGATTTTGAATTTTTGTTGCGTGTGTTTCGAATCTATTTATAAGCATTCGGTAGGCAGATATATATTCGCGCGTACATAACTAATATACTTATATATACTATAACTTGTCGCTTGCATCGAAAGGCTTTTTATTTATATATTATTCTGGAGTACACTTGATGCACTTAAGGTTACATAGTACATACTCTGATTTATTTATTCCGTGTTCTTGACGCTTTATTGATTAACCCCTTTTAAGATTGGAGTATATACTCTGTGGTTGGATTTTTTTTTTGTTCCTGCTGGGAAGTTTGGGGCATTGTCAGGCAATTCTCTTGAGGGGTACTGAAATCAGAATATAGTAAACATGGAGATAGATAGGTTAAGTCAAGAAGAATTGGCCTATGAGATGAAAGTCCGCAGCTTACCAATTGGAACAGCTGATGCTATGCGAGTGAATTTCCGGGAGGCACTAAGGGTTGAGAAGAGCGGTAAAGCTTTAATAGCAGGTCCTTTCTCATTTTCTTTTGAGGAAGATTTTGAAGCCTTGAGTAAGAAGATGGAGGAAATTCGGCTATTATCAAGTACTTTTCAGGGTGATACTGGTAGCGTAGATTATAGAAAAATATGAACAGAAATGGAGTGGGCTTTAGGAAGATTAAGCAAAAGCAAACCTGGAAGTGAAGAGGAAAGAAAGAAAATAACGCAGGTACGAGCTGACTTGGTCCTTGCTTTAGGGGCACTACAACTTAAAGCAGATGGTGGTTACGAAGAAGAGGACTCTTCAGACGAGTCACCAGATTTGTCAGTAACAGCTCAAGTGGTAAGAAACGCTCATGCCCGCGTCCCTCTGCATAAATGGGAAATTAAATTTTCTGGCGATCAAGGCCAATCTTTTAATTCTTTTCTTGAAAGGGTAAATGAGTTATCGGAGGCGAGGGGGATAACTAAGTACCAGCTATTTCGGTCTGCATTGGACTTATTTACCGGGAAAGCTTTAATATGGTGTAGGGCGAATAAAGCAAAATTCAAGTCCTGGGCGGATGCAATCAGGGAACTGAAGAGTGAATTTTTACCTCACGACTATGACGATCGTTTAATGGAGGAAATCAAAAAGCGAACTCAAGGAAATGGCGAAGCGATTGGAATGTACATAGCCGTGATGACCAATATGTTTGCACGATTATCCGAACCATTGACGGAAGGCCAACACCTTAAAATATTAAAGCGTAACATCAACCCATTTTATCAAACACAGCTGGGACTAACTGAGGTTGAGACAGTGGAGCAGCTCGTTGAGCTAGGGAGAAAATTGGAATCTATTCGTACATCAGTAGAAGCTTATGTACCTCCTCCTTCAAGAAGAAGCAATCAACTTCTTGAACCTGACTTAGCTTATGTAGCGACAGAGCATAACATTTCAGCGATAGCTAACCAAACTCAAAACTCCAACCCAATTCTCAATTCAAGGATCAAATGCTTTCGATGCAATCGACTTGGCCATATAGCGCGATTCTGTAGAACCGAAGTAAGGTGCCAAGGATGCGGAACATCGGGTGTGATGAGAAGTGAATGCAACAACTGTCAGAGTGATGCAAGAAGGCAACAATGGCAAACGAGATCTAGGAATGAAACAGCCAGGCAACAACAAGGCAGAGAGGGGAGAGGAGAACAGTCACAACAAAGTCAGACACGTAGTGAACCTAGCCAAGTCTCGGGAAACGTGAACTGAGGTCGACAGTAGAAGAGGGCGGATCGAGCTCTTGTAATTTTCAGAAAACCGCCCATGTTATTATGCCAGTATACAAGCAAAGCCTTCAACCTGCACAGTGTGACGATTCACTTACCACATTAGTGGATTATATCTTTACAGAAGTAAAGGGTGATACGCGTCCACATCTCGTTGTAAGTATTTTTGGAATTAAAGTTCGCGGGCTCTTGGATTCAGGAGCAACTAAAACCATTGTCGGTGGGTCAGGATGGGAATTCTGGAAAAATTTGGTCTTAAGGTTCGAAAATCGAAGGTAGAGAACGTAAGTTTAGCAGATGGTAAGAATATAGCAGTGCTTGGTGAAATTACTTTACCAATTGAATTAGAGGGACGAATTGCAATTATTGAGGGCTTGATTATTCCTGAACTGCCTCATTCCATGATTTTCGTAATTGATTTTTGGAAGGCCCAAGGAATATCAGCAAACTTAAAAGAAAATTCGTGACGGTTTAGCGATCAAGACACAAATTTCCACGTGAGTGCACTAGAAGGTCATACTAAATTAACAGAGAATCAACAGCAGGAATTAAGTGAGCTTATCAGTAGGGCTGAGGCTAAAATTTGAAGTGGACTAGGTTGTACTAATCGAGTGGAACACTCAATTCAGACAACTGCTTCACCGATCAAGCAACGCTACTATCCAGTGTCACCAGCTATCCAAAAGATCATCAATGAAGAACTCGATAAGATGCTGGAAGCTGGAGTTGTAGAGCCTTCTGATAGCGCCTGGTCTTCCCCCGTTGTGATGGCCAAAAAGAAAGATGGGTCTTATCGGTTTTGCGTTGATTATCGCAAGCTAAACAAGGTTACTAAGAGAGATGCCTATCCCCTCCCGTACGTCTCGGCGATATTAGATAAGTTACGTGATGCGAAGTATATGTCCTCACTTGACATAAAGTCGGCAGTATACTGCATTTACAGTGCCGAACCGAGGGCTGTTTCAATTTCGGAGGATGCCATTCGGTCTGAGTAATTCACCCGCTACTTGGCAACGCCTAATAGATCAAGTACTATCTGGAAACCTAGAAAGCCACGTCTTTGTTTATCTCGACGACGTTGTCATAGTGACCCAATCATTCGCAGATCATATTAAAATATTGGAGGAAGTATTGGATAGGTTATGCAAAGCTGGACTAGTAATCAACTACTCGAAGTGTGAATTTTGTCGCTCCGAATTAAAATACTTAGGATATGTTGTAGGGGAGCAAGGGCTACAGGTAGACCCAGACAAGGTTAAATGCATTCTTGACATCCCACCTCCAAAAACTGTGACTGAGGTACGTCGATTCATTGGTGTAGTAGCTTGGTACCGTAGGTTTGTACCAAACTTTTCTTCCATGATATCACCGATTACCAATTTATTGAGAAAGAGAAGGAAATTTATCTGGTCGTCTGAATGTGAGGAAGCATTTCGTTCAGTAAAAGAGAGTCTCATTAGTGCACCAATTCTCACTTGTCCCGATTTTGACTATCTCTTTATAATACACACAGATGCTTCAGGGTTCGGCGTAGGAGCAGTTCTGACGCAAAAGATAAATGATGAAGATCGAATAATTGCATACTTAAGTCGTTCATTAAACCGATGTGAACGTAATTCCTCGACTACTGGGCGCGAATGTCTGGCTGTTCTTTGGGCTGTCGATAAACTTAGGCCATACATTGAAGGAATGAAATTTACAGTAGTCACAGATCACGCCTCGTTAGTTTGGCTTCATAATCTCAAAGACCCCACGGGGAGATTAGCCAGGTGGGCGATGAAGCTTCAACAATACGATTTTCAGATAGTTTACCGTAAGGGCAGTGAGCATCTTTTGCCAGACTGGTTATCCCGTTCAGTACCTGTTTTGGATTGCATTCAGGATCCCAGCACAATTAGTGACAGATGGTATGCAAGAATGCGGGATAACGTGAAAAACATACCTTCAAAATTCCCTGATTGGAAAATTTAGAATGGGATTTTATGGCGACACATCCTACCTAGATATCCAGCCCTGGCTATAGAGCACGAAACATGGAAAGAAGTAGTTCCAAAGTCGCGAAGGAAAGAACTCATATACAAAGGACACGGCATCGGATGCTTTTTCAAACGTTGTTCTAGCTGAAAAAACTGTTTTATTGCCATGGGTCTGGTCTGCCCTAGTTCTGGTCCGTTTTCGTTTTTGAAGGGTAATTTGACCATGGCTTAAACGTCGATGTGAGTCTTTGTATTTTTCCTCACATAATTGATCATCAGGATGGATCACTCTTTGTGGAATTTCCTCTAATTCCCAGAATTTTCTTAGTTGTTGACTCAACTTGTCATTGTCTGTCACTTGTAACGTGAGCGCGTTAATACTATCGGTGATGTCACTTTTTCTAGTTTTACCCATTAGAATCCAACCTAGCTGAGTGTGCTGTGCTGTGTGTTCTCCTGGTGCACCCTTAATAATTCCGTTTTCAATTATTTCCCCGTAGATGTCCGCTCCTAGTAATATGTCAATTGGGCCGGGAGCGTAAAATTTAGGATCTGCTAGTAGTAGATGCTGCAGATAAGGCAATTTGCTGCTATTTATTGTGTCAGCTGGTATGAAATCTGTTATCTGTTTTAGTATGAATGCTTCTATATTTGTTTCGAAGCTTGTGTGGAGTGACCTTAATTTAAATGACGTTTGTGCCTTTATGGAAGCTGTTTGTGTTTCGCCTAACCCTGTTACCTTGATTTTGATAGGGTTTTTCGGGAGTCTCATTCGTCTACTTGCCGCATCTGTTATGAATGAAACTTGAGAGCCTGAATCTATCAGTGCTCTCATTTGGTGTTTTTGTCCGTTCGTCCCCTCAATGTGAACGAGAGCTGTTGACAACAATGCACGGTTGACATTCGTTGTGAAAAGTGATGTTGGCTCATTACTGCCACTAGGTTGGTTAAGCTTCATTTCTGCTTGCTTTTGGTCAATGTTTGTTATCTCGTTTTTTGTTTCAAGAGATTGGTTTACGTGTAGTAATGTGTTGTGTCGCTTGTGACACAGGAAGCAGGTTTTGTGGCTGGGACAACTATTGATGTTGTGTCCTGAGGCGAGACAATTATTGCAAAGTTTAAACCGTTGCACAAATTGCAGCCTTGATGTTGGAGTTAATTTTTTGAACGCTGGACAGTGGAACAGCGTGTGATTCTGTTTACACTTGACGCATGTATAGGATCTGTTCATAAATGCATATGCGTCTTTGTGTGTATGTTTTGTTGCTGACGGATGGTCATTTGGGTGTGTGGGTCTGTAACCACGACGAGTTTCTTGCTGATTAGGAGACCTTGTTTGTCGTCCATAATCTAATGGTTTCAAGTTCTGACGTACTTGAAGGGATTCTAGAGTACGGAAACGTGCCTCTAGGAAAGTTGACAGATCGGCATATGTCGGTAAGTCGGTTTTGTTGCCTTGGTCTTGCTCCCATAGCTGATGGGTTTCTGATGGAAGGTGCTGAACCAGGTTGTAAATTAGTATTGCATCCCAGTGCTCAATGGGCAATTCTAAGTATTTGAGCTAGTGTAGGCTCTCTTCTGTCTGGTCTAAGAGTGAGCGAATGGCATTGGCAGACTCTGTTCCAATTGGTGTCTGATTTAGTAAGGTTTTTAAGTGTGTGTTGACTTGAGCCCGTTTGTTGTCATATCTCTTTTTCAATAATTCCCATGCCTTATTATAATTCGTTTCTGTTACTTCGAACTGACGTAGTAAGCGTTCAGCTTCGCCAGTGACGCTGAGCTTCAGGTAATGAAGCTTTTGAACTTTGGATATGTTTAGGTCTGTGTGAATTAATGAATTGAATAGATCATGGAATGTCCGCCATGATTTGTAGTTACCGTCAAATGTCGGTATATGGATTGGGGGTAGCCGTGTTTCTGGCTTTGAAAGTCGTACTGGCTGAATTCTGGGCTCATTTGTGTAAGGAGGGAGTGCTGGGAATGACTGCTCTAATTCCTCTAATAGAGTAGAGAGGAGATTTATATATATGAGCTCGGTTTCCTCATATAATTCCCCTTTGGCGTACTCGCTTTGAGCGCCATCTTTGGTTGACCAGATTGCTACATGCAGATCTGTGAAAGATTTCCAGAGTTTTTCTAGAGAATCTATGCGTGCTGCATAGTATTTCTTGCCTGGTTTGGTATCGCTACCTGCCTTGGAGTGATTTATGGCGGCCTTGTTGATTTGATCATTAAGAGCTATCAGTGATAATGTTAAACTAGCGATATCCGCCATCTTGAAAATCTTCCTGTCTTATCCGGCTTCGAAAGGACCAATGTTAAGTGCCAATATGGTCTTAATCATAAAAAGGGGCAGGTGCCGGTTTGATAATTGATAAGACAGGTTGAGTTCAACATAGCAAAATTCACTTTTTATTCATCACAAAATAAGTCTTATATACTAGAAAATTCAGGTACCTTGATTTTAATTCAATTCACTAATTCTACGAATAATTCACGTACTTACAAATCTAATTTTAACTCAATGTTTTAATTTTTTGTTTTTGGTGTGGTTTCCCCTGACGTGGTTTACTCCTTAGTCTGTAAAAATAGAAAAGGAGGATTTTATTAATCTATTTAATGACAGATGGGGTTGGTCAGAATGAGCGTCAACGACCTGCTCATATAGATTTTGTTGGGGTCAAAAAACTCCCAGTGGGATGCAGAAAATCAGTAATAAATCAATAAATTTTGTTAGTAACTAGGGTGCAATACTTCCCTTAGATTGTTTTAGTCAAAGCTTAATTTGGGTTCAATACTGCCGATCTGCTTTGTGGCTCAGTCAAAACGAGAGTGATTTTCTACTTCCAGTAGCTCGCTATTTATAGGCAGAAACACAATGGGAATTGTGTCTGCCGGTGGCGTTGCCATGACGCTCGCGTCGTTTGTAGAATTTTTAGACTTTTGGTCCGCAAATGACGTCGTCATAGTTCTAATGAGAATTTATTCTGTACTATGAGCTGCCATTTTGGAAATGTCAAAGTGGTTCATGGCAGATGTTTTGATGGTAAGTGTTTTTATTTAATTTTAATAATTATTTGTTTTTATTTCAGGTTTTTGATCCCGCCGGATTATTTAGGACGTCGTGGGAATATTGTTGGTGTAGTGTAAGTTTTTGTTTCAATTGAAGTCTCAGATCGTGAGTGATCTGAGATTTCTATTTGTTTGTTTATTTTTTATGGATGCTTTTGTTTTTATTTTAGCTTTTGCTTCGTGGGATACATCGCGGGAATTATTGCTACTGGTCATCATATTAAAAAAGATGTGAGTTTAGTTTTAAGTTTAAAAATTGTTCCGCGACGGAACATCCTCCCGCCTCTCGAAAAAGGATAGACGTTGTGTTTTTGTTAGAAAGATTAAATTAATAAATTAATTGTGTGCAAAACTTACGTTACTGTTTTTTATTTGTAAGCGAACCATGATTTGTCCTGTTGATAATTTCAGAAAACGAAGTGTATCGCCGTACTCCGTTGGGATTCGGTAGCACTTTCTAGCTGCCATAATTTTTAGCCATGGGATATTTTGGTGTTGGATTTGCTCCCACAGCCGAGGGTCGACAATAAAATTGGCTGGCGGCTTTATGAATGCCTTCGGTGGCGCTGGAGTCGGGTGTTGCTTTTGAGGCATTAAGGCAGCCCCCTTTTGTGATGCCTCCACTGGTGCTGTTAATGGTGCCATCAATGCTGGCCTCTTGTGTGGAATGTCGTGAAGCGTTGTTGTTGTGGTAAACGCCGTCAGTGCTGACCTTTTACGGTTCGTGTGGTTATGTGGTGTCGTGCTAGCCTCAAGTTCAAGAGGCCGTTCTGGTTTTTGAATGATTTGTTTGCGTGCCCCTGTAAGAGGTCTAGCTGGCCTTGTTGGTTTTCTGGTGGATATTTCATCAGCCAGATTTCTGATTTGTGGGCGTGCCTGTATGGCCTCGAAGGGCGGTAGGTACGTCTTCGGGTGCCTGGGAATGTCTGTTATACGGAGCTTGACCTTCAAGGAATTTTCAAGCTGGAACGTCGTCGATGTCTAGGCAGTCTTCTAGGTCGGGTAGGCAATTCATTCTCCTGGGGATCATGATAAAGACAACAACAAAAAATAAAAAATAATAAATGATACTAAGCAAAATAAAAGAAAAACATAATAAGTAAAAAACAACAAAAATTAAGCGATAAACTCACAGGTTTGTTAGTATATAAAAATGAAAATAGATAAATGCAAAAAATTAAATGAAAAACCAAAAAATAAAAAAATGTGTGGTTTTGTTGCTTCTGATTTCGTGTGAGGTTGTCAAGTTTTGGTGCATTGAGTTAGTGATGAAGTTTGGCTTGTTTTTTGCTGGTGCACTGTATTATCGGCATTTTTATTTTTTCATGATTTGAATAGATGGCGCTGGAATTTCTTCTGTTGCGACGTGTGGGCAATACGGTAGTAAATTACTCGTGGCTTTCGTTGCTGTTTGTTTGTTCTTCTGCTATTGGTAATCTAAATAATTTTGTGATCGGACGACAGTATTCTTGTGATGCAGTTTTTACTGTGGCGACTGTAACGTGGTTGTCCGCCCCTGTATGGATCTTTGTGATTCTTCCTAATAACCATTTTGTCGGTGGGCAATGTTGGTTTTGAATTAAAACCAAGTCATTGATCTTTAAATTGGTTTTCGCAATTCTCCATTTTGTGCGTTGTTGTATATTGTGGATGAATTCGATAGACCATTTCTTCCAAAACTGTTCTGTCAAAATTTGAGCGTATTGCCATCGTTTAAGTAGATTGCAATTTTCTAATATAGATGGCTCTGGAACAGCTTTGATATTCCGGCCTGTCAAGAAATGACCGGGTGTCAGCACGTTGTAGTCATTAGGGTCATTTGAGAGTGGTGTCAATGGTAGAGAATTTACACATGCTTCTATCTGGCATAAGACCGTAGATTGTTCTTCGTATGTGAGTGTCGTATTCTGTAGTGTTCTCTTTATATGCGTTTTTATTGATTTCACGCCGGCCTCCCACAGCCCTCCGAAGTGAGGACCCGCTGGTGGATTGAAGTGCCAAGTGATTCCTGTCAATATGATGTCATTGGAGATGTCATGTGGGAGCTGACATGACAGTTTTTGCAACTGGCATGACAGTTCTTTGCTAGCTCCAATGAAGTTTATACCACAGTCGGAGTAAAAGTGTCTGCATAGTCCTCTTCTACTGGTAAAGCGTTTGAGGGCTGCGAGAAATGCTGTTGTTGTAAGCTCTGTCACAATCTCAATGTGTATGGCTTTGGTGGCCATACATACAAATATACTGAGATATGCCTTTGCGATTTTGGCATTTCGTATTTTTGATGTTTTGATGTCGATTGGACCCGCATAGTCTACTCCCGTGTGTTCGAATGCCATAGATGGCGTTGTTCTTGGGGAGGGTAAATTCCCCATTAATTGATTTGATGTTTTTGGCTTAGTTCGAAAACATGTTATGCACTGGTAAATTCGTTATCTGATAGTGTTTCTGGCATTTATTAGCCAATACTTATTTCTTAGGGTGTTGAGCACAAGTTGTGTACCTCCGTGCAACGTGTACAAATGGATGTAATCGATGATTATTTTGGACACGTGATGATTGTTAGGTAGAATCATGGGGTGTTTTTGATCGTAAGTTAGGATGGCATTTTCAAGTCTGCCATCTACTCGAATGATTTGATTGGTGTCCAAAAATGGGGTTAAGCTTGATAATCGACTTTTGCTTGGAATTGGTTTCCGTTTTCTAGACTTTCATATTCGTCAGTAAATGTTTGCCTTTGTATTAGTGTGATAATTTTTCCTTCTGCCTGTCGAAGTCCCTCACATGTTAGATATCCATTCTTTTGATTTGTTGAGGTTGTCTGGCAATTGAAGTAGAATCTTCTACAATATGCAATGATGCGTATGAGTTTGGGAAATGATGAATACTTGTTTAACCAGTCGATATGGTTATCTGTGCAAATCAGAGCCTTGACTTTTCGCGACTCAAGTTCAAGACACTTGTTAGTTATATGTTGTTGTAGCCACCTGTCAGCATGTTGCTGAAGCCAAGAGGGGCCGTTCCACCAGAGCTCGTAGTTACTGAGCTCGGTGGGGTATAATCCTCGAGTGGCGCAATCTGCGGGATTATCCTTTGATGGCACGAAACGCCATAGCTGTGGCTGGATGTTCTCTTGGATTTCTGCCACTCTATTAGCGATGAATGTTTTCCATCGCGTCGGATGGCTTTGTATCCACGCCAACGTGATCTCAGAATCACACCATGCGATGGTTGCTATGTCTTGTAGTTTCATGTCGTTTTGGATCTGTTTTAGAAGGCGTGATAAAATGAGAGCTCCACACAATTCCAATTTGGGGAGTGATGTTGTCTTTGTGGGATCGACTCTCGTTTTGGATGTCAGCAGCTGTGTTGTGACTGAGTCATTTTCATCGATTATTCGTATGAAGACGACGCTAGCATAGGCCTTTGTTGACGCGTCACAGAATCCATGTAGCTGCATGTTTTTTATTTTTGGTGCATATTTTATCCATCTAGGTATTTTTATGAATTTGACATCTTGGAGTCCCTTTTGATATTTCGTCCACTCTTGAATATATATGGGTGGTAATGGTTCGTCCCAAGCATATCCACCTAGCCATAGCCTTTGAATGAGGATTTTCGCAAGTATAACACATGGGGCTAGCCATCCTAGTGGGTCAAATAAAGCAGCTGTCTCTGACAGAATGCTTCGTTTGGTGTAGCTGTCTTGTGCTACTGATGGCTTAATAGTGAAGCTAAATTCATCTGTCATGGGATTCCATTGTAGGCCGAGAGTTTTTATCGTATTTTTTTCTGATAGATTTAGGACGGGTTTGACATCTTGATCTGTTATCGGAATGTTAGCTAATAATCCTGGACTATTTGCTGTCCACTTCCTGAGGTTAAATCCGCCTTTGCTTAGTGTACTGATGAGTTCCCTTTGCAGTGATAAGCCTGTATTAATGTCGTGTGCTCCAGTTAGTAGGTCATCCACGTAGAATTCTGTTTTTATACTTTTGGCAGCGAGTGGAAAACTGTGCTGTTCATCGTTGGTCAGCTGATGGAGTGTTCGAATAGCCAGATATGGAGCTGCTGCTGTTCCAAATGTGACAGTTGTCAAACGAAAATCCTCTAATGGCTCGTCTGGGCTATCCCTCCATATAATCCTTTGGTATTCTTGATGGTTTGGATGCATGTGTATCATCCTGTTCATTTTCTCAATGTCGGCTGCCAGTACGTACTTATATAGCCGCCATTGTAGAATGATGGCCTACAATGTGGGTTGTATTGTTGGGCCTACTAACATTTGCTGCTTTAATGACTGACCGTTGGATGACCTGGCTGATGCGTTGAACACGACTCGCATCTTTGTGGTGGAGCTTTCTTTGGTGACTGCATGGCGAGGTAAATAATAGTGCTGGATTTGGTTTGCTCTGGCCATGCTCTGTTCAGCTTTTATTTGACTTGACGGGATTTCTTTCATGTGTCCCAATCGTTGAAATTCCTTTATGCATGCCTTGTATTCGGCATACATTTCTGGATGCTTTTTCAAACGTTGTTCTAGCTGAAAAAACTGTTTTATTGCCATGGGTCTGGTCTGCCCTAGTTCTGGGCCGTTTTCGTTTTTGAAGGGTAATATGTCTAGGTAAGCTCCATGGCTTCAACGTCGATGTGAGTCTTTGTATTTTTCCTCACATAATTGATCATCGGAATGGATCACTCTTTGTGGAATTTCCTCTAATTCCCAGAATTTTCTTAGTTGTTGACTCAACTTGTCATTGTCTGTCATTTGTAACGTGAGCGCGTTAATACTATCGGTGCTGTCACTTTTTCTAGTTTTACACATTAGAATCCAACCTAACTGAGTGTGCTGTGCTGTGTGTTCTCCTGGTGCACCCTTAATAATTCTGTTTTCAATTATTTCCCCGTAGATGTCCGCTCCTAGTCAATTGGGTCGGGAGCGTAAAATTTAGGATCTGCTAGTAGTAGATGCTGCAGATAAGGCAATTTGCTGCTATTTATTGTGTCAGCTGGTATGAAATCTGTTATCTGTTTTAGTATGAATGCTTCTATATTTGTTTCGAAGCTTGTGTGGAGTGACCTTAATTTAAATGACGTTTGTGCCTTTATGGAAGCTGTTTGTGTTTCGCCTAACCCTGTTACCTTGATTTTGATAGGGTTTTTCGGGAGTCTCATTCATTCATTTGCAAGTATGTTAGTAATATTATTGGAAAAGTTTATGGCTCCCTTCGTCAGTTATGGGTCTCTGCATATCTTCTGTCTACTGAAATGCGTCTAAAACTGGTGCGTACGCTGATTATTCCACATTTCCTTTATGGCTCGATATTGTTCCCAAAGCTTGATTCAGTCTGCTACAGACGGCTCATGGTTGCATTCAATGATTGTATTAGGTATGTATATAAACTGCCCCGTAGCTCCCATATCTCCCCATATCGTAACAGTATTCTCGGATTCCCCTTAGATATCTACCTTTCTCACCGTAACTTGTATTTTTTGCACAAGTTAATAAATCTTAAAAGTCCTGAGTACCTCTACAACAAGCTGCAGTTTCTACGATCACAAAGAGGTGTAATTTGTATGCCACGCTGCAGATCACAACTTGGAGAGCGTTCTTATTTTGTTCAAGTTCCTCGCAAATGGAATTTATTACCATCAGAATTTCAGCGCGTGGGCTCCAGCAGGGTTTTTCTTAAATTGTTAAAATCAACCAATTTTACCTAAATGCACATTCTTTCTCTAATTTAACAACAATTATGTAAATATAATCTATTTTTTGTCTTTTTTTCGCATTTCTCTTTTTTTGAATTTTTCTTAACTTTTTTTTTTTTTTTATCATTCATTTTTTTTTTATAAAGATTAGATATAATTTTTTTCTGATTAGTTAAGTTAGTAGTTATTATCACTTATTGACCTACATGTAAATTATAAACTGTGTTCTGTATATTAATAAGATTTTAAAATCTTTGTACAGTTGCCAAATAAATATATATTATTATTATTATTATTATTATCATTCGTCTACTTGCCGCATCTGTTATGAATGAAACTTGAGAGCCTGAATCTATCAGTGCTCTCATTTGGTGTTTTTGTCCGTTCGTTCCCTCAATGTGAACGAGAGCTGTTGACAACAATGCACGGTTGACATTCGTTGTGAAAAGTGATGTTGGCTCATTACTGCCACTAGGTTGGTTAAGCTTCATTTCTGCTTGCTTTTGGTCAATGTTTGTTATCTCGTTTTTTGTTTCAAGAGATTGGTTTACGTGTAGTAATGTGTTGTGTCGCTTGTGACACAGGAAGCAGGTTTTGTGGCTGGGACAACTATTGATGTTGTGTCCTGAGGCGAGACAATTTTTGCAAAGTTTAAACTGTTGCAAGAATTGCAGCCTTGATGTTGGAGTTAATTTTTTGAACGCTGGACAGTGGAACAGCGTGTGATTCTGTTTGCACTTAACGCATGTATAGGATCTGTTCATAAATGCATATGCGTCTTTGTGTGTATGTTTTGTTGCTGACGGATGGTCATTTGGGTGTGTGGGTCTGTAACCACGACGAGTTTCTTGCTGATTAGGAGACCTTGTTTGTCGTCCATAATCTAATGGTTTCAAGTTCTGACGTACTTGAAGGGATTCTAGAGTACGGAAACGTGCCTCTAGGAAAGTTGACAGATCGGCATATGTCGGTAAGTCGGTTTTGTTGCCTTGGTCTTGCTCCCATAGCTGATGGGTTTCTGATGGAAGGTGCTGAACCAGGTTGTAAATTAGTATTGCATCCCAGTGCTCAATGGGCAATTCTAAGTATTTGAGCTAGTGTAGGCTCTCTTCTGTCTGGTCTAAGAGTGAGCGAATGGCATTGGCAGACTCTGTTCCAATTGGTGTCTGATTTAGTAAGGTTTTTAAGTGTGTGTTGACTTGAGCCCGTTTGTTGTCATATCTCTTTTTCAATAATTCCCATGCCTTATTATAATTCGTTTCTGTTACTTCGAACTGACGTAGTAAGCGTTCAGCTTCGCCAGTGACGCTGAGCTTCAGGTAATGAAGCTTTTGAACTTTGGATATGTTTAGGTCTGTGTGAATTAATGAATTGAATAGATCATGGAATGTCCGCCATGATTTGTAGTTACCGTCAAATGTCGGTATATGGATTGGGGGTAGCCGTGTTTCTGGCTTTGAAAGTCATACTGGCTGAATTCTGGGCTCATTTGTGTTAGGAGGAGTGCTGGGAATGACTGCTCTAATTCTTCTAATAGAGTAGAGAAGAGATTTATATATATGAGCTCGGTTTCCTCATATAATTCCCCTTTGGTGTACTCGCTTTGAGCGCCATCTTTGCTACATGCAGATCTGTGAAAGATTTCCAGAGTTTTTCTAGAGAATCTATGCGTGCTGCATAGTATTTCTTGCCTGCTTTGGTATCACTACCTGCCTTGGAGTGATTTATGGCGGCCTTGTTGATTTGAGCATTAAGAGCTATCAGTGATAATGTTAAACTAGCGATATCCGCCATCTTGAAAATCTTCCTGTCTTATCCGGCTTCGAAAGGACCAATGTTAAGTGCCAATATGGGCTTAATCATAAAAAGGGGCAGGTGCCGGTTTGATAATTGATAAGACAGGTTGAGTTCAACATAGCAAAATTCACTTTTTATTCATCACAAATAAGTCTTATATACTAGAAAATTCAGGTACCTTGATTTTAATTCAATTCACTAATTCTACGAATAATTCACGTACTTACAAATCTAATTTTAATTCAATGTTTTAATTTTCTGTTTTTGGTGTGGTTTCCCCTGACGTGGTTTACTCCTTAGTCTATAAAAATAGAAAAGGAGGTTTTTATTAATCTATTTAATGACAGATGGGGTTGGTCAGAATGAGCGTCAACGACCTGCTCATATAGATTTTGTTGGGGTCAAAAAACTCCCAGTGGGATGCAGAAAATCAGTAATAAATCAATAAATTTTGTTAGTAACTAGGGTGCAATACTTCCCTTAGATTGGTTTAGTCAAAGCTTAATATGGCTTCAATACTGCCGATCTGCTTTGTGGCTCAGTCAAAACGAGAGTGATTTTCTACTTCCAGTAGCTCGCTATTTATAGGCAGAAACACAATGGGAATTGTGTCTGCCGGAGGCGTTGCCATGACGCTCGCGTCGTTTGTAGAATTTTTAGACTTTTGGTCCGCAAATGACGTCGTCATAGTTCTAATGAGAATTTATTCTGTACTATGAGCTGCCATTTTGGAAATGTCAAAGTGGTTCATGGCAGATGTTTTGATGGTAAGTGTTTACCCTTTGAATTTTGTTTTTATTTAATTTTAATAATTTGTTGTTATTTCAGGTTTTTGATCCCGTCGGATTATTTAGGACGTCGTGGGAATATTGTTGGTGTAGTGTAAGTTTTTGTTTCAATTGAAGTCTCAGATCGTGAATGATCTGAGACTTCTATTTGTTTGTTCATTTTTTATGGATGCTTTTGTTTTTATTTTAGCTTTTGCTTCGTGGGATACATCGCAAGAATTATTGCTACTGGTCATCACATTAAAAAAGATGTGAGTTTAGTTTTAAGTTTAAAAATTGTTCCGCGACGGAACACCAATAAATCTTTGAAAGGGGGCAGAGGACTATTAAATTCAATCAACAACAAATACCAGTAGAATTACATTTACTGGAATACAAGTACTGTGGACCAGGAACAAATATTGGCGAGAGGAGACCGGCCATTAATTCACTGGACGCAGCCTGTGAGGAACATGATATAGCATACTCGCGACATGAAGATACAAGTGATCGACATATAGTTGATAACATTTTAGCTGAAAAAGCCTGGCAGCGTGAAAGAACTACGGATGCAACTATGAGTGCATGTGCCAACGCCTGGCTTATAACAAACGCAATGAAGGCTAAAATTAAACTAGGTATGGGTCTTAAGTCTAAAAATAAACGCCAACCCACATTCCGAGAAGCAGTACGAAATGCTCGTAAGATTTTAAAAGTAAAAAACCAAAAGACTTGATGGAAGCTACAAAAATAGCTCTTAGTGCAGCTAAAAATATTGTGAAAAGAAAGAAGCAATCAATTAAAACTCCACGAGTGATACCTGTACCAAGGGTTGGTGGGGCACTTCCGTTCCTTACCCAGTTATTTGCTGGGCTTTCAACATTGGGAGCACTATCGGGAGGCGCAGCACGCATAGCTAAAGCACTAAATGATACCAGTGCAGTAAAGGCAAAATTAGAAGAAAGCAAATGTCATAACCATGCAATTGAAACTATAGAGGTTGGTAAAGAGGGAAACGGGCGGTTCCTGAAGCCGTACAGAAAAGGACTTTCACTCTATCTACAACCTCAACCAAAAAAACTACTAAAGTCGCTACCCAAAAGACCACTAAACGAGTTGGATCTTCTAAAGTATACCACACACTTGCCACACTTCAGAGGAGTATTTATGCGTGATAATCTACAAAAAAAAACATGGAAGCAAGAAAGCGGTATTGTTAACTTGGACACCTCAACTGGAGAAGGTACACACTGATAGCGTGCTACAAGAAAGGTGATAACATCTAATACTTTGATAGCATTGGCAAGCTCTAACCACCAAGGGATCTCATAAACTACTTGGATAGTATTATAACGTACAACTACAGCTCTTATCAGAACTATGATGCAGTAATTTGTGGTCACTTATGTTTAGAGTTTTTATATGATTGTTATAGCCATTAATTATTATCTGTAAATAAATGTATCTATATTGCAATTGGGAACAGCTCATTATCAACCGACATGTCATTAACACTTACTCTCACGGGAAATTCGTCTCTACTAACTGCGGAGTACTTTCCTCCACTAGAGCTAGCAACGGAATATATTTGTGGATTAATTGATTTTCAAACATACAACTCTATACCAAATATTGATGTGCGTAATAATGTGGTTCATGTAGGGAATGAGGTTGTTGAGATACTTGTTGGATCCTATGAGATTGATGATATAGCAAAATATGTACAAGGATACTTGGATAAAGAAGGGAAAAGGATAAAGGTTGCGATAAAGGCTAACAATAATACATTGAAGAGTGAAGTTAAGGCAACTGAAGAAATACATTTTGAAAAACAGAGATCCATAGCTCCTCTGTTTGGATTCAGTAAAAGGAACTTATCTGCTAATATAGTGCATACATCAGACTTGCCAGTCAACAGCATTAAAGTAAATACAATACGCATCGAATGTAATATTATATCAGGATCATTCTTCAACAACACACAAGTACACACTCTTCACGAGTTTTCACCGAACGTGGGGCCTGGGTATAAAAGAGTGGAGGTACCCAAAAATGTAATCTATTTGCCTGTGAACACCAAACGTATAAGTTCTCTAACATTGAAGCTCCTTGATCACGACGGTGACGTAATAAACCTCAGAGGAGAGACTATAACCATCAGGTTACATTTGAAGCCACAGCATGTTGATATACAATAGCGATAAATACGATTTCGGGGCAAACAAGATCATTAGTCAGCGGACAAACTTGAAGCGCTCAAGACCTACATTAACACCTGCAAATACGGCATATTTACAATCAATAGACTTAAGGCTGAAACAATGAATAAAGGAATACTAGTTACAGTTTTACTAAATTTGAACATCACTCCTATTCACCATTTCTAACATCAGTATATACAGTATGGCGATTGAGTAACACGTGTTATTTGGCTCCGACTAGTCGCAATTTTCTTTGAGTTTATATTTAATTCCTGGTGTGATAAGTACTCTAGTTTGCATTCTACGATCAATTTCTACAGAAATATAAAATATTGTTTGTGAGGTGCGTGAAAACTTAACTGTAATAACTATAATGTCTATACGTGCTACTCGTGGATCGGCATCGGAGGCGCCTCTAACATCCTCAGAGATGAAAGTGCTTGTGGATTCAATTAAGCTACATTTCGACTCTAATATCAAATCAATGGAGTCTGTACTTGCTGCTAAAATTAATGAAGTTCTGTAAACAAATTAATGATACTGTAGCCACATTGAAAAGTGAAATTTCTCTTTTGCTGAAACGAGTTGATGACCTCGAGTGCAAGTGTGATACTATGGATAAAAATTCTAAATCCAAAGATGTTTTTTTGTATGGAATACCTCACCTATCGGGTGAAAACAGTAAACTAATTGTGGAAAATCTCTCAGCTGGAATAAGGTATGCAATTCCTGTGACTCTGTGATCTCCCCTATAGCTGTTAAATTTAGTAGCCCAAGTATGAAGATGGATTTCATCAAAGTTATCAGGAAAAAAAGTAAAAAATTTCTCAGATTGGTTTCAGCGGTGAAAATAGTATTTATGCACGAGAGTGCCTCTCTGCTACAAACCTACAAATATATAATGAATGCATGAAGTCTAAACGTAACGGAGTATTTGCATCGGTATTTACTGTCCATGGTATTGTCTTCATCCGACGTAGTCAAAACAGAGATGAAATTCCAACAAAGATTATTTCTCTTGATCGGTTGCTGACCTTGGTTAATACACAATCATCACTATAGAAAGGGTGTGCTATATACACGCAGTTGCTGATAGGAGCCATTTACTAAACAGTGACATAATGACAAAATATTCTTTTGTGATAGTTATCTTTATTTTAGTCTGTTTGGTTTTCTCCATCTTCTTAAATTTCATTAGTTTCTTTTACATTTTTTATAATATGTATAATAGCTCTCATATCTTGTTGATTTTTCTTGTAAACATCATGCATGTAGGAGAGCTGTTGACAACAATGCACGGTTGACATTCGTTGTGAAAAGTGATGTTGGCTCATTACTGCCACTAGGTTGGTTAAGCTTCATTTCTGCTTGCTTTTGGTCAATGTTTGTTATCTCGTTTTTTGTTTCAAGAGATTGGTTTACGTGTAGTAATGTGTTGTGTCGCTTGTGACACAGGAAGCAGGTTTTGTGGCTGGGACAACTATTGATATTGTGTCCTGAGGCGAGACAATTTTTGCAAAGTTTAAACTGTTGCACAAATTGCAGCCTTGATGTTGGAGTTAAATTTTTGAACGCTGGGCAGTGGAACAGCGTGTGATTCTGTTTACACTTGACGCATGTATAGGATCTGTTCATAAATGCATATGCGTCTTTGTGTGTATGTTTTGTTGCTGACGGATGGTCATTTGGGTGTGTGGGTCTGTAACCACGACGAGTTTCTTGCTGATTAGGAGACCTTGTTTGTCGTCCATAATCTAATGGTTTCAAGTTCTGACGTACTTGAAGGGATTCTAGAGTACGGAAACGTGCCTCTAGGAAAGTTGACAGATCGGCATATGTCGGTAAGTCGGTTTTGTTGCCTTGGTCTTGCTCCCATAGCTGATGGGTTTCTGATGGAAGGTGCTGAACCAGGTTGTAAATTAGTATTGCATCCCAGTGCTCAATGGGCAATTCTAAGTATTTGAGCTAGTGTAGGCTCTCTTCTGTCTGGTCTAAGAGTGAGCGAATGGCATTGGGAGACTCTGTTCCAATTGGTGTCTGATTTAGTAAGGTTTTTAAGTGTGTGTTGACTTGAGCCCGTTTGTTGTCATATCTCTTTTTCAATAATTCCCATGCCTTATTATAATTCGTTTCTGTTACTTCGAACTGACGTAGTAAGCGTTCAGCTTCGCCAGTGACGCTGAGCTTCAGGTAATGAAGCTTTTGAGCTTTGGATATCTTTAGGTCTGTGTGAATTAATGAATTGAATAGATCATGGAATGTCCGCCATGATTTGTAGTTACCGTCAAATGTCGGTATATGGATTGGGGGTAGCCGTGTTTCTGGCTTTGAAAGTCGTACTGGCTGAATTCTGGGCTCATTTGTGTTAGGAGGAGTGCTGGGAATGACTGCTCTAATTCTTCTAATAGAGTAGAGAGGAGATTTATATATATGAGCTCCGTTTAGTTTACCAGATTGCTACATGCAGATCTGTGAAAGATTTCCAGAGTTTTTCTAGAGAATCTATGCGTGCTGCATAGTATTTCTTGCCTGCTTTGGTATCACTACCTGCCTTGGAGTGATTTATGGCGGCCTTGTTGATTTGAGCATTAAGAGCTATCAGTGATAATGTTAAACTAGCGATATCCGCTATCTTGAAAATCTTCCTGTCTTATCCGGCTTCGAAAGGACCAATGTTAAGTGCCAATATGGGCTTAATCATAAAAAGGGGCAGGTGCCGGTTTGATAATTGATAAGACAGGTTGAGTTCAACATAGCAAAATTCACTTTTTATTCATCACAAATAAGTCTTATATACTAGAAAATTCAGGTACCTTGATTTTAATTCAATTCACTAATTCTACGAATAATTCACGTACTTACAAATCTAATTTTAATTCAATGTTTTAATTTTCTGTTTTTGGTGTGGTTTCCCCTGACGTGGTTTACTCCTTAGTCTGTAAAAATAGAAAAGGAGGTTTTTATTAATCTATTTAATGACAGATGGGGTTGGTCAGAATGAGCGTCAACGACCTGCTCATATAGATTTTGTTGGGGTCAAAAAACTCCCAGTGGGATGCATAAAATCAGTAATAAATCAATAAATTTTGTTAGTAACTAGGGTGCAATACTTCCCTTAGATTGGTTTAGTCAAAGCTTAATATGGCCTCAATACTGCCGATCTGCTTTGTGGCTCAGTCAAAACGAGAGTGATTTTCTACTTCCAGTAGCTCGCTATTTATAGGCAGAAACACAATGGGAATTGTGTCTGCCGGTGGCGTTGCCATGACGCTCGCGTCGTTTGTAGAATTTTTAGACTTTTGGTCCGCAAATGACGTCGTCATAGTTCTAATGAGAATTTATTCTGTACTATGAGCTGCCATTTTGGAAATGTCAAAGTGGTTCATGGCAGATGTTTTGATGGTAAGTGTTTACCCTTTGAATTTTGTTTTTATTTAATTTTAATAATTATTTGTTGTTATTTCAGGTTTTTGATCCCGTCGGATTATTTAAGACGTCGTGGGAATATTGTTGGTGTAGTGTAAGTTTTTGTTTCAATTGAAGTCTCAGATCGTGAGTGATCTGAGACTTCTATTTGTTTGTTCATTTTTTATGGATGCTTTTGTTTTTATTTTAGCTTTTGCTTCGTGGGATACATCGCGGGAATTATTGCTACTGGTCATCACATTAAAAAAGATGTGAGTTTAGTTTTAAGTTTAAAAATTGTTCCGCGACGGAACACCAGTAAATCTTTGAAAGGGGGCAGAGGACTATTAAATTCAGTCAACAACAAATACCAGTAGAATTACATTTACTGGAATACAAGTACTGTGGACCAGGAACAAATATTGGCGAGAGGAGACCGGCCATTAATTCACTGGACGCAGCCTGTGAGGAACATGATATAGCATACTCGCGACATGAAGATACAAGTGATCGACATATAGTTGATAACATTTTAGCTGAAAAAGCCTGGCAGCGTGAAAGAACTACGGATGCAACTATGAGTGCATGTGCCAACGCCTGGCTTATAACAAACGCAATGAAGGCTAAAATTAAACTAGGTATGGGTCTTAAGTCTAAAAATAAACGCCAACCCACATTCCGAGAAGCAGTACGAAATGCTCGTAAGATTTTAAAAGTAAAAAACCAAAAGACTTGATGGAAGCTACAAAAATAGCTCTTAGTGCAGCTAAAAATATTGTGAAAAGAAAGAAGCAATCAATTAAAACTCCACGAGTGATACCTGTACCAAGGGTTGGTGGGGCACTTCCGTTCCTTACCCAGTTATTTGCTGGGCTTTCAACATTGGGAGCACTATCGGGAGGCGCAGCACGCATAGCTAAAGCACTAAATGATACCAGTGCAGTAAAGGCAAAATTAGAAGAAAGCAAATGTCATAACCATGCAATTGAAACTATAGAGGTTGGTAAAGAGGGAAACGGGCGGTTCCTGAAGCCGTACAGAAAAGGACTTTCACTCTATCTACAACCTCAACCAAAAAAACTACTAAAGTCGCTACCCAAAAGACCACTAAACGAGTTGGATCTTCTAAAGTATACCACACACTTGCCACACTTCAGAGGAGTATTTATGCGTGATAATCTACAAAAAAAAACATGGAAGCAAGAAAGCGGTATTGTTAACTTGGACACCTCAACTGGAGAAGGTACACACTGATAGCGTGCTACAAGAAAGGTGATAACATCTAATACTTTGATAGCATTGGCAAGCTCTAACCACCAAGGGATCTCATAAACTACTTGGATAGTATTATAACGTACAACTACAGCTCTTATCAGAACTATGATGCAGTAATTTGTGGTCACTTATGTTTAGAGTTTTTATATGATTGTTATAGCCATTAATTATTATCTGTAAATAAATGTATCTATATTGCAATTGGGAACAGCTCATTATCAACCGACATGTCATTAACACTTACTCTCACGGGAAATTCGTCTCTACTAACTGCGGAGTACTTTCCTCCACTAGAGCTAGCAACGGAATATATTTGTGGATTAATTGATTTTCAAACATACAACTCTATACCAAATATTGATGTGCGTAATAATGTGGTTCATGTAGGGAATGAGGTTGTTGAGATACTTGTTGGATCCTATGAGATTGATGATATAGCAAAATATGTACAAGGATACTTGGATAAAGAAGGGAAAAGGATAAAGGTTGCGATAAAGGCTAACAATAATACATTGAAGAGTGAAGTTAAGGCAACTGAAGAAATACATTTTGAAAAACAGAGATCCATAGCTCCTCTGTTTGGATTCAGTAAAAGGAACTTATCTGCTAATATAGTGCATACATCAGACTTGCCAGTCAACAGCATTAAAGTAAATACAATACGCATCGAATGTAATATTATATCAGGATCATTCTTCAACAACACACAAGTACACACTCTTCACGAGTTTTCACCGAACGTGGGGCCTGGGTATAAAAGAGTGGAGGTACCCAAAAATGTAATCTATTTGCCTGTGAACACCAAACGTATAAGTTCTCTAACATTGAAGCTCCTTGATCACGACGGTGACGTAATAAACCTCAGAGGAGAGACTATAACCATCAGGTTACATTTGAAGCCACAGCATGTTGATATACAATAGCGATAAATACGATTTCGGGGCAAACAAGATCATTAGTCAGCGGACAAACTTGAAGCGCTCAAGACCTACATTAACACCTGCAAATACGGCATATTTACAATCAATAGACTTAAGGCTGAAACAATGAATAAAGGAATACTAGTTACAGTTTTACTAAATTTGAACATCACTCCTATTCACCATTTCTAACATCAGTATATACAGTATGGCGATTGAGTAACACGTGTTATTTGGCTCCGACTAGTCGCAATTTTCTTTGAGTTTATATTTAATTCCTGGTGTGATAAGTACTCTAGTTTGCATTCTACGATCAATTTCTACAGAAATATAAAATATTGTTTGTGAGGTGTGTGAAAACTTAACTGTAATAACTATAATGTCTATACGTGCTACTCGTGGATCGGCATCGGAGGCGCCTCTAACATCCTCAGAGATGAAAGTGCTTGTGGATTCAATTAAGCTACATTTCGACTCTAATATCAAATCAATGGAGTCTGTACTTGCTGCTAAAATTAATGAAGTTCTGTAAACAAATTAATGATACTGTAGCCACATTGAAAAGTGAAATTTCTCTTTTGCTGAAACGAGTTGATGACCTCGAGTGCAAGTGTGATACTATGGATAAAAATTCTAAATCCAAAGATGTTTTTTTGTATGGAATACCTCACCTATCGGGTGAAAACAGTAAACTAATTGTGGAAAATCTCTCAGCTGGAATAAGGTATGCAATTCCTGTGACTCTGTGATCTCCCCTATAGCTGTTAAATTGAGTAGCCCAAGTATGAAGATGGATTTCATCAAAGTTATCAGGAAAAAAAGTAAAAAATTTCTCAGATTGGTTTCAGCGGTGAAAATAGTATTTATGCACGAGAGTGCCTCTCTGCTACAAACCTACAAATATATAATGAATGCATGAAGTCTAAACGTAACGGAGTATTTGCATCGGTATTTACTGTCCATGGTATTGTCTTCATCCGACGTAGTCAAAACAGAGATGAAATTCCAACAAAGATTATTTCTCTTGATCGGTTGCTGACCTTGGTTAATACACAATCATCACTATAGAAAGGGTGTGCTATATACACGCAGTTGCTGATAGGAGCCATTTACTAAACAGTGACATAATGACAAAATATTCTTTTGTGATAGTTATCTTTATTTTAGTCTGTTTGGTTTTCTCCATCTTCTTAAATTTCATTAGTTTCTTTTACATTTTTTATAATATGTATAATAGCTCTCATATCTTGTTGATTTTTCTTGTAAACATCATGCATGTAGGAGAGCTGTTGACAACAATGCACGGTTGACATTCGTTGTGAAAAGTGATGTTGGCTCATTACTGCCACTAGGTTGGTTAAGCTTCATTTCTGCTTGCTTTTGGTCAATGTTTGTTATCTCGTTTTTTGTTTCAAGAGATTGGTTTACGTGTAGTAATGTGTTGTGTCGCTTGTGACACAGGAAGCAGGTTTTGTGGCTGGGACAACTATTGATGTTGTGTCCTGAGGCGAGACAATTTTTGCAAAGTTTAAACTGTTGCACAAATTGCAGCCTTGATGTTGGAGTTAAATTTTTGAACGCTGGGCAGTGGAACAGCGTGTGATTCTGTTTACACTTGACGCATGTATAGGATCTGTTCATAAATGCATATGCGTCTTTGTGTGTATGTTTTGTTGCTGACGGATGGTCATTTGGGTGTGTGGGTCTGTAACCACGACGAGTTTCTTGCTGATTAGGAGACCTTGTTTGTCGTCCATAATCTAATGGTTTCAAGTTCTGACGTACTTGAAGGGATTCTAGAGTACGGAAACGTGCCTCTAGGAAAGTTGACAGATCGGCATATGTCGGTAAGTCGGTTTTGTTGCCTTGGTCTTGCTCCCATAGCTGATGGGTTTCTGATGGAAGGTGCTGAACCAGGTTGTAAATTAGTATTGCATCCCAGTGCTCAATGGGCAATTCTAAGTATTTGAGCTAGTGTAGGCTCTCTTCTGTCTGGTCTAAGAGTGAGCGAATGGCATTGGGAGACTCTGTTCCAATTGGTGTCTGATTTAGTAAGGTTTTTAAGTGTGTGTTGACTTGAGCCCGTTTGTTGTCATATCTCTTTTTCAATAATTCCCATGCCTTATTATAATTCGTTTCTGTTACTTCGAACTGACGTAGTAAGCGTTCAGCTTCGCCAGTGACGCTGAGCTTCAGGTAATGAAGCTTTTGAGCTTTGGATATCTTTAGGTCTGTGTGAATTAATGAATTGAATAGATCATGGAATGTCCGCCATGATTTGTAGTTACCGTCAAATGTCGGTATATGGATTGGGGGTAGCCGTGTTTCTGGCTTTGAAAGTCGTACTGGCTGAATTCTGGGCTCATTTGTGTTAGGAGGAGTACTGGGAATGACTGCTCTAATTCTTCTAATAGAGTAGAGAGGAGATTTATATATATGAGCTCCGTTTAGTTTACCAGATTGCTACATGCAGATCTGTGAAAGATTTCCAGAGTTTTTCTAGAGAATCTATGCGTGCTGCATAGTATTTCTTGCCTGCTTTGGTATCACTACCTGCCTTGGAGTGATTTATGGCGGCCTTGTTGATTTGAGCATTAAGAGCTATCAGTGATAATGTTAAACTAGCGATATCCGCTATCTTGAAAATCTTCCTGTCTTATCCGGCTTCGAAAGGACCAATGTTAAGTGCCAATATGGGCTTAATCATAAAAAGGGGCAGGTGCCGGTTTGATAATTGATAAGACAGGTTGAGTTCAACATAGCAAAATTCACTTTTTATTCATCACAAATAAGTCTTATATACTAGAAAATTCAGGTACCTTGATTTTAATTCAATTCACTAATTCTACGAATAATTCACGTACTTACAAATCTAATTTTAATTCAATGTTTTAATTTTCTGTTTTTGGTGTGGTTTCCCCTGACGTGGTTTACTCCTTAGTCTGTAAAAATAGAAAAGGAGGTTTTTATTAATCTATTTAATGACAGATGGGGTTGGTCAGAATGAGCGTCAACGACCTGCTCATATAGATTTTGTTGGGGTCAAAAAACTCCCAGTGGGATGCATAAAATCAGTAATAAATCAATAAATTTTGTTAGTAACTAGGGTGCAATACTTCCCTTAGATTGGTTTAGTCAAAGCTTAATATGGCCTCAATACTGCCGATCTGCTTTGTGGCTCAGTCAAAACGAGAGTGATTTTCTACTTCCAGTAGCTCGCTATTTATAGGCAGAAACACAATGGGAATTGTGTCTGCCGGTGGCGTTGCCATGACGCTCGCGTCGTTTGTAGAATTTTTAGACTTTTGGTCCGCAAATGACGTCGTCATAGTTCTAATGAGAATTTATTCTGTACTATGAGCTGCCATTTTGGAAATGTCAAAGTGGTTCATGGCAGATGTTTTGATGGTAAGTGTTTACCCTTTGAATTTTGTTTTTATTTAATTTTAATAATTATTTGTTGTTATTTCAGGTTTTTGATCCCGTCGGATTATTTAAGACGTCGTGGGAATATTGTTGGTGTAGTGTAAGTTTTTGTTTCAATTGAAGTCTCAGATCGTGAGTGATCTGAGACTTCTATTTGTTTGTTCATTTTTTATGGATGCTTTTGTTTTTATTTTAGCTTTTGCTTCGTGGGATACATCGCGGGAATTATTGCTACTGGTCATCACATTAAAAAAGATGTGAGTTTAGTTTTAAGTTTAAAAATTGTTCCGCGACGGAACACCAGTAAATCTTTGAAAGGGGGCAGAGGACTATTAAATTCAGTCAACAACAAATACCAGTAGAATTACATTTACTGGAATACAAGTACTGTGGACCAGGAACAAATATTGGCGAGAGGAGACCGGCCATTAATTCACTGGACGCAGCCTGTGAGGAACATGATATAGCATACTCGCGACATGAAGATACAAGTGATCGACATATAGTTGATAACATTTTAGCTGAAAAAGCCTGGCAGCGTGAAAGAACTACGGATGCAACTATGAGTGCATGTGCCAACGCCTGGCTTATAACAAACGCAATGAAGGCTAAAATTAAACTAGGTATGGAGTATGGAAGTCTAAAAATAAACGCCAACCCACATTCCGAGAAGCAGTACGAAATGCTCGTAAGATTTTAAAAGAAAAAAACCAAAAGACTTGATGGAAGCTACAAAAATAGCTCTTAGTGCAGCTAAAAATATTGTGAAAAGAAAGAAGTAATCAATTAAAACTCCACGAGTGATACCTGTACCAAGGGTTGGTGGGGCACTTCCGTTCCTTACCCAGTTATTTGCTGGGCTTTCAACATTGGGAGCACTATCGGGAGGCGCAGCACGCATAGCTAAAGCACTAAATGATACCAGTGCAGTAAAGGCAAAATTAGAAGAAAGCAAATGTCATAACCATGCAATTGAAACTATAGAGGTTGGTAAAGAGGGAAACGGGCGGTTCCTGAAGCCGTACAGAAAAGGACTTTCACTCTATCTACAACCTCAACCAAAAAAACTATTAAAGTCGCTACCCAAAAGACCACTAAACGAGTTGGATCTTCTAAAGTATACCACACACTTGCCACACTTCAGAGGAGTATTTATGCGTGATAATCTACAACAAAAAAAAAAAAATGGAAGCAAGAAAGCGGTATTGTTAACTTGGACACCTCAACTGGAGAAGGTACACACTGATAGCGTGCTACAAGAAAGGTGATAACATCGAATACTTTGATAGCATTGGCAAGCTCTAACCACCAAGGGATCTCATAAACTACTTGGATAGTATTATAACGTACAACTACAGCTCTTATCAGAACTATGATGCAGTAATTTGTGGTCACTTATGTTTAGAGTTTTTATATGATTGTTATAGCCATTAATTATTATCTGTAAATAAATGTATCTATATTGCAATTGGGAACAGTTCATTATCAACCGACATGTCATTAACACTTACTCTCACGGGAAATTCGCCTCTACTAACTGCGGAGTACTTTCCTCCACTAGAGCTAGCAACGGAATATATTTGTGGATTAATTGATTTTCAAACATACAACTCTATACCAAATATTGATGTGCGTAATAATGTGGTTCATGTAGGGAATGAGATTGTTGAGATACTTGTTGGATCCTATGAGATTGATGATATAGCAAAATATGTACAAGGATACTTGGATAAAGAAGGGAAAAGGATAAAGGTTGCTATAAAGGCTAACAATAATACATTGAAGAGTGAAGTTAAGGCAACTGAAGAAATACATTTTGAAAAACAGAGATCCATAGCTCCTCTGCTTGGATTCAGTAAAAGGAACTTATCTGCTAATATAGTGCATACATCAGACTTACCAGTCAACATCATTAAAGTAAATACAATACGCATCGAATGTAATATTATATCAGGATCATTCTTCAACAACACACAAGTACACACTCTTCACGAGTTTTCACCGAACGTGGGGCCTGGGTATAAAAGAGTGGAGGTACCCAAAAATGTAATCTATTTGCCTGTGAACACCAAACGTATAAGTTCTCTAACATTGAAGCTCCTTGATCACGACGGTGAGGTAACCAACCTCAGAGGAGAGACTATAACCATCAGGTTACATTTGAAGCCACAGCATGTTGATATACAATAGCGATAAATACGATTTCGGGGCAAACAAGCTCATTAGTCAGCGGACAACCTTGAAGCGCTCAAGACCTACATTAACACCTGCAAATACGGCATATTTACAATCAATAGGCTTAAGGCTGAAACAATGAATAAAGGAATACTAGTTACAGTTTTACTAAATTTGAACATCACTCCTATTCACCATTTCTAACATCAGTATATACAGTATGGCGATTGAGTAACACGTGTTATTTGGCTCCGACTAGTCGCAATTTTCTTTGAGTTTATATTTAATTCCTGGTGTGATAAGTACTCTAGTTTGCATTCTACGATCAATTTCTACAGAAATATAAAATATTGTTTGTGAGGTGTGTGAAAACTTAACTGTAATAACTATAATTTCTATACGTGCTACTCGTGGATCGGCATCGGAGGCGCCTCTCACATCCTCAGAAATGAAAGTGCTTGTGGATTCAAATAAGCTACATTTCGACTCTAATATCAAATCAATGGAGTCTGTACTTGCTGCTAAAATTAATGAGTTCTGTAAACAAATTAATGATACTGTAGCCACATTGAAAAGTGAAATTTCTCTTTTGCTGAAACGAGGTGATGACCTCGAGTGCAAGTGTGATACTATGGATAGAAATTCTAAATCCAAAGATGTTTTTTTGTATGGAATACCTCACCTATCGGGTGAAAACAGTAAACTAATTGTGGAAAATCTCTCAGCTGGAATAAGGTATGCAATTCCTGTGACTCTGTGATCTCCCCTATAGCTGTTAAATTTAGTAGCCCAAGTATGAAGATGGATTTCATCAAAGTTATCAGGAAAAAAAGTAAAAAATTTCTCAGATTGGTTTCAGCGGTGAAAATAACATTTATGCACGAGAGTGCCTCTCTGCTACAAACCTACAAATATATAATGAATGCATGAAGTCTAAACATAACGGAGTATTTGCATCGGTATTTACTGTCCATGGCATTGTCTTCATCCGACGTAATCAAAACAGAGATGAAATTCCAACAAAGATTATTTCTCTTGATCGGTTGCTGACCTTGGTTAATAAACAATCATCACTATAGAAAGGGTGTGCTATATACACGCGTTGCTGATAGGAGCCATTTACTAAACAGTGACATAATGACAAAATATTCTTTTGTGATAGTTATCTTTATTTTAGTCTGTTTGGTTTTCTCTATCTTCTTAAATTTCATTAGTTTCTTTTGCATTTTTTATAATATATATAATAGCTCTCATATCTTGTTGATTTTTCTTGTAAACATCATGCATGTAGGAGAGCTGTTGACAACAATGCACGGTTGACATTCGTTGTGAAAAGTGATGTTGGCTCATTACTGCCACTAGGTTGGTTAAGCTTCATTTCTGCTTGCTTTTGGTCAATGTTTGTTATCTCGTTTTTTGTTTCAAGAGATTGGTTTACGTGTAGTAATGTGTTGTGTCGCTTGTGACACAGGAAGCAGGTTTTGTGACTGGGACAACTATTGATGTTGTGTCCTGAGGCGAGACAATTTTTGCAAAGTTTAAACTGTTGCACAAATTGCAGCCTTGATGTTGGAGTTAATTTTTTGAACGCTGGGCAGTGGAACAGCGTGTGATTCTGTTTACACTTGACGCATGTATAGGATCTGTTCATAAATGCATATGCGTCTTTGTGTGTATGTTTTGTTGCTGACGGATGGTCATTTGGGTGTGTGGGTCTGTAACCACGACGAGTTTCTTGCTGATTAGGAGACCTTGTTTGTCGTCCATAATCTAATGGTTTCAAGTTCTGACGTACTTGAAGGGATTCTAGAGTACGGAAACGTGCCTCTAGGAAAGTTGACAGATCGGCATATGTCGGTAAGTCGGTTTTGTTGCCTTGGTCTTGCTCCCATAGCTGATGGGTTTCTGATGGAAGGTGCTGAACCAGGTTGTAAATTAGTATTGCATCCCAGTGCTCAATGGGCAATTCTAAGTATTTGAGCTAGTGTAGGCTCTCTTCGGTCTGGTCTAAGAGTGAGCGAATGGCATTGGCAGACTCTGTTCCAATTGGTGTCTGATTTAGTAAGGTTTTTAAGTGTGTGTTGACTTGAGCCCGTTTGTTGTCATATCTCTTTTTCAATAATTCCTATGCCTTATTATAATTCGTTTCTGTTACTTCGAACTGACGTAGTAAGCGTTCAGCTTCGCCAGTGACGCTGAGCTTCAGGTAATGAAGCTTTTGAACTTTGGATATGTTTAGGTCTGTGTGAATTAATGAATTGAATAGATCATGGAATGTCCGCCATGATTTGTAGTTACCGTCAAATGTCGGTATATGGATTGGGGGTAGCCGTGTTTCTGGCTTTGAAAGTCATACTGGCTGAATTCTGGGCTCATTTGTGTTAGGAGGAGTGCTGGGAATGACTGCTCTAATTCTTCTAATTGAATAGAGAGGAGATTTATATATATGAGCTCGGTTTCCTCATATAATTCCCCTTTGGTGTACTCGCTTTGAGCGCCATCTTTGGTTGACCAGATTGCTACATGCAGATCTGTGAAAGATTTCCAGAGTTTTTCTAGAGAATCTATGCGTGCTGCATAGTATTTCTTGCCTGCTTTGGTATCACTACCTGCCTTGGAGTGATTTATGGCGGCCTTGTTGATTTGAGCATTAAGAGCTATCAGTGATAATGTTAAACTAGCGATATCCGCCATCTTGAAAATCTTCCTGTCTTATCCGGCTTCGAAAGGACCAATGTTAAGTGCCAATATGGGCTTAATCATAAAAAGGGGCAGGTGCCGGTTTGATAATTGATAAGACAGGTTGAGTTCAACATAGCAAAATTCACTTTTTATTCATCACAAATAAGTCTTATATACTAGAAAATTCAGGTACCTTGATTTTAATTCAATTCACTAATTCTACGAATAATTCACGTACTTACAAATCTAATTTTAATTCAATGTTTTAATTTTCTGTTTTTGGTGTGGTTTCCCCTGACGTGGTTTACTACTTAGTCTGTAAAAATAGAAAAGGAGGTTTTTATTAATCTATTTAATGACAGATGGGGTTGGTCAGAATGAGCGTCAACGACCTGCTCATATAGATTTTGTTGGGGTCAAAAAACTCCCAGTGGGATGCAGAAAATCAGTAATAAATCAATAAATTTTGTTAGTAACTAGGGTGCAATACTTCCCTTAGATTGGTTTAGTCAAAGCTTAATATGGCTTCAATACTGCCGATCTGCTTTGTGGCTCAGTCAAAACGAGAGTGATTTTCTACTTCCAGTAGCTCGCTATTTATAGGCAGAAACACAATGGGAATTGTGTCTGCCGGTGGCGTTGCCATGACGCTCGCGTCGTTTGTAGAATTTTTAGACTTTTGGTCCGCAAATGACGTCGTCATAGTTCTAATGAGAATTTATTCTGTACTATGAGCTGCCATTTTGGAAATGTCAAAGTGGTTCATGGCAGATGTTTTGATGGTAAGTGTTTACCCTTTGAATTTTGTTTTTATTTAATTTTAATAATTATTTGTTGTTATTTCAGGTTTTTGATCCCGTCGGATTATTTAGGACGTCGTGGGAATATTGTTGGTGTAGTGTAAGTTTTTGTTTCAATTGAAGTCTCAGATCGTGAATGATCTGAGACTTCTATTTGTTTGTTCATTTTTTATGGATGCTTTTGTTTTTATTTTAGCTTTTGCTTCGTGGGATACATCGCAAGAATTATTGCTACTGGTCATCACATTAAAAAAGATGTGAGTTTAGTTTTAAGTTTAAAAATTGTTCCGCGACGGAACACCAGTAAACTTTGAAAGGGGGCAGAGGACTATTAAATTCAATCAACAACAAATACCAGTAGAATTACATTTACTGGAATACAAGTACTGCGGACCAGGAACAAATATTGGCGAGAGGAGACCGGCCATTAATTCTCTGGACGCAGCCTGTGAGGAACCTGATATAGCATACTCGCGACATGAAGATACAAGTGATCGACATATAGTTGATAACATTTTAGCTGAAAAAGCCTGGCAGCGTGAAAGAACTACGGATGCAACTATGAGTGCATGTGCCAACGCTTGGCTTATAACAAACGCAATGAAGGCTAAAATTAAACTAGGTATGGGTCTTAAGTCTAAAAATAAACGCCAACCCACATTCCGAGAAGCAGTACGAAATGCTCGTAAGATTTTAAAAGTAAAAAACCAAAAGACTTGATGGAAGCTACAAAAATAGCTCTTAGTGCAGGTAAAAATATTGTGAAAAGAAAGAAGCAATCAATTAAAACTCCACGAGTGATACCTGTACCAAGGGTTGGTGGGGCACTTCCGTTCCTTACCCAGTTATTTGCTGGGCTTTCAACATTGGGAGCACTATCGGGAGGCGCAGCACGCATAGCTAAAGCACTAAATGATACCAGTGCAGTAAAGGCAAAATTAGAAGAAAGCAAATGTCATAACCATGCAATTGAAACTATAGAGGTTGGTAAAGAGGGAAACGGGCGGTTCCTGAAGCCGTACAGAAAAGGACTTTCACTCTATCTACAACCTCAACCAAAAAAACTATTAAAGTCGCTACCCAAAAGACCACTAAACGAGTTGGATCTTCTAAAGTATACCACACACTTGCCACACTTCAGAGGAGTATTTATGCGTAATAATCTACAAAAAAAAAACATGGAAGCAAGAAAGCGGTATTGTTAACTTGGACACCTCAACTGGAGAAGGTACACACTGATAGCGTGCTACAAGAAAGGTGATAACATCGAATACTTTGATAGCATTGGCGAGCTCTAACCAAAAAGGGATCTCATAAACTACTTGGATAGTATTATAACGTACAACTACAGCTCTTATCAGAACTATGATGCAGTAATTTGTGGTCACTTATGTTTAGAGTTTTTATATGATTGTTATAGCCATTAATTATTATCTGTAAATAAATGTGTCTATATTGCAATTGGGAACAGTTCATTATCAACCGACATGTCATTAACACTTACTCTCACGGGAAATTCGTCTCTACTAACTGCGGAGTACTTTCCTCCACTAGAGCTAGCAACGGAATATATTTGTGGATTAATTGATTTTCAAACATACAACTCTATACCAAATATTGATGTGCGTAATAATGTGGTTCATGTAAGAAATGAGGTTGTTGAGATACTTGTTGGATCCTATGAGATTGATGATATAGCAAAATATGTACAAGGATACTTGGATAAAGAAGGGAAAAGGATAAAGGTTGCGATAAAGGCTAACAATAATACATTGAAGAGTGAAGTTAAGGCAACTGAAGAAATACATTTTGAAAAACAGAGATCCATAGCTCCTCTGCTTGGATTCAGTAAAAGGAACTTATCTGCTAATATAGTGCATACATCAGACTTGCCAGCCAACATCATTAAAGTAAATACAATACGCATCGAATGTAATATTATATCAGGATCATTCTTCAACAACACACAAGTACACACTCTTCACGAGTTTTCACCGAACGTGGGGCCTGGGTATAAAAGAGTGGAGGTACCCAAAAATGTAATCTATTTGCCTGTGAACACCAAACGTATAAGTTCTCTAACATTGAAGCTCCTTGATCACGACGGTGACGTAATCAACCTCAGAGGAGAGACTATAACCATCAGGTTACATTTGAAGCCACAGCATGTTGATATACAATAGCGATAAATACGATTTCGGGGCAAACAAGATCATTAGTCAGCGGACAACCTTGAAGCGCTCAAGACCTACATTAACACCTGCAAATACGGCATATTTACAATTAATAGGCTTAAGGCTGAAACAATGAATAAAGGAATACTAGTTACAGTTTTACTAAATTTGAACATCACTCCTATTCACCATTTCTAACATCAGTATATACAGTATGGCGATTGAGTAACACGTGTTATTTGGCTCCGACTAGTCGCAATTTTCTTTGAGTTTATATTTAATTTCTACAGAAATATAAAATATTGTTTGTGAGGTGTGTGAAAACTTAACTGTAATAACTATAATGTCTATACGTGCTACTCGTGGATCGGCATCGGAGGCGCCTCTAACATCCTCAGAAATGAAAGTGCTTGGGGATTCAATTAAGCTACATTTCGACTCTAATATCAAATCAATGGAGTCTGTACTTGCTGCTAAAATTAATGAGTTCTGTAAACAAATTAATGATACTGTAGCCACATTGAAAAGTGAAATTTCTCTTTTGCTGAAACGAGTTGATGACCTCGAGTGCAAGTGTGATACTATGGATAGAAATTCTAAATCCAAAGATGTTTTTTTGTATGGAATACCTCACCTATCGGGTGAAAACAGTAAACTAATTGTGGAAAATCTCTCAGCTGGAATAAGGTATGCAATTCCTGTGACTCTGTGATCTCCCCTATAGCTGCTAAATTTAGTAGCCCAAGTATGAAGATGGATTTCATCAAAGTTATCAGGAAAAAAAGTAAACAATTTCTCAGATTGGTTTCAGCGGTGAAAATAATATTTATGCACGAGAGTGCCTCTCTGCTACAAACCCACAAATATATAATGAATGCATGAAGTCTAAACGTAACGGAGTATTTGCATCGGTATTTACTGTCCATGGCATTGTCTTCATCCGACGTAATCAAAACAGAGATGAAATTCCAACAAAGAATATTTCTCTTGATCGGTTGCTGACCTTGGTTAATACACAATCATCACTATAGAAAGGGTGTGCTATATACACGCAGTTGCTGATAGGAGCCATTTACTAAACAGTGACATAATGACAAAATATTCTTTTGTGATAGTTATCTTTATTTTAGTCTGTTTGGTTTTCTCTATCTTCTTAAATTTCATTAGTTTCTTTTACATTTTTTATAATATATATAATAGCTCTCATATCTTGTTGATTTTTCTTGTAAACATCATGCATGTAGGAGAGCTGTTGACAACATTGCACGGTTGACATTCGTTGTGAAAAGTGATGTTGGCTCATTACTGCCACTAGGTTGGTTAAGCTTCATTTCTGCTTGCTTTTGGTCAATGTTTGTTATCTCGTTTTTTGTTTCAAGAGATTGGTTTACGTGTAGTAATGTGTTGTGTCGCTTGTGACACAGGAAGCAGGTTTTGTGGCTGGGACAACTATTGATGTTGTGTCCTGAGGCGAGACAATTTTTTCAAAGTTTAAACTGTTGCACAAATTGCAGCCTTGATGTTGGAGTTAATTTTTTGAACGCTGGGCAGTGGAACAGCGTGTGATTCTGTTTACACTTGACGCATGTATAGGATCTGTTCATAAATGCATATGCGTCTTTGTGTGTATGTTTTGTTGCTGACGGATGGTCATTTGGGTGTGTGGGTCTGTAACCACGACGAGTTTCTTGCTGATTAGGAGACCTTGTTTGTCGTCCATAATCTAATGGTTTCAAGTTCTGACGTACTTGAAGGGATTCTAGAGTACGGAAACGTGCCTCTAGGAAAGTTGACAGATCGGCATATGTCGGTAAGTCGGTTTTGTTGCCTTGGTCTTGCTCCCATAGCTGATGGGTTTCTGATGGAAGGTGCTGAACCAGGTTGTAAATTAGTATTGCATCCCAGTGCTCAATGGGCAATTCTAAGTATTTGAGCTAGTGTAGGCTCTCTTCGGTCTGGTCTAAGAGTGAGCGAATGGCATTGGCAGACTCTGTTCCAATTGGTGTCTGATTTACTAAGGTTTTTAAGTGTGTGTTGACTTGAGCCCGTTTGTTGTCATATCTCTTTTTCAATAATTCCCATGCCTTATTATAATTCGTTTCTGTTACTTCGAACTGACGTAGTAAGCGTTCAGCTTCGCCAGTGACGCTGAGCTTCAGGTAATGAAGCTTTTGAACTTTGGATATGTTTAGGTCTGTGTGAATTAATGAATTGAATAGATCATGGAATGTCCGCCATGATTTGTAGTTACCGTCAAATGTCGGTATATGGATTGGGGGTAGCCGTGTTTCTGGCTTTGAAAGTCGTACTGGCTGAATTCTGGGCTCATTTGTGTTAGGAGGAGTGCTGGGAATGACTGCTCTAATTCTTCTAATAGAGTAGAGAGGAGATTTATATATATGAGCTCCGTTTGGTTGACCAGATTGCTACATGCAGATCTGTGAAAGATTTCCAGAGTTTTTCTAGAGAATCTATGCGTGCTGCATAGTATTTCTTGCCTGCTTTGGTATCACTACCTGCCTTGGAGTGATTTATGGCGGCCTTGTTGATTTGAGCATTAAGAGCTATCAGTGATAATGTTAAACTAGCGATATCCGCCATCTTGAAAATCTTCCTGTCTTATCCGGCTTCGAAAGGACCAATGTTAAGTGCCAATACGGGCTTAATCATAAAAAGGGGCAGGTGCCGGTTTGATAATTGATAAGACAGGTTGAGTTCAACATAGCAAAATTCACTTTTTATTCATCACAAATAAGTCTTATATACTAGAAAATTCAGGTACCTTGATTTTAATTCAATTCACTAATTCTACGAATAATTCAGGTACTTACAAATCTAATTTTAATTCAATGTTTTAATTTTCTGTTTTTGGTGTGGTTTCCCCTGACGTGGTTTACTCCTTAGTCTGTAAAAATAGAAAAGGAGGTTTTTATTAATCTATTTAATGACAGATGGGGTTGGTCAGAATGAGCGTCAACGACCTGCTCATATAGATTTTGTTGGGGTCAAAAAACTCCCAGTGGGATGCAGAAAATCAGTAATAAATCAATAAATTTTGTTAGTAACTAGGGTGCAATACTTCCCTTAGATTGGTTTAGTCAAAGCTTAATATGGCTTCAATACTGCCGATCTGCTTTGTGGCTCAGTCAAAACGAGAGTGATTTTCTACTTCCAGTAGCTCGCTATTTATAGGCAGAAACACAATGGGAATTGTGTCTGCCGGTGGCGTTGCCATGACGCTCGCGTCGTTTGTAGAATTTTTAGACTTTTGGTCCGCAAATGACGTCGTCATAGTTCTAATGAGAATTTATTCTGTACTATGAGCTGCCATTTTGGAAATGTCAAAGTGGTTCATGGCAGATGTTTTGATGGTAAGTGTTTACCCTTTGAATTTTGTTTTTATTTAATTTTAATAATTATTTGTTGTTATTTCAGGTTTTTGATCCCGTCGGATTTTTTAGGACGTCGTGGGAATATTGTTGGTGTAGTGTAAGTTTTTGTTTCAATTGAAGTCTCAGATCGTGAATGATCTGAGACTTCTATTTGTTTGTTCATTTTTTATGGATGCTTTTGTTTTTATTTTAGCTTTTGCTTCGTGGGATACATCGCGGGAATTATTGCTACTGGTCATCACATTAAAAAAGATGTGAGTTTAGTTTTAAGTTTAAAAATTGTTCCGCGACGGAACACCAGTAAATCTTTGAAAGGGGGCAGAGGACTATTAAATTCAGTCAACAACAAATACCAGTAGAATTACATTTACTGGAATACAAGTACTGTGGACCAGGAACAAATATTGGCGAGAGGAGACCGGCCATTAATTCACTGGACGCAGCCTGTGAGGAACATGATATAGCATACTCGCGACATGAAGATACAAGTGATCGACATATAGTTGATAACATTTTAGCTGAAAAAGCCTGGCAGCGTGAAAGAACTACGGATGCAACTATGAGTGCATGTGCCAACGCCTGGCTTATAACAAACGCAATGAAGGCTAAAATTAAACTAGGTATGGGTCTTAAGTCTAAAAAGAAACGCCAACCCACCAAAAGACTTGATGGAAGCTACAAAAATAGCTCTTAGTGCAGCTAAAAATATTGTGAAAAGAAAGAAGCAATCAATTAAAACTCCACGAGTGATACCTGTACCAAGGGTTGGTGGGGCACTTCCGTTCCTTACCCAGTTATTTGCTGGGCTTTCAACATTGGGAGCACTATCGGGAGGCGCAGCACGCATAGCTAAAGCATTAAATGATACCAGTGCAGTAAAGGCAAAATTAGAAGAAAGCAAATGTCATAACCATGCAATTGAAACTATAGAGGTTGGTAAAGAGGGAAACGGGCGGTTCCTGAAGCCGTACAGAAAAGGACTTTCACTCTATCTACAACCTCAACCAAAAAAACTATTAAAGTCGCTACCCAAAAGACCACTAAACGAGTTGGATCTTCTAAAGTATACCACACACTTGCCACACTTCACAGGAGTATTTATGCGTGATAATCTACAAAAAAAAAACATGGAAGCAAGAAAGCGGTATTGTTAACTTGGACACCTCAACTGGAGAAGGTACACACTGATAGCGTGCTACAAGAAAGGTGATAACATCGAATACTTTGATAGCATTGGCAAGCTCTAACCACCAAGGGATCTCATAAACTACTTGGATAGTATTATAACGTACAACTACAGCTCTTATCAGAACTATGATGCAGTAATTTGTGGTCACTTATGTTTAGAGTTTTTATATGATTGTTATAGCCATTAATTATTATCTGTAAATAAATGTATCTATATTGCAATTGGGAACAGTTCATAATCAACCGACATGTCATTAACACTTACTCTCACGGGAAATTCGTCCCTACTCACTGCGGAGTACTTTCCTCCACTAGAGCTAGCAACGGAATATATTTGTGGATTAATTGATTTTCAAACATACAACTCTACACCAAATATTGATGTGCGTAATAATGTGGTTCATGTAGGGAATGAGGTTGTTGAGATACTTGTTGGATCCTATGAGATTGATGATATAGCAAAATATGTACAAGGATACTTGGATAAAGAAGGGAAAAGGATAAAGGTTGCGATAAAGGCTAACAATAATACATTGAAGAGTGAAGTTAAGGCAACTGAAGAAATACATTTTGAAAAACAGAGATCCATAGCTCCTCTGCTTGGATTCAGTAAAAGGAACTTATCTGCTAATATAGTGCATACATCAGACTTGCCAGTCAACATCATTAAAGTAAATACAATACGCATCGAATGTAATATTATATCAGGATCATTCTTCAACAACACACAAGTACAAACTCTTCACGAGTTTTCACCGAACGTGGGGCCTGGGTATAAAAGAGTGGAGGTACCCAAAAATGTAATCTATTTGCCTGTGAACACCAAACGTATAAGTTCTCTAACATTGAAGCTCCTTGATCACGACGGTGACGTAATCAACCTCAGAGGAGAGACTATAACCATCAGGTTACATTTGAAGCCACAGCATGTTGATATACAATAGCGATAAATACGATTTCGGGGCAAACAAGATCATTAGTCAGCGGACAACCTTGAAGCGCTCAAGACCTACATTAACACCTGCAAATACGGCATATTTACAATCAATAGGCTTAAGGCTGAAACAATGAATAAAGGAATACTAGTTAGAGTTTTACTAAATTTGAACATCACTCCTATTCACCATTTCTAACATCAGTATATACAGTATGGCGACTGAGTAACACGTGTTATTTGGCTCCGACTAGTCGCAATTTTCTTTGAGTTTATATTTAATTCCTGGTGTGATAAGTACTCTAGTTTGCATTCTACGATCAATTTCTACAGAAATATAAAATATTGTTTGTGAAGTGTGTGAAAACTTAACTGTAATAACTATAATGTCTATACGTGCTACTCGTGGATCGGCATCGGAGGCGCCTCTAACATCCTCAGAAATGAGAGTGCTTGTGGATTCAATTAAGCTACATTTCGACTCTAATATCGAACCAATGGAGTCTGTACTTGCTGCTAAAATTAATGAGTTCTGTAAACAAATTAATGATACTGTAGCCACATTGAAAAGTGAAATTTCTCTTTTGCTGAAACGAGTTGATGACCTCGAGTGCAAGTGTGATACTATGGATAGAAATTCTAAATCCAAAGATGTTTTTTTGTATGGAATACCTCACCTATCGGGTGAAAACAGTAAACTAATTGTGGAAAATCTCTCAGCTGGAATAAGGTATGCAATTCCTATAGATGTGACTCTGTGATCTCCCCTATAGCTGTTAAATTTAGTAGCCCAAGTATGAAGATGGATTTCATCAAAGTTATCAGGAAAAAAAGTAAAAAATTTCTCAGATTGGTTTCAGCGGTGAAAATAACATTTATGCACGAGAGTGCCTCTCTGCTACAAACCTACAAATATATAATGAATGCATGAAGTCTAAACGTAACGCAGTATTTGCATCGGTATTTACTGTCCATGGCATTGTCTTCATCCGACGTAGTCAAAACAGAGATGAAATTCCAACAAAGATTATTTCTCTTGATCGGTTGCTGACCTTGGTTAATACACAATCATCACTATAGAAAGGGTGTGCTATATACACGCAGTTGCTGATAGGAGCCATTTACTAAACAGTGACATAATGACAAAATATTCTTTTGTGATAGTTATCTTTATTTTAGTCTGTTTGGTTTTCTCTATCTTCTTAAATTTCATTAGTTTCTTTTACATTTTTTATAATATATATAATAACTCTCATATCGTGTTGATTTTTCTTGTAAACATCATGCATGTAGGTATGTCTCATACTGGATTCCCCAATGGCTTCTATGTTAAACTTACCTGATATTTCTGATTCTGATACCGTTAATGGACGGGGTGCTATACAAAGTTTTGTTGCTGTTGGTAAGTCTTACCTGAATATCTGCCACCTTAATGTTAGAAGTTTGGCCTCAGACTTTGATGAATTTAAGGAAACGTTCTCTGACAGTAATTTGGACATTATTAGGATTCCGGAATCATGGCTTACTGCCTGCATCCCTGACCATTCGGTGGGTTTAGCAGGATATCAACTATTTTGCAATGACCGTAGTTACTCGAGAGGTGGGGGTGTCCCTATATACGTGCATGATGAATTTCTGAGTAGAATTATTTCTCAGTCTGTCAATAATTTGGCTGGCACTGAACACATATTTCTGGAGATAATCCTTGCGCGGCAAAAATGTTTAGTAGGTTGTGTATATAGTCCCCCAACAGTGAATAACATTGGTGAGTTCTATAATACGTTGATGCAACTCTCAGGAGCATACCCAATTAATTTGATATGTGGGGATTTTAATATAAATATATTAAGTGATGTGCAGATAAGGCATCAATTTGTGATGCAGTTGAGCAGTATAGGTCTGCAGGTCATTAATAACAAACCTACGCGATATCATGATAGTGGTTCTAGCTTATTGGATCTAATTATTGTCAATGTACCTAATCTCGTTAAAGGACAAATTGAGGTTGCTGTACCCGGAATTAGTGATCATCATGCTGTAGTGGCATCCCTAGCACTTCCTCACTTTATCAGAACTCTCCAGCGCACCATCATATGTAGAAATCTCAACAGATTAGATACCGTACTATTAAATGAAGCAATGCTGTCTTTAGTTTGGGATCCCATCTTCAACACTGCTGATGTTGACTTCCAGGTTGAATACTTTAGTGAGGTTGTAGGTAATTTATATAATGAATTTGCTCCTGAGTATTCATTAAAAACTTGTGTTCGGCCTCCTTGGTTCAATGGTGACATTAGAGCACTAATTATGGAGCGAAATTTTGCTTACAGTTGCTTTAAAAGGTATGGAGGTCCTGAGTTAAAAGCAAACTATAAGATACTTCGCAACAAAACTGTTTCAGCAATTCGTAATGCAAAGTTATCCTACTTTAATCCTAAACTTGACCCAAACCTACCAACTAAGATGATTTGGAGGAATATCAAAGAGGCAGCAATTATTACTCAAGGCTGATAACTCATGTAGTTTCGATCCGGATGAATTGAATGTGTACTTTATAAATAGTGCACAACATAATACCTCCTTGGAACCAGATTCTCATGAGCAATCGTATGATGCCAGTAATGGTCGATTTGCGTTTTTTAATGTGACTTTTGACGAAGTGGTATTGGCATTTAAATCTATTAAATCTAATGCTATTGGTCTTGATAACATAGACATTCGCTTCCTTAGGCTTATTTTCCCATACATATTGAGGCCTATCATGCATACATTTAATAGAGCAATTACCACATCCTCATTCCCAGCTCTGTGGAAGGTTGCAAAAGTATACCCAACGAAGAAAAAAAGTCAAGCATCTACGCTTCAAGATTTTAGAGCCATAAGTATTCTTCCCGTGCTGTCGAAAGTATTGGAACGCTTGTTATACAGTAAAATCCGGGAATTTATTGATAATAATAATCTAATCTCCGATCAACAGTCTGGTTTTAGAGCTAAACACAGTAATATTACTACTCTGCTCTACCTTGTTGAGAAAGTGCGACAAAACATTGAACTACGACAGCCCACAATTCTGTGTTTACTCGACTTTTCGAAGGCCTTTGACTCGGTGGATCATCGTATATTATGTTATAAACTACTTAGTCAGTTTGAATTTTGTACTTCAGCAGCAAACTTTATGTGGTCCTATCTCACAGGTAGAAAACAAGCTACTGTAGCTCACAATCGAACTTCAGGTTTATTACCTCTTTGCTCAGGTGTACCGCAGGGTTCAATCTTGGGACCGTTATTATTCACCATATACATTAATGTTTTAATACTTGTCCCGGAATCTTGTTCAATACTTTTGTATGCTGATGACGTTCAACTATTTCTTCCAGCCAATGTTGACAATTTATCCGTCAGTGTTGATGAATTTAATAATTATTTATCTCGAATTAGTGCGTGGGCTGTGGATAATAAACTGTTGCTGAATCCAATTAAATCGCAAAGCATAATACTTTTTCATAGACCAATTACCACCGTGAGTGTCCCGGCATTGTATCTAAATGGTACCCTCATAGAATATAGTGAAATGGTAACTAATCTTGGCATGACTGTGGATGCAACGTTGACATGGCGTTATCACATTAACAAAACTGTTGCCAAAGTCTATGGTGGCTTAAGAAACTTATGGCGTCATGCAAAGTATACACCTTCTAAGATCCGTGAGCGCCTTGTCAAAGCACTCTTCATTCCCATTATATCTTATGGCGCCTGCATATATTCCAATGTTGACAGCATTAATCGTAGGAAACTTAATGTGACGTATAATGCTTGCGCGCGATAAATTTTTGGTCTTCGGAGATATGATCATATATCTGAATTTTCTAGGCAGATTTTTTGCTGCTCACTGGATAATTATTTAATATTCCGACTTAGTGTCAAGATGTATATGATAATAAGCAATCATTGTCCTAATTAGCTAAAAAATTTTCTAGGGTTCGTCCCATCACGTCGTACCCAACAAATTAATCTTCCAAGGTTTCAGACTTCTTTTAGTTCGCGCACCTTTTTCATTCACGGTGTCAAAGTCTGGAATAATCTTCCTCTGGATATTCGTTTGAGTTTCAGTCCTGGGGATTTCGGATTGAGAGCCTTACAACACTTTAGAAATTCATAATCTTATGTCCGTTACATATTTCTGCTATCTGTCATTCAGTTGCATGCATGATGTTCTATTGTTTTATCATTACTCTTTTTTCATCTTATAGCTATATATCTTTTACGTCCGATTTTTCTAATGCTATTGTTACTATAATTGGTCTTATCATATTTTTATTAACAATAATCTTAACTTGTAGCTCGCTTATTTGATTAATTTTCATTGCTTTCGTTTGATTGCTTTAAATTGTTGATTAAGTACATACTTACATGAAATTATAACAGTTGAATTTTTCTATCTCAGAGTTTGCGCAAATTAATGAGAATTGTATCTCAATTGTGCTCTTAATAAAAAAAAATTATTATTATTATTATTTTTGAGGACAGCGGACGTGTCAATTTAAACTCGAATTAATATATGTAGAAATAGTGTCCAAAGATTGCAAAAAGCATATAAAAGGTTGTCTGAAATTTTGGTTTTTATCAGTACTGTGCGAAGTGAAAAAAAAGTGCATAAAAAACTGAGAAATTTGGATAAAAAATTGTGAAAAGTGAACATTTTTAGTGACATTTCGAATAAAATTAATTAATTTCGTGGTTGCCATGACAACGTGGCTACCGTAAAAAGATTTTAATAGTTCGACCAGAGACTTTAAAATTTTCTTGTAAAGTGAAACAAATTAAATTACATTAACGAAAAAATAAATAATAATAATAATATATATAATAATAAATAAAAATAAATAAAAATTAATTCACGCTGCCTCACTCAAAATGAGTTGGAGCAGCAGCGATTCGGGGGGGCCAGATGATTCCCTCAAACTAAACGGAAGGAGGAAGAAAAATGCAAAGCCTTCTTCCTCTTCTAAAAAAATTATAAAAGGGCCCAAAGAAAAGGCCATCAAGGGCCCTACTTAAGAGGCCAGAAAACAGGAGGTTCAGTCAACTTCCGGAGAGAAGACTGCAGCCAGGGAAAGGGATGCTCTACCAGAACTACCTGGAACGTCAACTACTATAATGGCTGCTACCCCAGCAGCACCTGCAGTACGAGGAGAGGTTCCGAAATTATCGGCGTCAGCGCCAAAGCCTAGAAGTGTCATAATGAGGCCGCCGCTTTCCGCGAAGGCAAATGACTCTGAGAAGCAGCTATCAGCACCAGTAGGACCAACAACAAGACCACCAATAGCAGCACAACGATCCCCAACATCAACACCAGGGTTATCATATGCTCAGCAGGTAAGTGGCAGTTCCCAGAACAGTACCACAATAGAAATTTTAGGAAAGGGCATCACTCCTCGTCCAGGCCCATTGGACGCAAGTAAGCCTCGGCCTAAGACCGGTGCGGGTCTTCAGGCTTTTTTGGACGGGAGGTGGCAGGATGAGAGCTACGGTATGCAGCTCGAGCACATCAATAGATGTCCTCAGAGCGCATACCTGAAAGCGACCTTCCAGGCCATCTCCCGTGAGCAGCTATTTTCCATGGGGATAATAGCTGGGGGAATGGTTGAGGTGTACACCACGACCCTTGAGAGTGCTACCAAGCTTATGCTTGAGGGCATCGTGGTGGATGGTAGACACCTTGTGCCGTTCCCACTCAGGGAAAAGTCAACAATGGTCATGTTTTACGGGTCCCTATGCGAGTGAGTCATGAAGACCTCATAAATTTCTAAGGATGATTTGGGAAGGTTCATGGCAACGTTCCTGCCATTCCCTTAAAAATTGGGGACGAGGGTCTTGGGCGGAGTATTTTCGGTACCAGCCGGGAAGAGTCCATCACTCTAAATAAGGGGTGCACGCTTCCAGCAGACTTTTACCTGAGCATATCCGGCTCAAGGCACTGGACTGATGTGAGCACCGAAGCGAAATGCCATGCTTGCCATTTGGTAGGGCATTTTATTGCTGACTGCCCCAAGAGAAGCGGAAAGAGGGTTGAACAGAAGGCTCCTTCGAAGGAAACCACTGCTACAGTAGTGGTTCTGGAGAAGGAACTTTCTGCCAGCACTCAACCTGCTATCTTGGAGCAGCCAGTGGATAAGGTGCCTGAAGTTACCCCCGAGGCAAAAACTGTTACGGCTATACAGGGTGCCACGTCGGCGCGCAAAAGCATGGCTACTTCCGACGAGGAGTCGACTAGCCATGTAGTTAAAACAAAGAGGACGAGGAGGAAGAAAGTTGACCGGGTGATGCTGCCTCCTCCAGAGCCAGCAAAGCTAGTCGCTTCAAAACGGCCCCACTCGGAGGGGGACGATAGTGGTGCTCGCGGTTCGAAGGTTGATGTGAGAGACACTGAAGGACAAGGAGGAAGAAAGTTGACCGGGTGATACTGCCTCCTCCAGAGCCAGCAAAGCTAGTCGCTTCAAAACGGCCCCACTCGGAGGAGGACGATAGTGGTGCTCGCGGTTCGAAGGTTGATGTGAGAGACACGGAAGTGTCTCTCGAGCAGTTTTCGGACTGCGATTTGACCGGTTTTGATGAGACTGGTCTCTCGAGCTTCAGTGGCTACGAGTAGTGTAGTAGCACCTTTTCGATTGATAGCCAATATGAAGTCTCGAAGGGTATGGAAACTCTTCCTACGGAGAAGATCTCCAAGATTCTTGCCCGGCTCCTGTACAAGAAGAATTAAGATAAAATCTGGAGTATTCTTGTGGAGGAGCCGGGGAGGCCGGAGTTGTTACTTCCTCAACTTCTACTCCTACAAGAGGAGTGCAAGCAGAAGGGGAAGTACAACGATGTATCTTGGCTAGGTCGACTCCATAGGAGGGTGGAGGAGCGGATTCAGGAGCATTGCTTGGCCGATTCTCCTCGTCAGTAGATGTCGCACATTCATCGTTTGAGCTTTTCATCTCTTTGAATGTGCAAGATAACTTCTATCAACACCGGGGGTTTAAGTGTACATACAAGGTTACACAGCACTATCGAACATATCAAAATGTTCGATATAGACATCGCGCATCTAGAGGAGACGAATTTTACACACGACTTTGTCGTTCAAGACAAACATATCAAGGTAGTAAACGTGTACCTTCCTCATGACCAGGACATTACAAGACAAGTTCTTGATAGTGTTCAATCCTGTCTGGTGAATTTTAGTGGCGAAACTGTCCTCGGAGGTGATTTCAACTGCACGCTAAATCCGTCAATGGATCGGCATTCCGGAGTTGAGTTCAACTCTGTCAATGCTACTCGGTTGAGGAATTTTGTCCGTGTTTTCAGACTCGTGGATATCTATCGTTGGATGCATCCTAAGACTAGATAATACACGAGGGTCTCGCGAAATATCCATGGAAGTCTCGCAAGATCGAGAATTGATAGACTTTACGTCTCACCTGGAATACTAGAACATTTCGTTGGTGTCATTCATGAAGTGTGTTCCGTTAGTGATTATCTTCTTGTAGTGGCAACCAGCACTCTAGTTGAAAGAAGAACTGCATACTGGATATTCAACAACTATTTGTTGAATTCCGAGTAGTTCATCAATGAGTTCACTGAACTCTGGCACGATTGGCAAGAGAGGAAAAGTGACTTTCGTGGGATGTTGGAAAGTTCCAAATTCGATCTTTTATCGAAACGAATTTCAATCGAAGTGGGTATCAAGCTTCTAGCTTGTCGGCCGAAGTATCTCGGGTGGCAGCACTTCTCCCAACTCAGCCGGAGTTGATTCTTTATTTTAACAGAATAAAGGAACGCTTGGCAACACAAAGTTACAAGCCCAGCTTGGAGTTTGTGCTGCGCAGCCAATCACGCTGGCTGAGGGAAGGCGATTCTCCAACCGAGTAATTCTTTCAGGCAACTAGACGACGTACTCCTTCTTGTGAAGTCGAATCGATAGTCGAAGAATCTGGACAAGTCCTCAACGGACAACAGCTATCAGAATTTATTCGAGACTATTACAGTAGTCTCTACTCTGAATCGACAGCAAGGAGCTCCTGGATACAGTAATCACATTGGAGGATATGATCGCTGCGACAAAGGATCTAAGGCGACACACTTCACCTGGTTATGACGGCTTGACTCCAGAATTCTTCATAGGTTTCAGGGATTTATTAATTCCTGACCTTTTGAAAATCTTCATTTCGGCGGTTGAAACGCATTCAGACTTTCCTTCTAGTTGGAGGAGGTCTGTTATGCGATTGATTCCAAAGAAAGGAGATTTGCAGAGGATGGGTAACTGCAGGTCAGTAACCCCATGCAATGTGGACTGTAAAATCGTCTGCAAAGCATTAGGGGCGATACTCCTTTCAGTGATTGCTTCGGTAATACACCCAGAACAGTCCTATTGTGTTCCTGGTCGTAGTATCTACGACAACATCGCGGTAGTCAAACATTTGATTGCCTACCATGAACAGACAGGTACACAAATGGCCATGATTTCACTTGACCAGCAAAAGGCTTTTGATAGCGTCTCGCACGAGTATCTCCTGACTCCTCTCGAGGCATTTGGGTTCCCGCCCAGGTGGCTCGATATAATCGGGAAACTGTATAGAGATTCAGCGATTTTGATTAAGCATCATGGAGAAGTTCTGGCTCCTATCTCGTTTCATCGAGGTATCAGACAGGGCTGTCCATTGTCAGGTATGCTTTATGATCTTTCGTTGGAGGCGCTACTGGTGAATTTTCGTCGAATACTCGGACAATATTCAGTGCATCTACCATATACCAATGTGAGGCCTCTTATGTTGGCATATGCGGATGACCTTTCCATTTTCGTGACAAGAGATGAAGCTTTTCCGGTCGCTCGTGCTGTCTTTGAACAGTACGAACGTATAGCGGGCGCTAAAATCAACCTTAGCAAGAGTCAAGGCTTGTGGTGTGGAAGGTGGAGAGATCGTACAGATACTCCACTGAACATCCAATGGACTAATAGTTGCCTGAAGTATTTAGGTGTGTATATCGGACGCGAGAGTAAATCAAATAATACCCGCATCGCTCTTGAGAAACTCTCTAGAGCTGTTAACTCATGGCGTAGTCGACTGTTTCCCTTATCCCTAATGGGAAGGTCAGTCGTGATAAACTATTTGATTACCTCGTCCATCGTTCATCTGCTAAAGTCTGAGACGTTTGATGAAGGCTTCGTAGGTCTTCTTCAAGCAAAAGGGATAGACGCCTTTTGGTGCGGAAGACGATGGGTTGCTGAAAGCACGCTCTGTCTGCCAGTCAAGATAGGAGGATTAGGTCTCCCTAATTTGGTTGTGAAATCAAGGTGTCTCCAAGTGCGTGCATTCCAACGAGTATTTTGCCAGAGAGACCCTTTAATTTCACAACTGTGGGTGAATGTACTGGGAGGGATCGCCATAGGGGAGTACTACTGCCTGCTCTCTGTTTGACCTATCCTCGTGACTGGCAGCAGGATCTAATCTCAACGATTCAGACCTGGGGCAGAATCAGGCCAGCATTTCACCTTAAGTGGAATGCTTTACGGTACACGCAATTCGCGTCGATTATAATCAGGTTTAATCCTGAATTAATAGGTTCAGTGTTCAGTAATGCTCGAGGTTTTGAAGCTGACACGCATATACTGACAGTTCTCGGAGATATTATTGATATCTCTGGAAACTGTCCAATAAGCACGAATACTCCATAACTACACAAACTGGTGGCTTCTGCGCGGGAGAGATTTCGCCAACTTGGGACCAGTGACCCTGGCACTAAGTTGGAAGGTGCTTTCGTTCTGGATAGACCGCCTCACACACCTTTCAGCACACTTACAACACGTGTGCTCCGTGACGTGCTTATGTCAATCAGACCTCCGGAATATACAGGATACAACAGATGGCGAACACACCTCGGGGTGAATATGGGAGTGATGGGAGGCATAACTTGCAGAGTAGTCTACAGTTATCCTTCTAGTTACAAAGATACTGATGGAGCATTCAAATTCACTTGTCCAGCTTTGCAGAGTCTGATGGAACTGGTGCGCGATATGTGTCAGTTGATCCACCCGAATTTCAGCATTACTAGGACATTGCTTCTATGGGGACCAAAGGTTTGTAGTTGGGTGAACTGTTTGATTAGCGTTCTGTTGACACTGGCCAAATGTTCAATACACTTGTACTACATGAGAGCCGGAGATGGGAATCAGAACACTTACCCAGAACACCACGCACAAGATCTTAAGCATCACTTCGTTGACAGATTGAAGAGACGTTTACGTGTTTAATGTCTGGCAACGAACGCATACACTTTCAACTGCACATGTCAACCACTATCATCGGTGCAGGACGGAGCTCTTGTCTTTCGCTGGTGATAGTAGGCCACAGCATTAGAGGTGCTAAGCTGGAGGGAAGATGAGGGCAGTTTGTAGAGGTCTATGATACTGCAGGCTGCCCTCACGGGACTCTATAACGGTGCCGCGTAAATTTTACGTTCGTTCGGGTATTAAGTTTTTAATTCGGTTTCGGACTCGGTGTTAAATTGCAAAATTTTTTGTTTAAATTCGCTCGTTTAGGTAAAGATATTTATTAGTTTCTTTTGGAATTTTGGTACTTTTGGAACTGCCACTTACCCAATTGTCAAAATTGGGACTATTAAATTTTTCGTACATCTTTGAGATCATTTTTCAAAATTCTTGTGTCCGTTTTTTTAGTCTCTTTTGAGAATTTTGTGTCATTTGTTTTATATTTTTGTGTTTATTTTTGTTGTTTATTATTTGTTATAATTGTTTTAGATGTTATTATTTTTACCTATTGACATTTTATACCATTTAGTTTAGCTAGCGTCTTTTTTTCACCTTGTTGAGACTTTTACCACGTATTTTTAAGAAATTTGTAAAATAGCCAGAGAGCCAAGAAATAAAGAGCGTATTTAAATAAAAAAAAATTATTATTGTGACAAGTTCGGACGTGTTTCTACATCGCCGTGCATTGAAATGAAAGGTCGAAGGAATAATAAAAAACAACAAAAATTGTTCCTAGTGATCATTACGCAGTAGTTCCGTCGAATTGTTCTCAAAAGTTTGAGAAAATTAGTAAAATAAAAGTCAATTAAAGAAAGAAAAATCAAAAAATTTAATAAATAAGAACGAAAATTGTGACATTTTGTTATTTGGAGTAAGGGTGCTTCGCTTCCGAACTTCCCGTGTTATTAAAGCAACCCGAGAACACCGTACAAAAGTAATTTCAGTTAAATGAAATTGAATTAAATTAATTATATCGAATTCGGAGATAAAAAAAAAGAACAAAACCCGTTATCAAGTGGAAATTTGAGCCCTTGCACCATGTCTGTCTCCGAAGAAAGAAGGAAGGAAACACCTTTCAACAATAAATGTGGCAGAAGAAAAACAAAAACTCCACCTGGCTTTAGTGGAACTTCAAAAACAATTGTAGAGCCCACTCAAAAGGCTGTTTCGAGCCCATTTGAAGAGGCCGATGGCAAAGACGCAGGAGGGAGAGTCTCGCAAGTGACAGAGACAAGAAAGACCGCAGAAGGGAATACCAAGTCTGCAGTCCTTCTACCAATCATCCCTACAACGACAGTAGCAGCAGTAGCAAAGGAAACAACCCCAGCACCTGCAGAAATAGTAGCACAAGCTGCAAAGGAGAAAGCTTCCATGTCGTCAGCGGCATTGCCTTCCTTACTAGAGGTGGTAAAAACGGCATCCGCTGAGGCACCACCGCCGGTGACTTTGGGAATGCTTTTACGGCCGTCGCGCACCAATGCGGCAGCTAAGAGTCCTGCACTCCAGCCCCACGGGTCACCAACAGCAGCACAAGATTTCACCAAGGCAATGGTATTCGCTCATGCGGTGAGTGGTACTTCTAAGTCTTCTTTCCATAAAAATGCTCCACCCCAATTAAAGTGTAGGTCCATACCTACTCGCCAAGCTCCATTTGTAGATGATGAACTGAAACCTAATACAGAAGGCACACTACAGGATGCATTCGAGAAGCGATGGCATTCAGTGTATCAAGTGCTACTCATTGAATATATCCGAGGGATGTCTCAAGGACAGTATATTGGTGCCATAAACAAGGTCGTTGGTCCTCAGGTGTTTGCTCTTGGTATCACCGCACAGGGAACGGTGTCGGTGTGCCTGAATACAGTGGTGGCTGCTCAAAAGCTAATGCTTGAGGGTACCCAAATTGCTGGCAGGCACCTGACACCGTATCCTCAGGCGCTGAAACCAAAAATTGTGATGCTATTTCGAGTCCCCATACGCGCTGAAAATGATGACATCGGGAACTTCCTGCGCCAATTCGGGACAATCCATGGTAAAATGCGTGCCATACCAATCAATCTTGGGGAAAATGGCTTAGGAAGGTGGGTCTTCAGTCTCAGCAGAGAAGTATTCATAACCTTGAAGCAGGTATGTGAGCTTCCCTCATCCCTTATTTTAGACTGCGACGGTGTCAAATCTTATGTGGATATATCCACTGAGGCAAGATGCTACGCCTGTCAGCAGACAGGGCATCTCATCGCTGATTGCCCAAAAAGACAAAAAGAACGAGCGAAAGAAATTTCTGTATGCTCTGCTGAACTTCCTACAGCTACAAATAAGACAAAGCGTGTCACAGCGGAAAAATATCTTCTAGGGCAATCAGGGATAATCTGCTCTCAGGTCGTACCAGCGTTGAAGCCTGCTGCGACTGAGGATTTGCCTCCTTTACCACGAGAGACCAGATTTAGCTCTGGCGGGGAGGGGGGAGGGGTAGATATAGTAGCTAAAAGGAAAATTAAGAAAATAAAGAAGAGGAAGAGGGATAACCAATCGGTAACGATGCCACCGCCAGATGCTCCCACAGTAGCCCACAATGCGGTTAGTGTTGCGGGTATCAAAAGACCCCGCTCAGAACAGGAGGTGTTGCCTCCCAGGCGGAGGGTATCGGAGACTCCAGAAGTAGGAGCTTCGGAGCTTTCCGATTGTGAGACAATGCACAGCATTGGTGATAATCCCGCGGACGAGGGGAGTTATAAATCCGCCCAAAGTACGGAGTCAACGGTGAGCACACTGTCCCTGAGAGGGGAGTTCGAAGTTGTTCCTCGGTGCAGCTCCTTTACAAGAGAGCAAATAAGTTCTCTGTTAAGGAAGCTGTACGGAAAGCAGAACGAACAGCTAATCTTTCAGGTGAGATATGAGTTTACCGATGAACCCGAGAAATTAGTACCTCAAATCCACAGCCTTCAGGATAGGGCTAGAGCAAATCAAAATTATAATGAGGCTACCCGCCTCGATCGCGTCCTGAACAAAATTGAAATGGCGGTGGCTAATCGTGCTTTTGCGGGCTTTTCCTCTTTGTAGGGTCATACAATTGTGGATTCAGTTCACTATTTCTTTAAATGTTTCATACAGTTTCGCTAAACGCGAGGGGCCTTGGAGCACCTCACAAATTACACGCCACTGTTACAGACATCAGACACACACAAGCAGACAAAGCACTGCTACAAGAGACGAATTTTACCACAGCCATACACAATACACTAGAGCTTAATGCTCATTTTCATACTGGATACACGATGTTTGCTGTACCTGCTCCTCACAGAGGATCAGATATTGCAATCCTCGTGTCCAATTCAGTCACACTGTCGTCTCTTGTACACACAGACATATTTCCAGTATACGACTCCTCCATTGACTTCGTCCTAAGGGACAAAAATTTCAAGGTAGTTAATGTGTACCTACCCCATGAGCAGCATATTGCAAGACTTGTTCTGGACACTCTGCGTGTGAGCCTTACAAACTTTGGTAGTGAAATTCTCCTCGGAGGTGATTTTAACTGCACGCTGAATCCTACAATCGATCGTCTTTCCGGGGTTGAGTTCAATCCCGCGACTGCTGGTCTATTGAGGAATATTGTCAGCCACTTCACTCTCGTGGATGTCAACCGTGGGATAAACCCAACGAGTAAGTCCTACACTATAGTGTCGCGAAATATGAACGGCGGCTTTTCAGGCTGTAGAATCGACAGACTGTACGTCTCGTCCACCATTATTGGTACCTTTGTTAGTGTCACACATGAAGTGTGCTCAATGAGTGATCACTTTCTTGTTGTAGCGACCAGTACAATAACTGAAAGGCGAACTCCTTTCTGGATCTTCAACAATCATTTGTTGAAATCAAAGCAGTTCAGTGAGGAATTTAGTACCTTTTGGTACAACTGGCGGGAAAGGAAAGATGACTTTCCGAACCTCAGTCAGTGGTGGGACATTGGTAAACTTCACATTCGGTCATTTGTTGAGACAAGATTCAAAAGAAGCAGGTATCGAGCTTCCAGTCTGTCCGGCGAAGTTGCTCGGTTCGCTGCTCTTCTCCCAACTCACCCAGAGCTACTGGTAAGCTATGAAAGACTGAAAGAACGTCTGGCAGCCCAAAATTACAAGCATAGCTTGGAATTTGTGCTGCGGCACCAGTGGCGCTGGCTGAGGGAAGGAGAATCACCGACCGAGTACTTCTTCCAAACAAGTAGAAGGCGAACCGTGAAAGTTGAGGTTGAATCGATAGTGAACGAAGATGGAGAAATCCTTTCTCCAACATGTTCCCACTTTCTCCAACGAAAGTAGGGATACACTAAACAGCGAAGTCAGCCTCGATGATATGCTCACTGCAACGAAAAACTTAAGGCGTCACACATCACCTGGTTATGATTGCCTGACTCCAGAGCTCCTCAAACATTTCAGGAATCTTTTGATTCCAGACCTTCTGGAGGTTTTCAGTTCAGCTGTGACGACGCATACAGATCTGCCTTCGAGTTGGAGGAGATCTGTTATGCGTCTAATACCAAAGAAGGGTGATCTTAGAAGGATGGGGAACTAGAGGCCAGTAACCCTATGCAATGTGGACTACAAAATCGTCTGCAAAGCATTAGGGGCAATACTCCGCTCAGTGATTGCTTCGGTTATACATCCGGAACAGTCTTACTGTGTGCCATGTCGCAGCATCTACGACAATATCGCAGCTGCAAAATACATTTTTGCATACCACGAGAAAACTGAGACACCCAGGGCAATGATTTCTCTCGATCAGCAGAAAGCATTTGATAGCGTGAATCATGATTATCTTTTTGCTGCTCTTGATGCATTTGGGTTCCCACTCAAATGGGTTGAGATCATCAGAATGCTATATAGTGATACTGCTATCCTCATAAAGCATCAAGGACATCTCCTCTCTCCTGTCTTGTTTCGCCAGGGCATCAGGCAGGGGTGCCCTTTGTCAGGCATGATTTATGATGTTGCGCTAGAGCCACTATTGATTAGCCTCCATCGAATGTTGCAGAGATATGCAGTTCATCTTCCATCTACTAACATAAGACCTCTTTTGTTGGCATATGCGGATGACCTGGCTGTATTTGTATTAGATGATGAGGCGTTTCCAGTCGCAAATGCTGTTTTCATGCAGTATGAGCAAGGTTCATGTGCGAAGATAGATATGAGCAAGAGTCAAGGCCTTTGGTGTGGTAGGTGGCATGATCACACAGACGCCCCACTTGGCACTCAGTGGACCAAAACTTGTCTGAAGTATTTAGGAGTATACATCGGCCGCGAGGGCAAATCGCGTAATAGCCATATGGCATTGGAAAAACTTTCCGGTGCGGTCAATTCTTGGCGAAGTCGATTGTTCCATCTTACGTTGAAAGGGCGAGCAGTCGTAGTAAATTACTTGGTTACCTCGTCGAGCGTGCATGTTTTAAAAGCAGAAACTTGGAGTGCGTGGAGTCAATCCGATCGGACGTTGCCTCGTGTAGTAGATCTAATAAATTAATATAAACATATCTTATCCAAATAATTTTTAAACAAGTGATAGTGTTGTGCTAAACAGTTTCCATCTAAATCGATAACTATAATTATTTAAAATCCGACGCGACCGTTAAATAAATAAATGATCAAAATAAATTTTATCCGCCAAGTGAAGGGCTCTTCTATGCCCTATCAGTATTCAATAAGCCAGCACCACGGTAACGTTTCCTTTCCTTCTTTTCATCTGTGATCAGTGCAATTGCATTAGCACTTGTCACTGATCATCAATCCGGGTGCACCCAGCTGTGGTCATTGAACTGCACGGTCTGAGGTATTGAAAGCAGCAATAGGCATAACACTATTGTTGTTTTTTTTTACCTCGCTGTGTCGTTGACTGCTGCTGGCGGCGCCCAAATATTTGTGTTGCTGTGTGTCGCTTTTTTGTTTTTTATTTTTTGCTTTTTTGTTTTTGCCTTCAGCATGCAGAATTTCATTTTAGATTTCTGCAACATTCGCGGATTAAGAGCAAATCGGTTTTCGGTGTACTGCCACCTTAACTCAAAAAATCCGGCAATTCTTGCGCTAAGTGAAACCAAAGTCGTTTCTGATGCTGATATTAATCAGTATCACGTCCCTGGTTACAGCTTCGTGCCTCTTTTTTCTCAGCATAGAGGGATCGCAGTATATATTCGGAATGATGTTGCCTTTACTATTCTTCAAGATTTTCCTTCTGGCAATCCAGAGTTTAATTACATCTGGATTAGGTTCAAACTTCACAAGCACATCATATACTTCTGTTTCCTTTATCGCAGCCCAAATATGTCTGATGACGACACGGTATCCGTATTTGACAATATCTCCAACAATATTGATCATTTGCTTTCTCTCTCCCCCTCTTCCGAAATCGTCCTGGCAGGCGATTTTAATGTTCATAATATACCGTGGCTCAGACATTCTTCTACCACAAGTCCTGCGGGCCGTTTCGTTGAACTCTTCTGTGAATCATTTAATTTGCAACAGCTAGTGGATGCACCAACGCGAATTCCTGATGCAGCTGGAGATAAAGCTAATTTACTCGACTTGTTTCTAACATCCCATCCTGACAAATATTCCATTTCAGTCGGTTCCCCTCTTGCAAATTCAGACCATTGTTTAATCACGGCTCAATTTACCACCTCAAACCTGTGCCGCCCAACTGCTCCACCTACAAGTAGGCTTCTTTGGCACTATAAGAATGCTGATTGGGAAAGTCTCAATAAGTATCTTAATGAAATTGATTGGTCGGTCTGTTTTGCTGCGAGGGATGTTGATGAATGCACATTACAATTTAGTAACATACTAAATCTTGGCATGCGTGAATACATTCCGTATTCTTACAGCAGGTCTCAACAACAGCATGATCGCTCCTGGTTTAACGATAAGTGCAACCAAGCTATAAAAGCGAAAGAGTCTGCTTTTCGCGCCTATCAATTGCATCCATGTCCGGAAATGAAACAAGTCTACAAGACTGCACGGAACACCTGCAAGTCCATTATCCAGAGAGAAAAATTTCTTTTTGACCAGAATATTAGACAAAGAATCTTGGCAAGCCGCAAAGGTAGCAAAGGTTTCTGGTCCCTGGTCAAAACCATCAGGAACAATTTCACCAGTTCCTCTATACCTTCACTACTTAATAATGGTGAAGTGATTGTTGACTCCCTGGATAAAGCTAATATTTTAGCTGCTAGATTCGCTTCAAATTCTCGCCTTCCACCAACTTCACAAACACCTGTTTTGCATCGCCCGTGTGAATGTGTACAAGAGCCAATACACATTCGTACGAGGGATGTGTTCAGGGTCCTTAAGGGGATCAACGTCTCCAAAGCCGCAGGCCCTGATGGTTTTTCGCCCCTGTTAATTAAAAGCTGCGCCTCTTCCTTGGCTAAACCTCTGCGCAAACTCTTCTACTTGTCTTATTCGACAGGAAAATTTCCAACTGCTTGGAAGCTAGCTCACGTTCAGCCTATTCCCAAGAAGGGAGAGGGTAGCGATCCCTCAAATTATCGACCAATTGCGATCACTTCGATTCTTTCAAAGGTTTTTGAATCTATCATTAACTCTAAATTAATGAAGTATCTTGAAACTAATCATCTCATCAACGATCGCCAATATGGCTTCCGAGCTGGACGCTCATCTGGAGACTTGCTGACTTTTCTTACGGAACGTTGGAACCGTAGTCTTCACAATTTTGGTGAGTCTAAAATCGTTGCCCTAGATATTTCAAAAGCCTTTGATAGAGTCTGGCATCCAGCCCTTTTAGCAAACTCAAAGCACTTGGTCTCTCCCCTCCTCTTCTATTATGGATTGAAAGTTTCCTATCTAGTCGCCAAATACGTGTTGTATTAGATGGCGTTACATCTGAACCGCATCCCATAAATGCCGGTGTACCTCAAGGCTCTGTTATCTCTCCAACTCTCTTTTTAATTTTCATTAATGATCTGCTTTCCCTTACTTTCAATCCCATCCATAGTTTCGCAGATGACAGTACTCTTGATTTCGCTTACTCCTTTGACACTCTTGCGGAATCGAGGGGGAATGCTGCATGTGTTAAACGAGATTGCATGACTAGATCATTGAATAACGATCTTAACAATATCCTCGCTTGGGGCAAAGCGAATCGCGTCGAATTCAATGCATCAAAGTACCAAAGCTGTCTTATCTCATTAAAACAAGATCATAACTTAACCACACCCGTTTCTTTTGATGGAGCATTAATTTCTGATTCACCGTCACTAAGCATTCTTGGCATTAATATTTCCAGTAAGTTAAACTGGACAGATCACATCTTCTCTGTTGCCAAAGAAGCATCGAAATGTCTTGGATTTCTGAAAAGGTGTAAGAAATATTTCAGCCCGTCAAATCTAGCGCTCCTCTACAAGTCCTACATTAGACCTAGAATGGAGTACAACTCCCATATATGGGCCGGGGCTGGTCGCACAGCCTTAGCTTCATTGGATATTGTCCAAAAGAGAGCCTTCAAGCTCATTGGCGATTTGGCAATAACTTGTCATATCGACTCACTCGAGCACCGCCGCAATGTTGGATGCCTTTCGCTCCTTTATCGCTATATGCATGGTCAATGTTCTGATGAAATATCTAGTCTAATCCCTTGTAGAATGATTCCTGCACGCAATACTCGCGCTGCAAACCGCGCACATCCTTTAACCCTTCAAATTACTTTCGGCCGTACAGTAAAATTCCGTGATGCTTTTTTATCCCGAACAGTGCGAATGTGGAACAGCTTACCATCTTCTGTTTTTCCTCCGGCGTACAATCTGCGGAAGTTTAAGGGCGACATACATCGGCACCTCCGCCACTCTCCTCATATCCCCTAATCCTTTCCCTATCTCCTTCCTGCCATGCTGTGCTTTGCGTCATAGGGTATCCCCTGAGCTTGGCTTAATAATATAAAAAAAAAAAAAAAAAAAAAAAAAGTGGGCTTTATCAAGCTACTCCAAGCCAAGGTGATAGACGCCTTTTTGGAAGGAAGAATATGAGTCGCTGAAAGCACGCTCTGCACACCAGTCAGGGAAGGCGGTTTAGGTCTCACCAATTTGGTTTTGAAGTTTCGATGTCTCCAAGTGCGAGCATTCCAAGGAGTGCTCTGCCGTAGAGACACCTTAATTTCTCAGCTATGGGTGAATGCACTGGGGGGTCGTGGCACAGGAGAATTTTACTACCTTCTCTCTGTCCGCGCGTCTTATCCTACTGACTGGTCTCAGGATATGATCTCCACGATTCAGACCTGGGGCAGAATCAGGCCAGAATTTCATCTATAATGGAATTCCATTAGGTTCGAAGAATTTAGAAAAATTCCAGTGGATTTCAATCCTGAATTACCAGATTCGCTTGTGCATAATGCTCGGGGAATCGCTTCGGGATTGCCTCCTCATGCTGTTCTCGGGGACATCATTGATGTTACCAGAAGCGGCGGGATTCAATCCTCTACACAGGTCTTACGTAACGTGGCTGCTTCTGCTCGGGAGAGATTTCACCGGCTTCGCAGTAGTGACCCTGCTGTTAAGCTGGAAGATGCTTTCGTGTGGAACAGGCCACCACACACCTCCTTTGGTGCACTGACAACGCGGTTGCTTCGCAATGTGTTTGTTGGTGTCAGCCAACAGGGGTACGTGGGCTTGCGTAGATGGAATGTTCACCTCGGGGTGGATATGGGCGCAATGGGGGGATAACGAGTAGAGTAATCTACAGCTATCCCTCTAATTACAAAGACGCAGATATAGCTTTCAAGCTACTGCACCACAGTCTTGTGCATCCTAACCAGTTGTCACACATTGATCGCCGGGTTCAGAGAATGTGCACGGTCTGTGGGGATGATGGGAATCTGTTTCACAGGTTCTACGCTTGCCGGGCTCTGCAGAATTTAATGGATTTGCTAAAACAATTGTGTCAGTTGGTCCATCCGTCTTCCGGCATTACGCAGAAATCGTTCCTGTTGGGACCGAGGACATGTAGTCAAGTGAATAATTTGATCAGCTTCGCCTTAACGCTAGCTAAGTCAACGATTCACTTGTACCACATGAGAGCTAGTACTGGCAATCAGACAACTAATATAACAGTACACAACGGAGCACTAAAGCGTCATTTCGTTGACAGGATAAAGAAGCGGTTACGCTTCGAATACATGGCGGCGGATGAAGAAGCATTTACCTGCACGTGGCACCAAATTGCATCCGAGCGGGACGGAGTGCTCACTCTTCACTGGTGATAATAGGCCGTAGCATTTGTGGAAACTTTTCCACGGAGCCTCTCTTTGCTTTGGAATTGCCACAAATACTACGCGAAGGGTAAGCATCACGTCAGAGGTCGTGAACTGAGTTGACAATGGGGTCATCTTGCAAACGTGGCAGCAACTTCAGGCTGGCCTCTCCGGACCCTATCGGTTACGTGCTCAATTTTTCGTACGTTCGAAATTTTACCCCTTTATCCTCATTCGATTTCGGTTCGAGTACCCCAAAATTTCAAAATCACTTCTCAAAGTTTCGGTTCTCCAACGATCGATTCAACTGTGCATTGTAGCTAGCTAGGTCTCTACATCTTTACTTTTTTGCTTTGATAAAAGAAGTTTTGGAACTGGCACTTTCCGGTTGGGCTAAGACTCTTTTTAAAAAGTATGTAACTGTGATATTGTTAACAGTCTTGTGTTATTATTTTTCGCGCCTATTGCTCCTTTCTGTTTCTTTTTTGCTCATTTGCTATTGCTGTCTATATTGTATCTTTACAATTTTATAACATTTTGACAATTAAAGCTCATATATATACATAAAAAAAAAATTATTATTATTATTACTTCTGAAGAGAGCGGACGTCAGATTCACACCAAGTTATTTAAATAGGAATAAAGCCGAAGTTCTAATAAAAAAGTGAATAAGTGAATTAATAGTGCTTACAAGGCAACACTTGTGTTTTAAAAAATAGTTTGTGTGTTATCATTAAGAAAAACTATAAAATTTTTCAGAAAGAATCGTGAAACTAAACCAATTTTTTGATATTTGAAAAATTCAATTTAATATAATTTTGGTGGTTGCCATGGCAACGTTAAAGTTGTGAGAAATTTTAGTTTGGACAGCAAGAGTTAAATTTTAAAGTGAAAAATTTTACTATAACAATAATATAAAAATGTTTTATTGAAAAAATTAAAAATATATACTGCCGCACTCAAGATGAGTGTGTGCAGCAACAGCGATTCTGGGGGGAATGATGATCCCCTCAAAATAAGTACAAGGGTGAAGAAGAATGCTAAACTTTCTTCTTCCAAGAAAGCAATGCAAGGGCCCAAAGAAAAGACCGTTAAGGGCCCAATTCAAGAGGCCAAGAGCAGCGAAAATTTACAGGCATTTTCCACGGAAAAGGCTACTGCCGGGACAGCCATAGCTGTCCAAGAAGAGGTCGGAATATTAGCTCCAAAGATTAAAGCTATTGCTGCAGCATCTGCGGGTGCAGCTTTTAGCAAATGTCCCGCCCACGTCTGCGGGCCATGGACATTCCACGTTAAAGGAAGTTGTCCAGAAGGCTTCCAGTTCAGCACCAAAGCCCGATGATGTTATAATGAGGCCACTGCTGTCTTCAACAAAGAATACTCCGAAGAAGCAGCTACCAACAACACCAGGAGTAAAAGCAGGATCACTATGACCCCAACTTGTACCGTCAGGGATTTCGTATGCCCAGGTAAGTGGTGGTTCCAGGAACAATAGCACAATTGAAATTCAGAGCAAAGGCATGACTCCTCGTCCAGCCCCATTGGACGCGGGTAAACCTGGACCCAAGGCCAGTGCCAGAGGATGTCCTCAGACTGCATACCTGAAGGCGATCTTCCGCGTCATCTCTTGTGAGCAGTTATTCCCATGGGGATAATAGCTGGGGGATTGGTTCAAGTGTATACCACAACCTTCGAAAGCGCTACCAAGCTTATGCTTGAGGGCATCGTGGTGAAGGCTAGAAACTTTGTGCCGTTTCCACTCAGGGAAAAGCCCACGAAGGTCGTGTTTTCGCGGGTCCCTATGCGAGCCCAACATGAAGACTTCTCCAATTTACTTAGGAGATTTGGGAAGGTTCATGGAATGGTTCGCGCCATTCCCATTAAAATCGGGTACGAGGATCTCGGGCGGGGTATCTTCGGTACTAGCCGGGAAGCGTCCATCACTTTAAATAAGGGGTACACGCTTCCATCAGGCGTTTACATGAGCATATCCGGCTCGAGATAGTAGATAGACGTGGGCACCGAATCGAAATGCCATGCTTGCCATTTGGTAGGGCATTTTATTGCTGACTGCCCCAAGAGAAGTGGATAGAGGGCTGAACAGAAGGCTCCTTCGAAGTAAACCACTGCTACAGTAGTGGCCCTGAAAAAGGAACTTTCTGCCAGCACTCAACCTGCTATCTTGGAGCAGCCAGTGGCTAAAGTGCCTGAAGTTGTCCCTGAGGCAAAAACTAGTATGGCTGTAAATGGTGCCACGTCAGCACGTAAAAGCATGGCTACTTCTGACGAGGAGTCGACTACCCATGTGGTGAAAAAAAAGAGGACGAGGAGGAAGAAAGTTAACCGGGTGATGCTGCCTCCTCCAGAGCCAGCAAAGACAGTCACTCCAAAGCGGCCCCACTCGGAGGAGGACGATAGTGGTGCCCGCGGTTCGAAGGTTGTTGTGAGAGAGGCAGAAGCATCTCTCGAACAGCTTTCGGACTGCGAAATGATCGGCTTGGATGAGACCGGTCTCTCGAGCTTCAGTGGCTACGAGTCGTGGGTTTGAAGTCTTGAAGGGTATGGAAACCCTTCCTAGGGAGAAGAATTGAGATAAAATCTGAAGTATTCCTGTGGAGGAGCTGTGGACGCCAGAGCTATTACTTCCTCAGCTTCTACTCCTACAAGAGGAGGTACAACGATGCAACTCTGCTCGATCGACTCCATAGGAGGGTGAAGGAGCTGATTCAGTAGCATTGCTTCGCCGATTCTCCTGGTCAGTAGATGTCGCACATTCATCGTTTGACCTTTTCATCTCTTTGAATGTGCAAGATAGCATTTATCAATACCGGAGGTTTAAGTGCTCATACAAGACTACACAGTACTATCGAACATATCAAAATGTTCGATATAGACATTACACATCTGCAGGGGACGAATTTTACAAAAGACACGTATACACACCTTGAGCGCTATGCGTATTTACTCACTGGCTATGCCATGTTTACCACACCTTCGCCTCGCCGAGGCTCAAGATTGGCAATCATTGTATCCAACAAATTTACACTATCGTCACCTGTATATACAGATATCTTCCCAGGATTCGCTTCTTCCTTGGACTTTGTCGTACAAGACAAACATATCAAGGTAGTAAACGTGTACCTTCCTCATGACCAGGACATTACAAGACAAGTTTTTGATAGTGTTCAATCCTGTTTGGTGAATTTTTGTGCGCGGTATGTGTCAGTTGATCCACCCGAATTTCAGCATTACTATGACATCGTCTCTATGGGGACCAAAGGTTTGTAGTCGGGCGAACTGTTTGATTAGCTTTGTGTTGACACTGGCCAAATCTACAATTCACTTGTACTACATGAGAGTCGGAGAAGGAAATCAGAACATTGATCCGCAACATCACGCACAAGCACTTAAGCGCCACTTCGTTGACAGATTGAAGAGACGTTTACGTCTTGAATATCTGACAACGAACGCAGACACATTCAACTGCACCTGGCAGCCACTATCGTCACTGCAGGACGGCGATCTTGTCTTTCGCTGGTGATATCAGGCCACAGCATTTCCAACTCTAGTCCACGGGGCTTCTCCTCGCTTTGGAACCGTTGCAAGTGCAGTGGGGACGTCAAGCGCTCCGTTAGAGATGCTCAGCTGGAGGGATGATGAGGGCCGTTTTTAGAGGTCTGTGATACTACAGGCTGCCCTCACGGGACTCTATAACGGTGCCGCGTAAATTTTTTCGTTCGTTCGGTTATTAGTTTGTAATTCGGTTTCGGTCTCGGTACAATATTGTAAAATTTATAAGTTGAGATTTCGATCGTTTAGAAAATAATTTTTATTAGATAATTTTTGGAAAATTTGGATCTGCTTGGAACTGCCACTTACCCTATTGTCAAAATAGGGACAAGTGAAACAAATTTTTATTTTTCATCATTTAGGCATTTTCCAAAATTTTTGTAACCGTATATACTGTCTCTTTTGAGAACATTGTGTCAGTTTGTGCTTTTTTGTGCCTTTAAATGTTAGTTTATCTTGTTGTCCCTATTGACTTGTGTATTATTATTTATACATTAGTCAGATAAGGCCTTTTCTCCTTTTTACAGAGCCACTTTTTGTTTGTTTTTTAATTTTAAGAGTCAATTTATAACGTTTAATAAAGATGTTATATACATAAAAAAACAATTATTATTATTTAAAAACAGCGATGAAATCCGTATATCTGCCAACATCAGGACTTGAATCTTCTACCCAGCATGACTTTTCTTTACATTGAGGGGTCACTAACGAAGCTAGATGGAACCGTTTCAGCAACCGCAAAATTAGGTAACAACGCTCTACCATTTATTTTTGAGGAAATACGCTATGAATTGAATGCACTGGAAATCGACCGTACAAGAAATCTTGGGTTTGCCACAACATTAAAAAACTACGTATCTCTAAATGCAAATGTAAACAGGATACTACTCAACTGAAGCTGGTCGCCTAATTCATCCGTTATAATAGCCAATGGGCAGTTCAACTATTGAGTACCTCTGAAATATTTATGAATCCCAATAAATACAAGAAAATTCTTATAAATTCCAAACATGAACTCATATTGATCCGCAGCAGGACAGGCGATAATGCCATTATGTCACCAACAGATGATGTGAAAACCTAAATTACCAAACTTCAGTGGGCATTCCTTATGTTACAGTATCCGATGATGAAAAGCTGCAACTATTTAAAATTATCGGGAGAGGTCGCCTAATACAAATACCATTCCCCAACTGGGACATATATGAGTATCCAGTACTATCGGAATCCACGCATCAAATCTGGTAAGTTAAGACTTCCACTCAACTGGAGAAACCTCGATTTATCATCATAGCATTACAAACGAATCGAAGCAACGATAAAACCGCGCATGCAAGCTAGTTTGGGCACTCAAAATTCACCGATGTTACAGTTCATTTGAACTCAGAATCATATCCCTATGACGATTTGAATTAGAAATTTTATTTGAATAGATACGTATTGCTGTAAGACGTGTATTAAAAGTTTACACAGACATACGATGGTCATCAGTATCAGCCCTTTCCTCACATGGGGAAGTTCAAAACCGATGCTCCGATCGCTTACATTGATTGGTCACATCATAATCAAACAATAAAAACTAGACCTGTTGACATAAGGTTAGAATTCAAGACATTTGAATTATACCGACTAATACCACAGCATATTACAATCTTCTACACGACCGAATAGTGGAATACAGTCCGCTGACAAGTGAAATTAGAAAGTTATATTAAGAAGTTGGCTGTCATCGTAGACGTAGAAGGATTCAAGACAAACTTCAATGAATTTATCACTAAAGAACTGCCAATTTTAACCAATGAAAACCAGATGCAGCATTTTTATATTTCAACCCCCGTTCAGATATAAAGATTTGGTTTCAGCAAAAAACAGACAAATAAAATGGATTCAACACAATTTTCATGGATTCCGTTGGGATGGGCTACATAACTTAAAACAAGCTGTACACTATAGTTGAACCACTGCCTCGAAACAAAACCATTTTTATAAAGGGAGCTGGAAAAATTCATTGGATGCAGAAGATAGTTGGAGATGGTGAAATCATTACCAACGTCTAAGATGAATACAACTGTGGAAAACAAATAGAGATTAACACAAATGCGCCATCTTGCCAAGTTCATACTGGACAGTGTGCTATAAGAAATACTTTTGTAATAAGAAATTTTATTGGAAATAAAAACAAATGTTTATAAAATATGAGACTTTCCAGTACACATATCCTAGGCCCAACAATTTGCTAACAAAAAAACAAGTCAACCTGTGGAGGATTTCTGATGAAAATTTCGACCCCCCTCCCATCACACACCACCTAGAATCTATTGGCATGAACAAAAATATCTTGAATTATTAATAAGCAACTACAGGAAAACCAGAGCCCGTAGGGGATTTCTGATAAAAATTTCATCCGCCCCCTCCCTACCCTACCCTGAAAAAAAATTTAATAGCGTTAACTTTAATTATTACTAATATTAATTCAAAACCAAAAGCCTACATTTAGGCGCAACGCTTGAAAACAGCAAAATCATAATAAAAAGCCTACATTTAGGCGTACCACATATCTATCCAAGAAAACCGTAGTACCGGAGCATGCTGGTAGTACAGGATAATGCCGATAAGGTGCAGGCAGGACCGCGGTGGCACCATCTGTGGCGAAATCCTGGAAGCTAAAACAGTGCCAAATCCATTTAGTATCCTGAGTAAAAGTTCCACGCACATCTCGGATTAGGGCTCGCTCTAGTAAGCAATTATTATTCAGGAGCTCCCGACTTGGTAGAGATGTTGACTAAAGATTGAAAAATAATATCATTTAATTCTCAGTATATCATTCTATATACAACATGAGGATATCCAGGGTTCAGTTAAATCTCACATTTTAGGACATGGCGGCAAATACCTTATGTTAATCTATAGTAAAATTTATAAAGTTTTATAACTTGTTTTAGGCATCTGTCAACATCGTAACATTCACATGTATTTGGTCCCTCCGTTGAATCATCTCTGGAGCAAGAACAGCTTACATAGTGCTCACCAAACTTTGACCCGATTTTCGCAATATAGTGATATAATTCTAAAAAGTTATAGCATTCTTGTATTGGTTCTTTCTGCTAATCGAGTAAAATGTTATTATATTCTCTTAAAAACTCCTCAATATCCATCTTAACACTCTAATATTCGGGAAGACACTAACCACTAACCAAATTCTCATGCAATTTTCTATTCCCCTTTTTTTAATGAAATATACCGTCTTATAAAATTGTATACTACGCAGTAGAATTTGGTTAACAGGGCGACTTATTGCTATATAAGAAAACTATGTACTGCTCTCATAGCACAAGCAAACAACTTATAACACTAAGCTTAGTAGTACTTAGTCCAAGCTGAAAACTGTACGACCCAAGACCAGAAACAGGAGGGGAAAAGCACAGATTTCTGTTGTAGCGAGATAATTTCAAAGTGAGTTATCCTAATGTGTTAAAACGAGACTGATGAGCTGTTAAAGCGAGATAGTTGCAAAAGCTCTGGATCGCTTCCAAGATAGGATTTGTACAACTTCAGTTATAGTGTAACCAATTTTGGTTGCAAATACAGAGAAAAACTTTATAACTTAAAATATGAAAATAAATAATGAATTCGCTGTGAATCAATATTGCGTGAAAATTAATTTGCTATATGTAATTTACAGTTGCTGTTGTTTATCAGTAAAAGAATTAAGAATGTTACAATTTCAACTTCCAATGCTCACCTACTACATATTCTACATAATACTTACAGCTCTCCTCTGCTACTCATCTAAGATAACATATTATACTATATTAATATAATAACACCACATTCTTTTATCAAAACTTTTAATTTATTCCATTCCCAACGTAATGATTTCATGATAAGATTTAAAGATGAATAAATTATACTTCCATATCCTACTAGAATTCTGTAATTCCAAATACCGATTCTCAACATTATGGTCTTAACTATAGAAATAGAAAAATTATCAACTTTTTTTTCCTGCCTGATACTCATACAACACCATTTCGGATGATTCTTTAGAGGAGCTAAATACCAAACATCAACTATTCATCCATCAGTAGATGATCTATGACAGTTCTGCGACACCATTTTAGCTTCCAGAATTTCGCCACAGATGGCGCCACCGTCGCAAGGTGGTGTAAATCCATACTAAATGTGGGTTTGTGCCTTGGATGTACTGGTTTATGTCTTGGATGTTGGAGATACGAGACCAATTTGGGGGATACGAGACCACTTTAAGCACTCTACAGCATAGGGAAATAGCATAGGATTTCGATTTTGTTTCTGAAGTTCGCCTATTTTTCATCTCGAATCTTGGGGATGCGAGACCACTTTGGGGATACGAGACCACTTTAAGTACTCTCCAGCATAGGGAAATAGCATAGGATTTCGATTTTGTTTTTGGAGTTCGCTTATTTTTCATCTCAGAATCGTAGCCTCTAAGTTGACATCAACTTTTTCATCTCGAGTTTTGGGGGTACGAGATCACTTTCAGTTCTATATATTTGTGAAGGGGGTGGGAAGCTTTATTGACGGATTTGGTCCTGACTGCGCCCTAGCGGCATTAGCCGGTACTACCAGTATGTTCCGGTACTACGGGTTTCTTGGATAGATATGTGGTGCGCCTAAATGTAGGCTTTTGGTTTTGAACTAATATTAGTAATAATTAAAGATAGCGCTAGGAAACTTTTGTTCATGCCAATGGATTCTAAATGGGTGGATTGTGAGGGGGTATAAGATAGGGAGGGGGTAATCAAATTTTCATCAGAAATCCTCTACGGGCTCCGGTTTTCGAGATATTAGTGTATTAATAATTCAAGTTATTTTTGCTCATGGAAATGGATTCTAGGTGGTGTAGGGTGGGAGGGGGGACGAAATTCTCATTAGAAGTCCTCTACGGGCTGGCCATTTCTTGAGTAAGGTTACCTAGCGGCATTAGACGGAACTACTAGCATGCCTTGGTTTTGCTGTTTTCTGTTATTAACGGGGAAGTTCTAGACATCGGCATGACGTCGTCTTGGTTTTGTGGTTTTCAAGTGCATTCGAATTTCACAACATGATATCACCTTGGCTTGATGTTTTCTTAGCAAATTACTATTATTATTGGGTCCTGGGGGCGCGTGTATTGAAAAGTCACAGTTGCTCTTTCGAGTGCAAGCGACATTTCTTGAGCAAGGTCCCCTAGCGGCATTAGTCGGTACTACATATGTTGTTCATCTCGGGCTTGGGGATATGAGATTACTTTCAGCACTCTCCAGCATAGGGAAATAGCATAGGATTCCGATTTTTTTTCTGGATTTCGCTTATTTTTCATCTCGAGTTTTGGCGATACGAGATCACTTTGGGGATACGAGATCACTTTCAGCAATCTCCAGCATAGGGAAATTGCGGAGGATTTCGATTTTATTTCTGGAGTTCACTTATTTGTCATCTCGGAGATCATAGCTGCAAATATTATAAACAAGAGTGATCATGCTATGTATTCAATATCTAAAAATTGATCACGGTTGCTTGGGATGTAAAGAAATATGAAGTAATAGATATTAAATTTTCGATGTAGGTGTGTGTGAGTATGTGTGTTGAAAAGTCGCTTTGGGTTTCGGGATATTAGCGATCTTACTTTTTCGGGTATAATTAATAGTAGTAGTAATAATTAAAGTTAACCCTATGATATTTTTTTTGTTCATGCCAAGTACTAGCGGGTAAACTTTTCATCAGAAATTCTCTACGGGCTATGGTTCGAGATATAAGCGATCTTACCTCCTCAGGTGTAATTAATATTAGTAGCGGAAAAACGGAAAAACAGCAACAACTATAAACTAAGTCGTGGATTAAAGATTTGATTATATTTATCTGTAGGTGTCTTTGATAAACAAGATTGCACCATGTAATCATATATCTACAAATAGATCAGATCGGGGCGAATGTAGGTAGATATGTTCACTTAGAAAAGTAATGGAAATTTGTAAATGCCTAATTTTCCTCTTCAGGTGTAATGCTTCTAATTTGATGCCTTGCATAAACAAATTCGCATAGTCCAGTAAAGTAAACAAATTCCCAGTCGAATAATGTAAACAAATTCACACAGCAGACGAGTAAAGTATACAAATTGAGCGATTTATGAAAGATTCCTAATTTCTTTAGCAGAAAACAACAACAACAACTGATATTAATCTGTAGGATGTGATGTCGTAGATGAGTAGTAGAAGTTATAATTGAAAATGTCTTTTGCTGAAAAAACAACAACAACTTAACGTAAGTTGTGGATTAAAAATCTTTTATAAACAAGAGTGATCATGCTATGATAATCGATATCTAAAAATAGATCACGGCTGCTTGGGATGGTAAGACACATGAAATCATTAGAAGTAATGGAAATTAAAGCATTAGAAAAGGTTGCCAGGTGGCTGGTAATTTGATATCTTGCGTAAACAAATATAGCCGAGTAGAGCAGACAAATTTAGCGATTAATGTTTTTTTTTGTATCTAGGAGCTTGTATTGAAAAGTCTTCATGACGAATTGTTTTTTATTTTCAATAAAATTTCTCAATCAGTCACACTGTTATGAGATTTGATTGATCCCCGATATCATAGTTCACATGAAGCTGATAAGAATATGATAATTTTATCTTCATACTATTGGAGTGATCACATTATTTTCTTACCATTAGGTTGAGAATGGGTTTAATTAAATGTTTTGATGAAAGAAGGTGGTGTTATGATATCAATGTAGTATGATATCTTGTCTTAGATAAGTAATGGATGTTGTTTGGGAGCTGTGAGTAAGGAATAAAAACCTTATCAGCAAGGTGGCTTCATATTTATCGCCCTAAATTATCATCCAAATGGTGTTATATGAAGGAGCAAAAAATTGATAATAGTGAAGATCGTGATGGAGGTTGAGAGGGGGGTACTGTAAGTTGTGGATTAAATTGAAAGTTTTCATGGATCTCGAGGTTTAAACTTTTTAGCCTTCAGCAGGAATGTCTTCTTTTAGTTGACTCGGTGGCTAGATAAGAACGTGTTAATTTCATGTTCATAATATGATCTTGTGGTAAGCATATGAAAGTAGCAGAGTTTTTTTTTTTATAAATCAAGTAGTTACGCTGTTATGAGATTTGATTGACTCCTATATCTAAAAAAATATTCCACATGAAGCTGATATAGTTACTATTAGGGCAGGTACATTGTTTACTTACCATTAAGTTGAGAGTGGGTTAAATTAAAAGCATTGATAGAAGAACGCTGTGTTACGATATTAGTGTGGTATGATATGTTGTCTGAGGTGAGTAGTGAAAGTTGTATGGGAGTTATGAAAAAGCAGTAAAATCCTAATCAGCAATCTCGCTGGATATTTGATAATTCTCCAACTCCATATTGAAGATCGTGGTTGGGGGTTGAGAGTAGGTACTGTAAGTTACGTATTAAGTTAAAAGTTTTGATTGATGGTATTTGGTATTTATCTTCTCGAAATGGTGTTGTACGAGTATCAGAAAATTCGGAAAAAAGTTGAGAATGCTTCAAGTTCAATAGTGAAGACCGCGATGTTGAGAGTGGGTATTTGGAATGATATAATTCTAGTAAGATATGGAAGAATTATTTATTCATCTTTAAATCTTACCATGAAATTAGGTTGGGAGTGGATTAAATTAAAAGTTTTGATGCAAGAAGGCGTAATTATTATACATATTAATATAGTATAATATGTTGCCTTACATGAGTAATTGAGGGCTGTGAGTAATATGTGGAATATGTTGTAGATGAGTAGTGAAAGTTGAAAATGTAAGGCTCCCAATTCGTTTATTGAAAAATAACAACAACTGTAGCAAATAAAATTTTCATACAATATTTATTCACATCAAATTCATTATTTATTTTTTATAAACTTTTTTCTCTGTGTTTCACATCCGAAATGCGATGCAGAGCAAATGCCTCCCATAATCCTTTTCTGCGTTAGGCTATGAGAGTTCGGCAGCAAAATCCAATGTTTTTTCTTATCATCTGTCTTGATCTAACACATTAGGAAGCTTTAGTGAATACCGTAGTTTGAAACCATCTCAATCGGGACTTGTTCATATACTTGCCAGCTGTGGATATGTAGAAAAACTTTCATGGCGATATGGGGATTGAATCGATGTATGTTATGCACTAGATTGGTGGTATATGTGCTTATTTGATTGAAGTAAAATAGTTTCACGGCTTCCTTACCAAGACTTAAATATATTCATAAAAACGTTGAATCGACCATGTTAATACTTATTTTGAGTATGAGCAGAGGAAATCGTGATCATTGCAGCATGTGATGAAATTCGATATCTAAAAATAGACCACATGAAGGTTATTGGGGTGGTAAAAATCATGAAATTATTAGGCTGAGAATGGCTTCAATTTAAGGGTTTGGTGAAAGAAGGCGGTAGTAGATATTAATGTAAGATGATAGGAGGCATCAGTCAGTTTTGGTGAGCCTCAGCGATAGGTCAAATAAAAAAAAATGTCAACCGTGCTAAGAAATGAAAGCTTTTCTAGTAAAAAGAGTGGTACAACCCGGCATATGGGGAGCTGTATTGGACAGACTAAATTGCTGAGAGTGTTATTGAAAGCCACCAGTCGAGGTGGAGAAATTACTCAGCGTGTAAGAAAAAGTGATTTTGTAAAGTGGCAGGAAATAAAATCAGTATTCACAGACGGAATTAGAGCTGGGATTATTGTAAATATAAACCATATAGATCCTAAGCTATTTATACAGTATTAAGAATATTTTAAAACGCCATATCAATATTAAAGTTAATACAAAGTTGCTTGTTGATTTTGTTAAGAATATCGGTGACAATGAGGTTATAAACGATATTTAATATTTACAAGCAATAACTGGTCCAATCAATGTGGACGATAATTATTATGAGTGGTATAAAGTTAACATTTTGGATTCAATACTCACTCAGCTGGACATTGGAGTCCATTATACATTTAGCAGTACATATTAACAAATTTGGACAGTACCGAGGATCTTCGTATATACTTCTACCGAAGGAGATTGCTTTAAAGCAAGCTTGCATCAATGTAAAATATAGTGATGAAGCATGCTTCGCTTGGGCCGTAACATCAGCGCTATATCCTGCAAATGTTCTTTCCGATAGGACCTCATCATATCCACATTATTCTACTGTGCTAAATTTAACTGGAATAACATTTCCTATGACGCTTAAGCAAATTAAACAATTTGAAGACCAGAACGATATATCAATAAACGTATTCATCCTAAAGAAAGAGCGTTCCTTCACCACTGTTCTAGTTAGACCAACGAAACATAATATGAAGCGACATGTGAATCTATTAATGATACAAAATAACTATGAGCAGGATGATGATGATGATGGTGCTGCTGATGATGATGATGATTATGATGATAATGATGATGAAACTAGCAGGTTTCATTTCGGCTGGATTAAATATCTTTCACGGCTTGTATATAAACAAGCTTCAAAACATAAGGCTAGATTGTATATATGCGATAGATGTTTGTTCTATTGTTATTCTTCTAAAGCATTAGCATCACGTATTCCTGAATGTGAGAAACAAAAAATTTATCCTGAATTAAGGAAGCCAAACCGTAGAATTAAATGTTAGTAGCACAACGGATACTCTACCATTGGAAAATACTACTGAATTCCATCAGAGCAACAAGGAGCAGCAGCAGAAAAAATATGACCTACGTCTAGTATATTGTAAATAAAAAAATATTTTACATATAGTTATAGTTCCATTTATTGAAGTAATTTGTTTTAATTGTATTATAGTCTAAGATATACATTATCGGAAAATAAAGAATATATTATAGTTATAGATATATTCAAATAAGGAAGCCCAACAATAGAATAATACACTAAGAATTAAATGTTAATATTTTTTTAATTTATAATAAATCGATAATGATATTTTATATATATTATTCTTTTTATTCAATTTCCCTACTAAGTCCAGAACTCCTGAAAGTATTATTTAACAACAGAGGGCTCTTAGTCGGACGGTTGAACCTTTTATCCAGAATGCTAGGTTGAGCGTGAGCGTGAACACGTTGATACGTGCGCTTGACCTTGGGCTCTGGCATCACCTTTGAAACCGGAAGGGTATTTTGTCCTTGACCTTGATCCAGCAGTGTGTATCTTGGCGGCTATAACCTTAATCAACTACGTCACAGGGGACTCTATACAGCTTTTCAAAACAACTTTAATAACAGGTAAACAGCTTTAAAATAGTCCAAATAACAGCTAAACTGCTTTTCAAACAGCTCTGATAACAGCTCTGATAACAGCTTAACAGCTTTTCAAATAGCTCTTATAAAAGCTTAACAGCTTTTCAAACAGCTCTGATAACAGCTTAACAGCTTTTCAAACAGCTCTGATAACAGGCAAACAGCTTTTAAACAGGTCTGAGAACAGCTTAGCAGCTCTGATAACAGCTTAACATCTTTTCAAACAGGTGTGATAACAGCTTAACAGCTATGATAACAGCTTAACAGCTTTTTAACAGGTCTGATAACATTTTAACTGCTTTCCAAACAGCTCTGATAGCAGCTTAACAGCTCTGATAACAGCTCTGATAACAGCGTAACAGCTTTTCAAACAGGTCTGATAACAGCTTAACAGCTTTTAAGCAGGTCTGATAACAGCTTAACTGCTTTTCAAACAGCTCTGATAACAGCTTAACAGCTTTCCAAGCAGCTCTAATAACAGCTTAACAGCTCAATGCTGCTTGATTGAGAAATTTTGTCAGTGTTTTCAGACTTGTGGATATCTATCGTTCGATGCATCCTATGACTAGATCATACATGAGGGTCTCGCGAAATATCCATGGAAGTCTCGCGGGCTCGAGAATTGATAGACTTTACGTCTCACTGGAATACTAGAACATTTCGTTGGTTTCACTCATGAATTGTGTTCAGTCGTGATCATCTTCTTGTAGTGGCAACTATTACTCTAGTTGAAAGGAGAACTGCGTACTGGCTATTCATCAACTCAGAGCAGTTCATCAATGGGTTCATTGAATTCTGGCACGATCGGCAAAAGAGGAAAGCTGACTTCCTTTTCTTAGTCAACGGTGGGATGTTGGCAAGCTCCAAATTCTATCCTTTATCGAAACGAGTTTCAACCGAACTGGGTATCAAGCTTCCAGTTTGTTGTCCAAAGTACATCGGAGAGCAGCTCTTCTCCCAATCGGAGTTGATTCTTTATTTTAATAGAATAAATAAACAATTGGAGCACAAACTTACAAGCACAGCTTGGAGTTTGTGTCGCGTAATCAATCACGCTGGCTGAGGGAAGGCGGAACTCCAACCGAGTACTTCTTCCTGCCGAAAACTTCTGCCAGGCAACTAGATGACGTACTGCTTCTTGTGAAATCTTGTCGACAAGTCCTTAACGAACTACAGTTATCAGAATATATTCCAGATCGGTGGCTAGATAAAAACGTGTTATTATACCCTAGATGAAATGATAGGGGTATACTAAGTTTGTCATTCCGTTTATAACACCTCGAAATAATGATGGTAGAGCAAAATGGATTGGACACCCATTCATAATATTAAAAGTTATTTCAATTTTTGCATGTCCGTCCGTCCGTCCGTCCGTCCGCCTGTGCGCACGATAACTTGAGAACGCGTACACTTAGAGAGCTGAAATTTTGTACACAGATTTTAAAAAAACAAAAGTAAAATTAAGTTCGAAAATGAGCCAAATCGGGCAACTCCTTCGTGGGATTGCCATATAAAAATTTCGTTTTCCGCTATATATTTGGTCACGGCCTGAGAACGCGTCGACGTAGAGAGCTGAAATTTCGCAGATGATGTTTTTACTACATTAGCAAATAAAATATCAAAAATGGACTAAAACGGGCAACTCTTTCTTGGCGTTGCCATATAAAAATTTCGGTTTTTTACGTATACTTTGAAAGCGATCAGACCAAGACATTTTTATTGTACTAAAAACTTCTGCAGAATACAAAATCCTATAAAATTGGTTATAATCATTTTATCTGTGCGACAAACCGTTCTAGAAATATATGCGAAAAACAACTTCAAAATCAATACTTGAATAGATCGGTGACCATACGACATTTAATACGGGCATTCATCTAGGGTATCCTAAGAATTGGTCTTAGACCAGTTCTAGCTTTTTTACTTGTTTATTATAATTTAGAAGTTGTTAAGCTGTTATAAGTGCTGTTTGAAAAGCTGTTTAGCTGTTATTTGGACTATTTAAAAGCTGTTTACCTGTTATCAAATTTGTTTTGAAAAGCTGTATAGAGTCCCCTGTGACGTAGTTGATTAAGGTTATAGCCGCCAAGATACACACTTCTGGATCAAGGTCAAGGACAAAATTCCCTTCCGGTTTCAAAGGTGATGCCAGAGCCCAAGGTCAAGCCCACGTCTCAACGTGTTTTCTCACGCTCACGCTCAACCTAGCATTCTGGATAAAAGATTCAACCGTCCGACTAAGAGCCCTCTGTTGTAAGCAAACATTATTAAAGAATACCATCAAGAGTTCTGGACTTAGTAGGGAAATTGAATAAAAAGAATAATATATATAAAATATCATTATCGATTTATTATAAATTAAAAAAATATTAACATTTAATTCTTAGTGTATTATTCTATTGTTGGGCTTCCTTATTTGAATATATCTATAAATATAATGTATTCTTTATTTTCCAATAATGTATATCTTAGACTATAATACAATTAAAACAAATTACTTCAATAAATGGAACTATAACTATATGTTATACATTTTTTTATTTACAATACACTAGACTTAGGTCATATTTTTTCTGCGGCTGCTCCTTGTTGCTCTGATGGAATTCAGTAATGTTTCCCAATGGTAGAATATCCGTTGTGCTACTAACATTTAATTTTACGGTTGGGCTTCCTTAATTCAAGATAAAATTTTTGTTTCTCACATTTAGGAATATGTGATGCTAATGCTTTAGCAGAATAAAAATAGAACAAACATCTATCGCATATATACAATCTGGCCTTATGTTTTGAAGCTTGTTTATATGCAAGCCGTGGAAGATATTTAATCCAGCAGAAATGAAACCTGATACTTTCATCATCATTATCATCATAATCATCATCATCAGCAGCAGCATCATCATCATCCTGCTCATAGTTATTTCGTATCATTAATAGATTCACATGTCGCTTCATATTATGTTTCGTTGGTCTAACTAGAACAGTGGTGAAGGAACGCTCTTTCTTTAGGATGAATACGTTTATTGATATATCGTTCTGGTCTTCAAATTGTTTAATTTGCTTAAGCGTCATAGGAAATGTTATTCCAGTTAAATTTAGCACAGTAGAATAATGTGGATATGATGAGGGCCTATCGGAGTGAACATTTGCAGGATATGGCCCTGATGTTACGGCCCAAGCGAAGCATGCTTCATCACTATTTTTTACATTGATGCAAGCTTGCTTTAAAGCAATCTCCTTCGGTAGAGGTATATATATATACGAAGATCCTCGGTGCTGTTCAAATTTGTTGATATGTACTGCTAAATGTATAATGGACTCCAATGTCCAGCCACTATCTTTTTCTGAAACTCATCCAGCTGAGTGAGTATTGAATCCAAAATGTTAACTTTATACCACTCATAATAATTATCGTCCACATTGATTGGAGCGGTTATTGCTTGTAAATATTTAATATCGTTTATAACCTCATTGTCACCGATATTCTTAACAAAATCAACAAGCAACTTTGTATTAACTTTAATATTGATATGGCGTTTTAAAATATTCTTAATACGCCGTATAAATAAATCAGCAGCATCCTGTATAAATAGCTTAGGATCTGTATGGTTTATATTTACAATAATTCCAGCTCTAATTCCGTCTGTGAATACTGATTTTATTTCCTGCCACTTTACAAAATCACTTTTTCTTACACGCTGAGTAATTTCTCCACCTCGACTGGTGGCTTTCAATAACACTCTCAGCAATTTAGTCTGTCCAATACAGCTCCCCATATGCCGTTTTGTACCACTCTGTTTACTAGAAAAGCTTTCATTTATTAGCACGGATAACATATTTTTTTATTTGACCTATCGCTGAGGCTCACCAAAACTGAATGATGCCTCCTATCATCTTACATTAATATCTACTACCGCCTTTTTTCACCAAACCCTTAAATTGAAGCCATTCTCAGCCTAATAATTTCATGATTTTTTACCACCCCAATAACCTTCATGTTGTTTATTTTTAGATATCGAATTTCATAGCATGCTGCAATGATCACGATTTCCTCTGCTCATACTCAAAATAAGTATTAACATGCTCGATTCAACGTTTTTATGAATATATTTAAGTCTTGGTAAGGAAGCCGTGAAACTATTTTACTTCAATCAAATAAGCACATATACCACCAATCTAGTGCATAACATACATCGATTCAATCCCCATATCGCCCATGAAAGTTTTTCTACATATCCAAAGCTGGCAAGTATATGAACAAGTCCCGAGTGAGATGGTTTCAAACTATGGTATTCACTAAAGCTTCCTAATGTGTTAGATCAAGACAGATGATAAGAAAAAACATTGGATTTTGCTGCCGAACTCTCATAGCCTAACGCAGAAAAGGATTATGGGAGGCATTTGCTCTGCATCGCATTTCGGATGTGAAACACAAAGAAAAAAGTTTATAAAAAATAAATAATGAATTTGATGTGAATAAATATTGTATGAAAATTTTATTTGCTACAGTTGTTGTTGTTTTTCAATAAACGAATTGGGAACCTTACATTTTCGACTTTCACTACTCATCTACAATATATTCCACATATTACAGCTCTCAATTACTCATCTTAGGCAACATATTATACTATATTAATATGTATAATAACTACGCCTTCTTGCATCAAAACTTTTATTTTAATCAACTCCCAACCTAATTTCATGGTAAGATTTAAAGATGAATAAATAATACTTCCATATCCTACTAGAATTATATCATTCCAAATACCCACTCTCAACATCACGGTCTTCACTATTGAACTTGAAGCATTATCAACTTTTTTCCGAACTTTCTGATACTCGTACAATACCATTTCGAGGAGATAAATACCAAATACCATCTATCAAAACTTTTTACTTAATACATAACTTACAGTACCTACACTCAACCCCCAACCACGATCTTCACTATGGAGTTGGAGAATTATCAAATATCCAGCGAGATTGCTGATTAGGATTTTACTGCTTATTCATAACTCCCATACAACTTTCACTACTCACCTCAGACAACATATCATACCACACTAATATCGTAACACAGCGTTCTTCTATCAATGCCTTTAATTTAACCCACTCTCAACTTAATGGTAAGTAAACAATGTACCTGCCCTAATAGTAACTATATCAGCTTCATGTGGAATATTTTTTAGATATAGGAGTCAATCAAATCTCATAACAGCGTAACTACTTGATTTATAAAAAAAAAACTCTGCTACTTTCATATGCTTACCACAAGATCATATTATGAACATGAAATTAACACGTTCTTATCTAGCCACCGAGTCAACTAAAAGAAGACATTCCTGCTGGAGGCTAAAATTTTAAACCTCAAGATCCATGAAAACTTTCAATTTAATCGACAACTTACAGCACCCCCCTCTCAACCTCCACCACGGTCTTCACTATTATCAATTTTTTGCTCCTTCATATAACACCATTTGGATGATAATTTAGGGAGATAAATATGTAGCGACCTTGCTGATAAGGTTTTTATTCCTTACTCACAGCTCCGAAACAACTTCCATTACTCATCTAAGACAATATATCATACTACATTGATATCATAACACCACCTTCTTTCATCAAAACATTTAATTAAACCCATTTTCAAACTAATGGTAAGAAAATAATGTGATCACCCCAATAGTATGAAGATAAAATTATCATATTCTTATCAGCTTCATGTGAACTATGATATCGGGGATCAATCAAATCTCATAACAGTGTGACTGATTGAGAAATTTTATTGAAAATAAAAAACAATTCGTCATGAAGACTTTTCAATACAAACTCCTAGATACACAAAAAAAAAAAAACATTAATCGCTCAATTTGTCTGCTTTACTCGGCTATATTTGTTTACGCAAGATATCAAATTACCAGCCACCTGGCAACCTTTTCTAATGCTTTAATTTCCATTACTTCTAATGATTTCATGTGTCTTACCATCCCAAGCAGCCGTGATCTATTTTTAGATATCGATCGTTGTTGTTGTTTTTTCAGCAAAAGACATTTTCAATTAAAACTTCCACTACTCATCTACGACATCACATCCTACAGATTAATATCAGTTGTTGTTGTTGTTTTCTGCTAAAGAAATTAGAAATCTTTCATAAATCGCTCAATTTGTATATTTTACTCGTCTGCTGTGTGAATTTGTTTACATTATTCGACTGGGAATTTGTTTACTTTACTGGACTATGCGAATTTGTTTATGCAAGGCATCAAATTAGAAGCATTACACCTGAAGAGGAAAATTAGGCATTTACAAATTTCCATTACTTATCTAAGTGAACATATCTACCTACATTCGCCCCGATCTGATCTATTTTTAGATATATGATTACATGGTGCAATCTTGTTTATAAAAGACACCTACAGATAAATATAATCAAATCTTTAATCCACGACTTAGTTTATAGTTGTTGCTGTTTTTCCGTTTTTCAGCTACTAATATTAATTACACCTAAGGAGGTAAGATCGCTTATATCTCGAACCATAGCCCGTAGAGTATTTCTGATGAAAATTTTACCCCCCTAGTACTTATACTATTGGCATGAACAAAAAAAATATCATAGGGTTAACTTGAATTATTACTACTCCTATGAATGATACCCGAAAAGGTAAGATCGCTAATATCTCGAAACCCATAGCGACTTTTCAAAACACCCACACACACACGCACACACGCACGCACACACACACACACGCAATCACACACACCTGCATCGAGATTTTAATTTCTATTACTTCATATTTCTTAACATTCCAAGCAACCGTGATCAATTTTTAGATATTGAATACATAGCATGATCACTCTTGTTTATAATATTTAAAGCTATGATCTCCGAGATGACAAATAAGTGAACTCCAGAAATAAAATCGAAATCCTCCGCAATTTCCCTATGCTGGAGAGTGCTGAAAGTGATCTCGTATCCCCAAAGTGATCTCGTATCGCCAAAACTCGAGATGAAAAATAAGCGTACTCCAGAAACAAAATCGGAATCCTATGCTATTTCCCTATGCTGGAGAGTGCTGAAAGTAATCTCATATCCCCAAGCCCGAGATGAACAACATATGTAATACCGACTAATGCATTCACTATGGACTTGGAGGGTTATCAACTATATCTTCCTTCATACAACACCATTCGGGTGATACTTTAGAGGAGATAAATATCAAGCGAGATTGCTGATTAGGATTTTACTGCTTACTCACAGCCCCTATACAAGTTCCACAAATCACCACAGACAACATATAATACTACATTAGTATCATAACACAGCCTCCTTTTATTAAAGCTTTTAAATTAATCCACTCTCCACTTAATGGTAAGAAAACAATCATCCTATCCCAATAGCATGAATTAAAATTATCGTATTCTTATAAGCTTCATGTGAACTATTTTTTAGATATAGGAGTCTGTCAAATGCCATAACAGCGTAACAACTCGCTTTATAAAGCAAAGCTCTGCTACCTTCCTACACCCACCACAAGATTATATTATGAAGATAAAGTTACCACGTTCTTATCTAACCACCGCGTCAACTTAAAGCAAAAATTCCTGCTTGGAGGTGAAAAGTATAAACCTTAAAAATTAAAGGTATACAAATAACACTATCCTGTTCCACGCTCCTCACTAAAGCTTTCGTATCCTACTAGATTAATATAGGTATGATGCCAAATACCATCCATAAAAGCTTTCAATTTAGTCCACAACTTACAGTACGCAGTTCAACCTCCACCACGGTCGTCACTTGAAGAATTATCAATTTTTTCTGCCTTCATACAACACCATCCGAATGATACTATAGAGAGATAAATATGAACCGATATTGGGTATTACTTCCACTACTCATCTGAGACTACATATCATAGTACATTAGTATCATAACACCACCTACTTCCATCAAAACTTTTAATTAAGCCCACACTCAACGTAATGGTAAGAAAATATGTGCTTACCCTAATAGTATGAAGATAAAATTATCATATTCTTATCAACTTCATGTGAATTATGTTATCGGCGTTAATAACTCTGCTACCATCCTATACTCACTAGCCCTAGACACAAAAAAAAAACTTAAATCAATCAGTTTATTTTATTCGGATGTATTTGTTTACGCAAGCTCATTACACCTGGTCACCGAAAATATTGCTAATTTATATTACTCATCTAAGTCGACATATCATCGTACATTAATATCATACCTCGTTAAAGCTTTTAATTAACCCACCCTCAACCTAATGCTTTCATGTTTCTTATCATCACAATTAGCCCTGATCTGCTTTTAGAACATGGTGATCGCGAATTCTTGGCTATAAAATACACCTACAATTCAGTATCATCAAAGTTTTTAATCCGCAAGTGATGTTATAGTTGTTGTTGTTATTTTTCAACACAATATATTGGGAATCTTAAATTTTCACACTGCTCATCTAAGACAACATATCCTACAGATTAATATCATTAAAGCTTTTGTTGTTGTATGAAAAATTTTTACGACGATGAAATTAATTTCTGAAAAAAACTTTATCCCCACTAGTGCTAACACACCACTTATAGTACATCTTCCACAATCTATTGTCATGCTGTCTTACTATGCTTGCCACAAGATCATATTCAAATGTTCTTATTTGGCCACCGAGCCAACTTAAGGATTTCTGATGAAAATTATATCCCCCCTCCGCCAGGCATGAACAAAAATTTCCTAGGCAAATAAGAACCACCTGGCCACCGAAAATTTTCTAAGACTTTAATTTCCATTACTTATGTTTGTTACCGTCCCAAGCAGACGTGACTTATTTTTAGATATCGAATATGATACCTTGATCACTCTAGTTTATAAAGACGCCTACACATTAATACAATACAATTTAATGCACAACTTACGATATATTTGTTGTTGTTTTTCAGCAGAAAATTTTCAAATATAAATTTAACTATATACTTATCTATGACAATATTCTAGATTAATTAAAGCATTAGTCGTTTCTTTTCAGAACAGATTAGTTGTTGTTGCTTTTCAACTAAAGAAATTCGGCTACACGGATTTTTTCACTTTATTCGGCTGGGATGAATTTTATTTATGCAAGATATCAAATTACAACTCATGTCTTTATACTTAAACACCAGAAATTTATACCTGAATACCAAAAATTTTCTGATAAGGCCGTACCGTACGATTTGCATTAATTATATATGTGAACATAAAATCCAACATTAGTTTTTGCTGTTGCAAATGTCATAACAGTAGTTACGCTATAAGAGTTCTGGCGCACTTTTTCCATACAAAAAGTGCCCTGTTTTCTCTAACTTATTATACCCTAGATGAAATCATAGGGGTATACTAAGTTTGTCATTCCGTTTGTAACACCTCGAAATAATGATGGTAGAGCAAAATGGATTGGACACCCATTCATAATATTAAAAGTTATTTCGATTTTTGCATGTCCGTCCGTCCGTCTGTGCGCACGATAACTTGAGAACGCGTACACTTAGAGAGCTGAAATATTGTACACAGACTTTAAAAAAAAAAGTAAAATTAAGTTCGAAAATGAGCCAAATCGGGCAACTCCTTCGTGGGGTTGCCATATAAAAATTTCGTTTTCCGCTATATATTTGGTCACGGCCTGAGAACGCGTCGACGTAGAGAGCTGAAATTTCGCACATGATGTTTTTACTACATTAACAAATAAAATGTCAAAAATGCACTAAATCGGGCAACTCTTTCTTGGTGTTGCCATATAAAAATTTCGGTTTTTTACGTATACTTTGAAAATGATCAGTCCAAGACATTTTTATGGTACTAAAAACTTCTGCAGAATACAAAATCCTATAAAGTTGGTTATAATCATTTTGTCTGTGCGACACACAGTTCTAGAAATATATCCGAAAAACAACTTCAAAATCAATACTTGAATAGATCGGTGACCATACGAAATTTAATACGGGCATTCATCTAGGTTATCCTAAGAATTGGTCTTAGACCAATTCTAGCTTTTTTACTTGTTTTACATCTTCTTGTTCCTCTGGAGGTACGGTGAACATTTTTGAGGGGGATCTGAACCACTTTTTATATTGAAAATGCCAATCTTGCTCTAACGCATCATCTGTCTGGGCCAGTGTGGGGTTCTGGGCTACTTGGGGTTCTGGTAAACATTAGTTTTTGCTGTTGCAAATGTCATAACAGTAGTTACGCTATAAGAGTTCTGGCGCACTTTTTCCATACAAAAAGTGCCCTGTTTTCTCTAACTTATTATACCCTAGATGAAATCATAGCGGTATACTAAGTTTGTCATTCCGTTTGTAACACCTCGAAATAATGATGGTAGAGCAAAATGGATTGGACACCCATTCATAATATTAAAAGTTATTTCGATTTTTGCATGTCCGTCCGTCCGTCTGTGCGCACGATAACTTGAGAACGCGTACACTTAGAGAGCTGAAATATTGTACACACACTTTAAAAAAAAAAGTAAAATTAAGTTCGAAAATGAGCCAAATCGGGCAACTCCTTCGTGGGGTTGCCATATAAAAATTTCGTTTTCCGCTATATATTTGGTCACGGCCTGAGAACGCGTCGACGTAGAGAGCTGAAATTTCGCACGTGATGTTTTTACTACATTAGCAAATAAAATGTCAAAAATGGACTAAATCGGGCAACTCTTTCTTGGTGTTGCCATATAAAAATTTCGGTTTTTTACGTATACTTTGAAAATGATCAGTCCAAGACATTTTTATGGTACTAAAAACTTCTGCAGAATACAAAATCCTATAAAATTGGTTATAATCATTTTGTCTGTGCGACAAACCGTTCTAGAAATATATCCGAAAAACAACTTCAAAATCAATACTTGAATAGATCGGTGACCATACGAAATTTAATACGGGCATTCATCTAGGGTATCCTAAGAATTGGTCTTAGACCAATTCTAGCTTTTTTACTTGTTTTACATCTTCTTGTTCCTCTGGAGGTACGGTGAACATTTTTGAGGGGGATCTGAACCACTTTTTATATTGAAAATGCCAATCTTGCTCTAACGCATCATCTGTCTGGGCCAGTGTGGGGTTCTGGGCTACTTGGGGTTCTGGTAAACTGGGGCGATTCTGGGCCAGTTGAGGGCTCTGGGCTCAGGATCTGCAATATTCCTTACTTATTTATCGTCTGGCTGACCAGGAGATGACATCACTATGTTTGGTTAGCTGGCCCCGTAACCTGTTCAAGCTCTGTCTTAGCTGAATTTAATGAAATAATGTTCTCTCTTGCTGGATTCGTAGCAAGAACGCTTGGTTGTGTAACATCTAACGTGATCTATGTGAGACCATGGAGGTGTTGTGTCAATGTTCTTTAAAATTGCTATAGATGCTTACAGTTCTGTGACAGAGGCATCAGGACACTTTCGCAGTTCTTGCTAACAAATTTACATACACCCACCCACGCACACACACACACAAACCTACGCCATACTAAAAAAAATTTCTACCAGGCGATATTCCGTATTGCACCATATTATTAACTTAGCAACAATAACTAATGTAGGTAGATATGTTGACTTGGATAAGAAATGGCCTAATTTTCGACCTTCAGGTGCAATGCATCTATTTTGATTCATTGCATAAACAATTCATACAGCGGAATAATAGCTGTGTTTTTTTATCATGTTGATCTGATCCGATTCAATTTTATATACGTAAAACAACAACAATGGATCACGCATTGTTGTTGTTTTATGTTTATAGAATTGAACTGGATCAGATCAGAGAGATAAAAAAACGCAGCTAATGTATACAAAATCGCAGTCGAATAATCTAAACAAAAACTCGAACCGACCCGAGTAAAGTGAACCAATTGAACGATTTATGAAAGATTCCAAATTTCTTTAGCTGAAGAAACAACAACATATTAGATGAGTAGTGGAACTTATAATGGAAACTTTATTTTGCTGATAAAAATCAACTACAACTATAACGGGATATGGTTTTCGTGATATTAGCGATCATACCTTTTTAGATGTAATTCATATTACTAATAATTCAAGTTTAAGGTATTTTTGTAAGCATAAATTTGAGAATTGGTTAAATTAAAAGCTTCGATGAGCTATAATATTAATGTAGGATGATGTGGCGACTTAGATGATTAATGAAAATTGTATAGCTTCAGCCTTGTTAGAAAATTTTTAGTCTTCAAGTGTAATGGCATGACTGGTAATATTATATCAAACATATTGGCACAGCCGAGAGAAGTAAACAAGTTAAGAGATTTTTTTTGTGTCTATTGGAAAGTCTTCCGCTCAATAAAAATTTTATCAGCAATGCCGCACCATATTTATATCCTTCAAAGCATCTTCATCTGCAATGGTGTTGTATCAGGAAGGAAGAAAGAGTTGATAATTATTCAAATGCAATGGTGAATACCGTGGAAGTATAAATTAAAAGCTTTGGTGGATAGTATGTAGCATGACATATTTCTAGTAGAATGTACACAGAAGCTTTGGTGAAGACCATGGCGATGGTCGAGAGTGGGTAGTATTACTTAATTATTTTTAAATCTTACCATGAAAGCATTAGGTTGGTTAGTGGAGGATTAAATTAAAAGTTTTGATGAAAGAAGGTGGTCTGATTATATAAATTTAGTCTTGGTTGAGTACTGTAGTACAGTAGTATGTCTTGTTCTAACACCTTAGGAAACTTTAGTGATTATCATACTTTGAAACCATCTGGCTCTCTCACAATATCTGTCTCTTTCCAGCACACATGTTTGATATGAATTGGGTCATATACAGCCAGCTGGGAGCTTGGTATTATCAGTTGTCTGCTTTATAAACTATGAGTATGGTATGGTTGCCTGGAATTATCAGCCTTGTTCTTGAACCCGGCTATATAACTATTTGGCTGAGATGTTTAGCGACGGGGTCGGGTTACTTTAAAGATCATGGGCGTGAATTTTACGTGGGATATGTATGTGTGCTGCTAAGGTGTATTAATTAGAATATTGTGACTTAAAATAAAAGCTTTCATGATTGGTATGAGCAAAACCCTCAAGAATAATTCACAAGCCATAAAACAGACTCCCTCACTACCTCATGAGAGCCCCAGTGGAGTCCTAACATTCTAAAATATTTGCAGTGACCTTATGAAAAACAGACAGAAGTTTGAATTAAATAGCTTCTCCATCCTAAACTACTATTCATACAGAAATCTGGTGTTCTGATAATCTTAAGTCTGCCTTCTTATCTTCTGAACCAAAATAAAATGTTTATACCATTTCTAACAAAATTGTTTCAATTTCTCAACCAAATAACTACGATTCCTCAATCAAGAACTCTCTACAAGGTAATCATTGTATATGGCGCCCGCCGTCGTGGCATGCTGTGGGCTGCTGTTATCGAATGTAGCTGCCTATTGTTTCGTGCTCTGGCTGCACATAGGCACACACTCAGCTGAGAGTTATTGAGCGTAAAGTGGTAAGGTAACTTTTTAATCAAAACTATTTTATTATGTTGTTAATTAAGGTATGTTTTAAGTGAAGCCCTTGGGAAGGTAAGAAACTAAACTGTAAATTACTAGAAGACTATTTTCTTGTATGGATAGTACTTTAGTCTCTACAGCATATATAAATTCAATGTTTGGCAGTTTTCAATAAGTATCAATATGGAACATTTTAGAAAGCGGACTCCAAACGAACACAAATAGATTTCTGTTTCATAGATTTGGAGTACTCACGGGGGTTTTGGTAAAAGGGATTGAACCGAAGTATATTGTACAATGTATTGGAGGTATATGTGTTTATTTGATTGGAGCAAATTATTCTCAAGGCTTATATGTAACTGAAATTCATAAAAATTTTTGTAGCGATGACACTAACATTAAGTGCCGCAATATTGGTATGGATTTAAGGGTTTAATAAAAGAAAGCGGTTGTATGATATGTTGATTTGAGGAATATCTTTCATGAGTAGTAATAGTTGTATGGGTGCAGCAGAAGTCTTATCAACAAGTTTTTTATGATCGGTGCCACTCGAAATCTTTCTAGGGTAGCCTTTTTGACTAGCCCGAAAGTGGTTTACCTTATAGCAAACGTAAAATCTTACCAACTTAAAGCTTTGCACGATAATATTGCTATGATATTAATATAGTAAAATATGTGGATTCAGATAAGTAGCGGAAGTCGTATGGGTGAAGTGAAAACTTAATTTTTGGTGATCTGGTATAATGGAATGACCAGTTTTGCCATACGAAATCTTTCTAGAGTAACTATTTAGTTCGACAGCAAAGTCCCATGGTATTTCTTATGGAAGTCCAAGTTTACTTTGCAATTGTCTCGCTCTAAGACATCATCATCTGCCTCTCTCTAACACATATGCTTGAGGTGGACTTGGTCATATTTTTGCCTGCTTGGAGCTTGGTATTTTCAGTTGTTTGCTTTATATGCTATAAGTACAGTGGGCTATATACATGTTGGCTTAGGGCGAAAGTATGATAAATTAAAAGCCTTGATGATAGAAGATAATTCTTTGGACTTTTTACTGGGTTAAACTTAATTTTGTTCAAGAAAGAATTTTTTGGGATTCTCCGGTATACAGCAAAAGCTAAAAAATGTTCTAATTTGTTATTTCATCACACAACCCATTAAGTTTTGGTGACAAGTTTCAAGTCTTGGTTTGACTCATCAACAGGTCACAAATAGGGAAATTGTATGATTTGAAAAAAAAAAAATGAAAAAATGAAAAAAAAAAAATTGATATTGGTCAATGAGGAAGTCTACGGGTTTCGTTTACAATTCATTATATTTATCGGTCAGCGATTAACGAATATTTTTAGAATAGGTTAAATTTGTTGATGCGTGAAGTTTCTTTTATGTGCGACGGGTGCGCATAATCTAGTAAGAAGTTTTAGTGAATACCACACTTTTCAACCATCTCGCTCTAACACACAACATCCGCCTCGCTCTAACTCACATGCTTGAGGTAGACATGGTCGTTCATATTCCAGCTTGGAGCTTTATGTTATCAGTTGTTTGATTTATATGCTATGTTTGCCCGGAATTATCATGGTTGTGTTGGGCTGGTCTGTAAACTTGATGGATGAGAACTTTAGTGACAGTATGCTATCCTTTACTTGTCAGCTTGGAACTTGGTGTTATCAGTTGTTTGCTTTATATTCTTTGGCTGTCTGGGGTTATCACGTGTTGAGCTGGACTGGGTGACTATATATCTAAAAATAGATCACGTGAAACTCCTGCGATATTGGAGTATTTTTTTATCAGGTTGAAAGTGGGCTAAACTTAAAGCTGTGATGAAAGAAAGCGATGTTCTAGACGGCGACAAAATGAGAGTTTATAAGAATTTGGTAACAATATGTTCTATACAAACTCCAAAAGTAGAAGGAAATTGTACAAGATTCTGGTAAGAGTATGTTCCATATAAAATCTAACAGGCAAAAATTTTTTATAAGAACTTGGTTGTCTCTATGGAACCACAGGACATTTGATTTTTCACAGATTGCCTTGCTAATCACTTTTTTCAGAGATTCGAATTGGATCCTCAAATAAATAATAGTACTGCAGACTTATGCATTTCAGAACCTTTGTCACCTAGGTCATCAGCTGCTTCATAACTCTAGATACCCATAGGTGAAAACATATCCTATGATGTTTACAAATACATAGTGGTAAAACAAAATTTTATGAAACTGTGGTAACAGTATGTTCTTCCAAAATCTAATAAGCAGGGAAAATTTTTATAAGAAATTGGCATATTCTATACAAAATCTAAGCGGCGAAAGGACAATTTCATGACAATTTGGTTAGTGGTTAATGTCTACTTGAATGTTAAGATGAATATTGAGGAGTTTTTAAGAGAATGTAATAGCATTTTTAGCGATGAGCATAAGAAAGAAACTCGACAATGCTATAACTTTTTAAAATTATATAAAAATATTGAGAAAGTCGAGTCAAAATTATGAGCACCATATCAGCTGTTCTTGGGCAATAGATGACTCAACGGATGGATCAGTATGAGTTTATGGATGAAGATATTGATAAATTTGATGGAAGTGATTACCTAGAAGATAATCAATTCAATTTACCGCTTTCTTCTCTAAAGAAGGATAAGTTGAATGGAAAAATCATGTCCGAATTCGCAGGTTGGCGCTCGGAAATGTACAGTCTGCGTATAAACGATGGTAATACTGTAAAGAAAGCATAAGGATTAAAGACAAATGTATTCCAGAGGCATATCAGTTTCCAAGACTACGTCGAATGATTGAATAACAAATGGGTATTAACTTCAAATCAGAGCTGCATACGATCACATAACCATAACGTCTACACTGTCTATCAAAAGAAGATAGCATTGAGCCCTTATGATAACAAGCGGCATATTATGAGTGGAACACCTGATACTCTACCATGAGGACACTACCATATTATAGTTAAACTACCATTTAATGAAATAGTTTGTTTTAATTGTATTATAGCCTATGATATATATTATTGGAAAATAAAAAGTATTATTACAGTTATAGGAAAACCGATTTAAGGAAGTCCAACCATAGAATGATGCACTAACAGTTAACTGTTAATACTTTTCAATTTATTTTAAATAAATAATGATACCTTTTACCAATTTCTTATAAACCCACTTTTTGTTGCCATCTAGAACATCGCATTCTATCATCAAAGCTTTAAGTTTAATCCACTCTCAACCTGATAAGAAAATACTCCAATATCGCAACAGTTTCACGTGATCATGACAACCAGAAATAATTCTTTAATGCTCCCATACAATTTCCATTTTTTAATATCATAGCATTAACTTCTATCATCAAAACTTTTTATTTAACCTACTTTCAACCTAAGCCAACATGTATATAGCCCACTGTACTTATATCATATAAAGCAAACTACTGATAACACCAAGCTCCGAGCAGGCAAAAATATGACTAAGTCCACCTTAAGCATATGTGTAATAGAGAGGCAGATGATGACGTGTTAGAACGAGACAATTGCAAAGTAAACTTGGACTTCCATAAGAAATACCATGGGATTTTACTGTCGAACTCGCATCAGCTAACCAGGAAACGATCGCTTTGTTAAAAAGTTACTCTAGAAATATTTCGTATGGTTACACTTGTCATTCCATTATACCAGATTACCATAAATTAGGTTTTTACTTCACCCATACGACTTCCGCTACTGATCTGAATCCACATATTATACATACTATATTAATATCATACCAATATCTTCCTGCGAAGCTTTAAATTGGTAAGATTTCACTTTTTCTATAAGGTGTGGCTATGCAAACCACTATCGGGCTACACTAAAAAGCTACTCTAGAAAGATTTCGAGTGGCAAGATTGACCATGCCATTACACCTGATCATAAAGAACTTGTTGATAAGGATTTTATTGCACCCGTACAACTACAACTACTCATATAACATATTCCTCAAATCAACATATCATACTACTACCTTTTTTATTAAATGCTTAAATCCATCCCAATATTACGGCAGCGTAATGTTATTGTCACCCATTTAAGATTTTTTATGAATTTCAGATATATATAAGCCATGGGTCATGAAACCGTGATTATAATTCGCTCTGACCAAATAAACACATATACGTCCAATCCATTGTACAACATACAACGGTTGAATCCGCCATACCTAAACCCCGAGAATACTTCCCAAGCTATGAAACAGAAATATATTTGTGTGCGTTGGGAGCCCGGTTTCTAATATGTGCTATATTGAGACTAACGTACTATCCGTACAGGAAAATGGTCTTCTAGTAATTTACAGTTTGGTTTCTTACCTTCCTAAAGGCTACACTTACTACATACCTTACTTAACAAAGTAATAAAATAGTTTTGATTAAAAAGGAAATTTATCATTTAACGCTCACTAACTCTCAGCTGAATTTGTGTCTATGTGCTGCTGGACCTAAATCTGCAGACAGCTACATTCGATATCAGTAGCCCACGGCTTGCCCTGACGGCACAGCGCCATATACAATGATTACTCTGTAGAGAGTTCTTCATTGAGGAATCGTAGTCATTTGGTTGAGATAATTTTTTTTAAATAATTTTGTTAAGAAAGGTATAAATATTTGATTTTGGTCCGGAAGATAAGAAAGTAGGCTTAAGATTATCAGAACACCATATTTCTATATTAATAGCAGTTTAAGGTGGAGGAGCTAGTCAAATCAAACTTCTTTCCGTTTTACATAAGGTCGCTGCAAATATTTTAGAATGTTAGGACTCCGCTGGGGCTCTCAAATGATAATGAGGGAGTCTGTTTCATGGCTTGTGAAGTATTTTTGAAGGTTTTGCTCATACCAATCATAATACCATAATTCCAGGCAGCCATGCTATTCTCACAGTGTATAAATCAGAGAACTGAAAATACCAAGCTCCAAGCTGGCATGTATATGACCAAGTCCACCTCAAACATGTGTGTTAGAGAGAGACAGATTTGTGAGAGAGCGAGATGGTTCCAAAGTACGATATTCATTCACTAAGGCTTCCTATGGTGTTATAGCGAGACATATTACAGCACTCAAGTACTCATCCAAGACTAAATTAATATAATCATACCACCTTCTTTCATCAAAACTTTTAATTTAATCGACTCCCAACCAATCTAATGCTTTCATAGCAAGATTGAATACTAAGTAAGTAACACTAAACATACTGGACCATCGCCACGGTCTTCACAAAAACTTCTATATTCTACTAGAATTATGTCATGCGAAATACCATCCACCAAAGCTTTTAACTTATACTACCACGGTCTTCACTATGGCATTTGAAGAATTATCGACTGTGTCTTCCTTCCTGATAAAACACCATTGCGGATGATGGTACTTTAGAGCATATAGATATGAAGCAGCAGTGGTGATAAGATTTTTACTGAGCGGAAGACTTTCCAGTAGACACAAAAAAAATCGCTCAGCTTGTTGACTTTTCCCGGCTGTGCGAGTTTGTTTGATACACTTGAAGACTAAAAATTTTCTAACAAGGCTGCACCTATACAATTTTCATTGCTCATCAAAGGAGTGACATCATCCTGTATTAATATTATAGCTCATCAAAGCTTTAGATTTAATCAACTCTCCAATTAGTGCTTACAAAAATATCCTAGACTTGAATTATTAGTAATATGAATTACATCTAAAAAGGTATGATCGCTAATATCACGAAAACCATAGCCCGTAAAGGATTTCTGAGAAGACTTTTCAGTACACGCACTCCCCTACACCGAATATTTTCTGTTAAGGCTTTACTTTCCATTACTACAGGTTTCTTACCAAGCCAAGCAGCTGTGATCTATTTTGTGATATCGAATATCATGATCACTCTTGTTTATAAAAGATACATACAGCCCACAACTGACGTTATAGTTGTTATTGATTTTTATCAGCAAAGAAACTTTAAATTATAAGTTCCACTACTCATCTAAGAAAACATATCAGTTGTTGTTTTTTCAGCTAACTAAATTCGGAATTTTTCATAAATCATTCAATTTGTTTACTTTACTCGGGTCGGTTCGAATTTTTGTTTACATCATTCGACTGCGATTTTTTTTACATTATTCGGCCGTACGAATTGTTTATGCAATGAATCAAAATAGAAGCATTTCAACTTAAGACTAAAAATTAGGCCATTTCTTATCTAAGTAAACAAATCTACCTACGTTATTCAGTGACGGTTCTTGGAATTCAGAAGAGGGCAAGCAATACATATTGCGCAAATTATATCTCCGCTTTTCAGACTATTGTATTGCTACTACAAGCAATTATATAAGTATCAAAGTCAATGATGTTAATAACACCCAATATAAATATTCACCATTTTCTAGTTGTTGATATAGAAAGAAGCCATTGTCATCTTTAAATAAGTCAGGTTTCCGAAGCAGCTTTCCGAATCGAGCAGTATGGATTTTTATTGTAGAAAGTCTCTACCACTCAGCGCAAAACCTACGCCTACGACATTTCGCCCGACTATAGAATTTGGTAACCAGGGGCCGCCACGTGGAGGCATGTCGAGTACTTGATGAGGTCAACAACAGGTACAGCATTGGCACACTTCAGTGTAAAAACGTATCCCATCAATGTCTTCCCTGTTGCTCCTCATCCTGACCCCTATCATGCAACAGACAACATAAACATTAAAAAACAAGAAAATGCATGCATATAATAAACTGCGGGCACAAAATACAAAACAAAGCGCTAATTTAATCAAAACTACAATAATGGAAATTAGTGTTTGGAATTTAACTCAATCGTTCTATCTTTTTGCAACGCAAAATGACACTTTATTTCATTATTATATTCTTCATTACTAAGGAGATTTTGCAATAATTTTGTTTTACAATAGATAGAAGTGCTAAGATACTTAAGCGATCATCCCCAGTGGAATTTCTTAAATAAGTCTTAACTCTCTTAAGAGTTGAAAAACTGCGCTCCGCAGACGCACTTGTGACAGGAATTGTCAAAACTAATTGAAATAATTTAAAAAAACTCTGGGAAGCATCTTTGTAATTAATTGTTTATAAAATAGTCTTGCAACACCTTAAAATTTTTATCTTTTAAGTCATCATCGGAAAAAAGAACTGACACCTCCGTATGTAAGCAATTAAAATCACATTTAGCTGGATAAACTTCTTTTAAATTTTTAAGCAAATCACCGGGGAAATATTTAGAAAAGGTTGAATACAATGATGTATTAAGAAGTTGGATAAAATTTATATGCTGGAGCGACTGGAATCTAAAAGTGACTTCCTGGGCCCGGATTCACGAACGACGGAGAATTTGGGAATTTCGGAAATCAGAATATTCGTTTTCTCCGATTAAATGTTATGATTTCTTTCATTAAAAACTGGTTCAAGCTTTCGCTAGGGGTTTGAGGCTTAAGGACATTAAATCCTGCCAGCCGAGCGAAGTTAGCTTCTCACCCCGTGACAGTTATCGGCAGGCCGGCATGCTTGCAAGCTAGCTTTGCGGAGAAAGTGGGGGGGGGGTTCTAACATGAAACCTGCCTCCTGACACAGCATCATAACAAAAAAATATCATGCCGAGGTATATATATATAAAAGTCAAAATGGGGGAAAGGCTAGGATTGAGTGATTGGGAGATTGGGAATAGAAGGATCGTCAACATTGAGCCGTCTCGGCTGTCGGGGAACCTGCTGATGGTGGTCCCCAATAGCGGCTATGCCCCATCCATCCCATGGGTATTCTGGGCCATAAAATTTTAATACCCCCTTGAAGCATCCCTAGGATGTCACCGCGAGCAACTGGGAGAAACGCCTCAAGATAGAGCGGGAAGTATGTGATTAGTACATCATTACTGGTGCTATATGTTCAAACAAGCAATATTGGTCTCTATATAGGAATTCAAGTGTACTTATAGTTCGAACCGTCGATCGTGACCTGCAATGGTATCGGCCATGGACACAATCCTCCACACGTTCCATACACACTATTGGTCGACTCACAAAAAAATTATGGTGGTAGGTTATTTATTACTTATTTATAGGTACAAAAGTCTTCTTAAAAAAAAAACATATTTAAGGTCGTCATTTCCAATCCTTACACTTTTTCCTATTGCACAACATATTGAGCATGACATTGAATTCAGAATCTAAATCTAGATATGTATATGCATAAAAAAAATCTCCTTGCGTTTTCCTTTCTTTACCGCCTAACGTTAATCTAATGTTGTTTACTTGGTACATGTATATAGATGTATGTAACTTACTGATGCTGTAACTAATGTGGCCGTGACCGGAATTATTAATGCATTTTCTGTTAATTGTTAATTCTAGTCGGACAGAAAACTTAAAAAAAAAAAAATTTTATCAGAATGAATGGTAGAAACACATCTCTACAAAAAAGTTACAGGTATCTCCGTTAAATAAAGGAATAGATTCTTCCTAACAATTAAATTTATGAAACTCTCTCCAACACCATCATACAGGGCATCGTTCGCTAAACTACAAACTATTAGCAAGATTGGCTGTGCATCTGTACCTTATTTTAACCAATTATATAATATATGCTGGAAGTGCGCAGGCTAAACAACTTAATTCTAAAAATTCCGATAAGAAAAAAAAAATTCACAATTAGACCTACACCTATGCAGACTTATTATAAGGCCCTACATATATATATGTAAGCCCTACGTCCATTAAAATGTCGGTACCAGATAATGAGAATATGCATATTTATACATAGCTATATACTACGGACAGAGCCGGAAATAGATTTAATAACGGATTGAATTCTCGACATTATAGCCAGAACTACTTAGACACCCGCGCAAAAGACAACTATAATCCGAACAAGGGCAGGTCCTGTACCAAGGTATGAAGAATTTGTTGTATCGAAGTCTCTTCGACTATGCTGAATAGTCCCGACAAATTACGAAACCGGCTGGAATATTTCCCTCTATTTTAAGTCGGGCACTCCAATTGTATGCTTTACTTTTAAGTTTGTAAGAATCAGCGTTCACGTTATTGTGTATATTAATCTTCTAATTACTATTTTTATTTTTATTTAATATATATATTGTACGATAAAAGGAAAAGGCTATAAAAACAAAAAAAAAAACGTACTCACGATTTCATCAGCTCCAACGTAGAGGCGCCCCCAGATTGGTGCAGACGAAGCTGCTGTAAGTGTGGAAATTTTTTTTTTCAATTTTTTGTTTGTGAATGATTATGAGAGAGGGCAGCCAAATGCTTCCATCCCTGTCACAAGATACAGTTTCATTCGCTGACCACGTTCGTTAAATCTAGGGGTCTGAATGTTACACTAGATTTAACCGCATACATACATACATACTCTCGCCTCGATAGTTTGACCCCGTGGGCCAATCCTCGTATACACCCTAATTCCCTGCAAGTGCGATACATATATTTATAAACATTTAAATTATGTTGATGGTCGCGACCTAGTACGCTTGCGTGATTTTGCTGTTCCCAAGAACTGGTATATATATATATAATCTCAGCAGTATCATGAATGTGGTATTCGCTACGCCGCGCTGGCTCTCGGTAAACTGAGCGAAACCTATGACCTTAATCCTGTCTCGGTTGGTTTGTGGAATTCCGGGTGGGTCTGACGTGACACTGCCTTATTGTTGTCCTCTTTGCTGAAGATGTAGTTACCCTCGTACATGAGAGCTAAGTGGAGGCGGTCAGGTACTACCACATTCCATAGAATCCTTGTTCAGATGTACAGAGGAGAATTCGGTGCCCCGTACATGCAATATTAATCGTGAGTAGATGTTTGCAGTTATGGTTTTAGCGCATAGAACTCGCTTCGTCTTATGACGAACTCTTTTGGTGGACACAAGCTGGCTGAGCTGTGGGAAATCAAACGTGTGATTGCTAACCTAAAAATTTACTTCACAAAATTGGTTACCCTTTTGTTGAAACTGATGTAAAATCAATGATAATAATTGTTGGACTGCTTTTTAATTTACTGAATCTGGCGAGAAACACTTTTAACGCTTCCTGATGGATATTCTTTCGGACCGGTTTTTTTTGGATTTTCCACTACAAGACTTTTGCGTGTGCTTCTTTCACTTTACTCGGTTCAGAAAAGATTAGTTTTATGGCGGAAATCAATACCTCAGTACCCTATATCTTCTTCTTCCACCAATTCATTCTGTTCCAGATGGTGTTTCACTCTTATTTGGCATCGAGGCCAACTTAATTTTGACCGAAAGATCCGATACGCCATAGATTTCCCTGCTGGTGGTATATAACACCTGTAGGGGATGACATTTTAAGCTGTCAGAAATCAAATGTTACTTATGATATTGTCGACGACCATAACAGCGCAGAGTCGTGTGTTTCATCTGTGAGGCAGTCGGCACTGGAGAATGGTCGACTGAGCTAGACGGTATGTGAGAATGTGGGTGTAATAAACTGTCGACTATGTGCCGTATGTGAAATGGTTGCTGTGATCTGGCATCCTGGGGGGGGGGGGAATAATGACATCCTTTCTCACCCTTTTTTTTTTTGTATTTCAGTGTATTCCGAGAGACATACGATGTGAATGCTAGGGTCTAATGTCTTTGGCATGAAATACCCCGATCAGATTTCCTTGCAAGTCCTCTAACTCATATAAGGAGCTCCCTTTCCGAGATCGGATCCTGCATTTTAAAAACTTGTTCCCGAGTTTGGCACTGCGCTGATGTTTAAAACTGCTCTGTTGGAAGTTTCTCCTAAAAACTTCCTGACCGACTTTGTAAGTTACAGGTTTGGTTCGGAGGTTATATGATTCAGTGCCCACTTCAAAGGCTCTATCAAGGTTCTCTTGGGCCTTGGCACGTAGGAGCTGAAGCTTGTCAGGGATATATATGTTTAAGGGTTCATTGAGCCCTTCTAGGTTTCGCAGGAGGTTGTAACTGGACGCAAGCTCTATCATTTGGAGCCCGAACAGCATTTTGTAAGGAGAGAATCCTGTGGCTTGGTGAATTGAGCTACGAAGAGAGCTTGCGACACAACTTAGCTTTTCGTCCCATTTTGTGTGCTCGTTATTAATATATGCTCGGACACCAGCTAAAATTGATCTGTTAACTCGCTCCGACGCGTTAGACTGCGGGGAGTACAGCGCGGTTCGTAAGTGATTAATGCCATATTTTTTTACAAGTTCAGCGAATTGGACTGACCGAAATTGAATGCCATTGTCCGTCATAATAGTTTCGGGGACTCCAAACATATGAAAAACTTGTCCTTCAACGAATTTACAAATTTGAGAGGTACTTGCCTGCTTGAGTGGCTCTAGGATTGGATATTTGGAAAGATGGTCGAGAGCTATTAGAATACAAACATTTCCTGCTTTAGTACGTGGGTATGGGCCTAACAGATCTAGGTAGAGACGTTGCCAAGGTCGTTCTGTTTTGACTTGTTTTCCCATAGGAGTTCGCAGGGTAACATTTGGTGCCTTTCTTTCTTTGCAGATTTCGCAGGAAGCTATGTAAGACCTGACATCTACCGACATGCGCGGCCAGTAGAAGTATCGCCTTATTTTGTCGAGTGTCTTCCCTATTCCGCCATGAGCAGATAGCGGCGGGTCATGCGATCCTGAAATGACGTCCATTACGAGATCTCGTGGTACCCAGAGCTTCCAGGCTTCTTCTTCTTGCACTGGATCCCCTGTCCTAGGAGCGGTTCGGATGTACACGAAATACTCTAGAATGCAAAAGTCCGGTAAATTCGATTGATTCGACTCGATTTTCTGCTTCAATTCAGTATATTCAGGGGAAATGAAGGCAGGAGAATTGAGATCTATTTTCGGGCCCGGGTCTTCAGCCGCCGACAGCTCCTCACAGAGGCCTCGGGACAGTGCATCCGGGACCACCTGAAGACTTCCTTTTCTATGTTCTATCGTAAAATTGAAGCTCTGAAGTTTCAGGCTCCATCTGGCTAACCTCCCACTCAAATTCTTTTGTGACATCAACCACCCCAAGCTCGTGTGATCTGTCACGATTTTGAATGGCAATAGCTCGACGTAAGGACGGATTTTTTTTACACTAAGTACCGCAGCTAGACACTCTAACTCTGTCACGGAATAGTTCCGTTGAGCAGAATTTAATTTTTGGGAAATGTATGCAATGGTCCTTTCATCGCCGTGATCATCTACTTGGAGTAAGACTCCTCCCACTCCTTGTTGACTTGCGTCACACTGGATGATGAAAGGCTTTGAGAAGTCTGGACTTACGAACAGCGGAGCGGATGTGAGCTATATCTTTAGCCGATCAAACGCAGTTTGTGCCTCGGAAGTCCAGTCGAACTTATTGGCTTTCTTCAATACATCGGTGATGGGTACTGTCAACTCAGCATAATTTAAAATGAATCGCCTGTACCATCCAGCCATACCTAGAAGGCGTCGAACTTGTCGATCGTTTTTCGGTGGTGGATATTCAGTAATGGCTGTGACCTTATCGGGGTCAGTCCTAATTCCTCCATTGCCAATAATGAAACCGAGATATTTGGTTTCTTTTAAGCAAAACCTACTCTTTTCTATGTTAATCGTGAGTCCAGCTTCCTCAAGCAATCCGATACTCGGGATAGCAAGGCAAGATGAGTGTCAAAATCTTGGGATAAAACTAATAAATCGTCCAAATAAACAAGGACGTTTTCTCGCAGATCAAAAGGTATAACTTTGTCCATCAGACGACACATTGTCTGTGGAGCGTTGCATAGCCCAAATGGCATCACTTTATAGTGGTATAAAGGATGTCCTGGAACGGTGAAAGCAGTTTTCTCGCGTGACTCTAACTCAAGTGGTATTTGCCAGAAGGCGTCTTTTAAATCTAGGCTAGTGATGTACTTGGCCGCTGGCATACGACTAAGCATACCATCAATTTGAGGAAGAGGATATGCATCCTTCTTAGTTACTGAATTCACTTTTCGCTCATGAAAACACAGCCGATTCTTCCCTGGCTTCCTGGCCAGAACCACGGGTGAACTCCACGGGCTTTGACTCTCTTCTATAACACCCAGCGACAACATTCGCTTTATTTCAGCATCAATTAACAGTTGCACCGCTGGTGAGACTGGGTAAAATCGTTGTTTGATGGAAGTAGCATCTCCTACTACAATCCTATGATTAACTAAATTTGTTTTTCCCAGACCTTTGACTGTATATGATGGGAACAATGCTTTGGTAAGGTTCAGTCGGAATGTGTCTTCCGCTGAGAGATCGTGTGTATTTGTTTCTGATATAGCTAGTGAGTTGAACGTTTGGACTTCCGCAACCGTGCCTAAGACATCAGGAGCCAACCCAAAGAATCTCCAGAAGTCAATGCCTAGGTACAGTTCCTGGGTGAGACTAGGAACTACGTAGAAACGCATTGTTTTCGTCTCCCCACGGAAGTATACGCCCAACTCGACATGACCAAGCACTTCTGGCCTGGCACCATTTGCTACCTCTAATTGGCTGCGATATTAAGACCATTTGACATTAGCCCTAGCTAACCTCTCTAGTGCTCCCATCCCCAGGATGCTAGCAGTGGCTCCACTGTCCAACAATCCTGCTATACTTTGTTGGAGCAGATATACTTCGGCATAAGGTCTGACATCATTCAATTTATTTAATGTAATGACTGAGATTTCTTTCCAATCGGATTTGACCTTTTTCCAATCTGTTTTTATTCGTTCCCAGTAATTTCGCATTCTTAAACTAGACCGCTTTGATCTGAAAAAGCGGACCTGTTCAAGAAATTTGTATCGGGTTGCTCAATCGCCGAGGAGAAGATTCTTTCTTTCGCAGATTGATATTTCTGAAACCGTATCTGATAGGGTTGTAGTGGTGACAATTTGGGGACATCGCTGCTAGTCATCACAGTACATTATGGCCGCCTGAGTATCGTTACTGTAGTCGCCCGTCTATCTTCTCGATGCGAGCTCTCTCTGGGTATCCTGCCTGGTATTAGGCTATCTTCATGAACATGGGACAAGTCGGGGTTCATATCTAATAAGTTAGTGCTAGGGTTTGGACCTATCGATGTGTCAATCAAAGGGGAAGTCATTTGTGGTAACAAAATCGATCAAGTTCTCGTTGTCAACATTTCGTACTTGTTTTTGATCATCTACTGTGGTCTGGACGTTGGGGATTGAAATTGTGTTAGAGGGTTCCTCAATATCTGCGTTTGCTGCTGGCAAGGTGCTAAATTTGGCCGAGGCCTGATGTTGTTGGCCCCGACCCGCTTCGAGTTTTTCTGTTGGCAGAAGAAGCATTTTGGCTTCACGGTGTCCTTTTTACCACATCCGTAGCAGAAGACTCTTGTCGGCATCTGTTCGCAGTCTTGATACCAATGTCCAGTTCTGTCGCAGTTCCAATATCTGTCTGAATTTCTGGTTGGGGTTATCGCCCTAGCGACTTCGATTTCATCAATAAATACCTGCTCATCAGTATCTTCGTGAGCAGTACGTTCGGGAAAACTGACTTCGGCTAGTCGGCCTCTGTTCTGCGAATGCGATGTAGTCGACGACTGAATTCGAGCTCTAGTGGCTTGCACTTGCATAATAAGTGAGCGAAGTTGGCCCACTGAAATCGTAGGGTGCAGACAAATCTTTTGCTGAATACTTGGGAGAAGATTGGCTCTCACTAATTCTATGAATTCGGACTCCCCCATTTGATTGTGCAATCGATGTCGAAGTTCAACCAGGTCTTAATAATAAGTGGAAAACGGTTCGTTCGCATATTGGCGTCTATTGGACATCTGGTGTCTTATATCCACGTCATATTTATTTTCACCCCAGTCAGTGATAAACGCTGATTTAATGTGCTTCCAAGGAGGATTGGGATTGGATCTGAACAACGTCCACAACCAATTATTCACTCTATCACCGAACAAGGATGGTAAATTTGCTACTAGCAGTTCGAAATCTCCATCAAGGGTGCTCCTAGTCAAAGTCTCGACTCGGAAGATGAATTCTTCCACGTCCAATTTGACATTATCTCCATTATAACAGATCTGCCACCTCCGTATTGGACTGGCGGGTCGTTTATATCTATTATTTCGAGACCGTGGCCTGTTTTGATTTTGATACTGATCGTTATGGTTTTGATTTTGATACTGATCGTTATGGTTTTGATTTTGATACTGATCGTTATGGTTTTGATTTTGATACTGATCGTTATGGTTTTGATTTTGATACTGATCGGTATGGGGTCTCTGGGCCGACCTATATGGTGGCATTGTTTCAGCTAAGGGTGGTCTCGGTATCGTTCGAGCAATCCTGGGTGGATCCAAGAGAGATTGGGTATTGGGTATTGTGAAAGATTATGTGGAAGGTCCTCACGTCGGAAATTCGCTGGATATTCACGGTGTTGGTTTTGAACTAACGAGTATTCACTCCTGAACTGTTCTAGTCCTCTAGCTACCTCCGAACGCACTAAATCGGCAACTTGTAATTGTAGGCCGGCAAAAAGCGATTGAGCTGATGCCATTTGCTGGACAGGCACTTGATTAGGGCTGCCAGGAGATGTTGCGTTCTGAGCCGCGAAGGTTTGGTCGTGTGGGCTTCGTTGATGTACCGAAGCTTGGGATGAAGGACGTGACAGATTCCGCTCTGTTCCAGAAGGAATTTCCAGTGGCGGTTGAGTCTCATTGGTAGTTTGTCTAGTTTGGTAATGTTTTGGAACTGCGCCAGTATACGGCATACACTGGTCTAGAGTCACGGCCCGTCGACAATTCGGACAGCTGCCCTTCGTTTGTGTCCACCTCTGAAGACACAACCTGTGGAAAGCGTGTCCACACGGCGTCACCATTGGTTTCTTAGTCTTAGACCAGCCTATTTCCTTACAGATAGTACATTCCTCTGGCTTTGTTGCAGCGGACTCATCCGGTGGAGATAGAGTAGTGACGAACATGTCTGTTAATGGAACTAGACTTCGTTACTCACTACCAATAATTTTTTTTTTATTGAGTGGATTTCCGAATAACAATTCGAACCGTTTTTTTTGTTTTTTTTTTTTATGTATATATATTGCTAGCGCGTACTGTCACGACGTATAATGAGTACGCTCTATTAATTACTCGTATATCGTATAATGCGTAAATAGGGAATTGTACCACGGAAGTATGATCCAACCGATAAATCAAAATATAATGATTATTAACACGTTCAACCAGAATATGGATATATATATACTGCTTGGGACGTTACTAGGAATTTACAAGGGAATCAATGACTATTTAATCTTCAAATTCAATATTTCATCTACTTATTATACTACTCAAATTTCCTGACTCATCTTTTCACTGGTCGTTATCTCAAACTATTCGATTATTCTAATTATCGATGCACCAAATTTCAAGACTTCCGTTTCTGAAATTATCAATATCTCAAAATATTCAACTATTCGAATTTTCATTTCCTCTCTCTCTAGGCTTCTCCCCTCATCTGCTTCCCAAAAAAATTCATGACTAACAACCAAGAGGAATCAATGTTGACTTCAAGGAAAGGAAAATGGGATAGATTAGCTTCGGCCATGGCGGAAAGAATCCACGAGAGACCAGAGGGGATGAACAATGTACCTCAGTCAGATAGATGGCAGCGTGCCAGCTCCTGATCACTAAGGAAGTTGCCGCATCCTCCCAGGCTCCTGCGTCCACTCCTCAGTCCCTAATGCTTACTCAGTCATGCGTCTGGACAGCGTTACGAATCCAGTAAACCTGCTAGCCTGAAGCCAGAAGGCCAAGCTCATAGATTCAATACCCTGCCCAGCCACATTCCTGAACCCAGCAAGGTTCATGGAACGAAAAGGGTAAGAGAAAAGAAGAAGAAAAGAAAAGAAAAAAGATTTAGAGTCTCCTGTCCTAGCCATGTAAAGGTCGTCGTGTAATCAGGTCCTCCATACGGCCTGAGAGTAAAAGGTCCCGAGGAATCAGGTGGCTAAGAGCCAACATTGACTCGCTCTCAGTAGTTCACTACTCTCCAGCAGCGTTCGTCATTCGTCCTTCCTAGTATATATGTATTGTTCAATAAGTACCCGTCTCGATCTTATTTGGAGTTGGGCGATTGCCACAAAAGATCCCTAGAGGTACGTCTTGGCTAAGCATAATTTAAAAAAAAATCCAAACCCAACTTGAAGAAAATCAACATTGGTATTCACTTAACGCGCACATCGTAAACAAATTGAAAAGAGAAAAAAGTTTCCTTTTTTTTTGTTGTTTTTTTTAGAAATGTTGAACTGAAGGTTCATGTGGAGCCGAGTACTATAAACTTAAATAAAATGAGTCAAGGGTTCATCCCCTCTTCACTGGATGCGATACTCTGAGTTAGGAAATTAGCTTACAGCCAAAATTCAAAAAAACTCAGCGTCTCAGTCCCCAGTAAAGGTAGGCCTGAAGTACTACGGGTGTTTCGGGTCCCACGTTGGGCGCCATTTTGTTATGGTTTCGTTCGATTAAAAAACTGGTTCAAGCTTTTGCTAGGGGTTTGAGGCTTAAGGACATTAAATTCTGGCAGCCGAGCGAAGTTAGCTTCTCACCCCGTGACAGTTATCGGCAGGCCGGCATGCTTGCAAGCTAGCTTTGCGGAGAAAGTGGGGGGGTTCTAAGATGAAACCTGCCTCCTGACACAGCATCATAATAAAAAAATATCATGCCGAGGCATATATATAAAAGTCAAAATGGGGGAAAGATTAGGATTGAGTGATTGGGAGATTGGGAATAGAAGGATCGTCAACATTGAGCCGTCTCGGCTGTCGAGGAACCTGCTGATGGTGGTCACCAATAGCGGCCATGCCCCATCCATCCCATGGGTATTCTGGGCCATAAAATTTTAACACCCCCTTGAAGCATCCCTAGGATGTCACCGCGAGCAACTGGGAGAAACGCCTCAAGATAGAGCGGGAAGTATGTGATTAGTACATCATTACTGGTGCTATATGTTCAAACAAGCAATATTGGTCTCTATATAGGAATTCAAGTGTACTTATAGTTCGAACCGTCGATCGTGACCTGCAATGGTATCGGCCATGGACACAATCCTCCACACGTTCCATACACACTATTGGTCGACTCACAAAAAAATTATGGTGGTAGGTTATTTATTACTTATTTATAGGTACAAAAGTCTTCTTAAAAAAAAAACATATTTAAGGTCGTCATTTCCAATCCTTACACTTTTTCCTATTGCACAACATTATGAGCATGGCATTGAATTCAGAATCTAAATCTAGATATGTATATGCATAAAAAAAATCTCCTTGCGTTTTCCTTTCTTTACCGCCTAACGTTAATCTAATGTTGTTTACTTGGTTCATGTATATAGATGTATGTAACTTACTGATGCTGTAACTAATGTGGCCGTGACCGGAATTATTAATGCATTTTCTGTTAATTGTTAATTCTAGTCGGACAGAAAACTTAAAAAAAAAAAATATTTATCAGAATGAATGGTAGAAACACATCTCTACAAAAAAGTTACAGGTATCTCCGTTAAATAAAGGAATAGATTCTTCCTAACAATTAAATTTATGAAACTCTCTCCAACACCATCATACAGGGCATCGTTCGCTAAACTACAAACTATTAGCAAGATTGGCTGTGCATCTGTACCTTATTTTAACCAATTATATAATATATGCTGGAAGTGCGCAGGCTAAACAACTTAATTCTAAAAATTCCGATAAGAAAAAAAAACTCACAATTAGACCTACACCTATGCAGACTTATTATAAGGCCCTACATATATATATGTAAGCCCTACGTCCATTAAAATGTCGGTACCAGATAATGAGAATATGCATATTTATACATAGCTATATACTACGGATAGAGCCGGAAATAGATTTAATAACGGATTGAATTCTCGACATTATAGCCAGAACTACTTAGACACCCGCGCAAAAGACAACTATAATCCGAACAAGGGCAGGTCCTGTACCAAGGTATGAAGAATTTGTTGTATCGAAGTCTCTTCGACTATGCTGAATAGTCCCGACAAATTACGAAACCGGCTGGAATATTTCCCTCTATTTTAAGTCGGGCACTCCAATTGTATGCTTTACTTTTAAGTTTGTAAGAATCAGCGTTCACGTTATTGTGTATATTAATCTTCTAATTACTATTTTTATTTTTATTTAATATATATATTGTACGATAAAAGGAAAAGACTATAAAAACAAAAAAAAAAAAACGTACTCACGATTTCATCAGCTCCAACGTAGAGGCGCCCCCAGATTGGTGCAGACGAAGCTGCTGTAAGTGTGGAAATTTTTTTTTTCAATTTTTTGTTTGTGAATGATTATGAGAGAGGGCAGCCAAATGCTTCCATCCCTGTCACAAGATACAGTTTCATTCGCTGACCACGTTCGTTAAATCTAGGGGTCTGAATGTTACACTAGATTTAACCGCATACATACATACATACTCTCGCCTCAATAGTTTGACCCCGTGGGCCAATCCTCGTATACACCCTAATTCCCTGCAAGTGCGATATATATATTTATAAACATTTAAATTATGTTGATGGTCGCGACCTAGTACGCTTGCGTGATTTTGCTGTTCCCAAAAACTGGTATATATATATAATCTCAGCAGTATCATGAATGTGGTATTCGCTACGCCGCGCTGGCTCTCGGTAAACTGAGCCAAACCTATGACCTTAATCCTGTCTCGGTTGGTTTGTGGAATTCCGGTAGGTCTGACGTGACACTGCCTTATTGTTGTCCTCTTTGCTGAAGATGCAGTTACCCTCGTACATGAGAGCTAAGTGGAGGCGGTCAGGTACTACCACATTCCATAGAATCCTTGTTCAGATGTACAGAGGAGAATTCGGTGCCCCGTACATGCAATATTAATCGTGAGTAGATGTTTCCAGTTATGGTTTTAGCGCATAGAACTCGCTTCGTCTTATGACGAACTCTTTTGGTGGACACAATCTGGCTGAGCTGTGGGAAATCAAACGTGTGATTGCTAACCTAAAAATTTACTTCACAAAATTGGTTACCCTTTTGTTGAAACTGATGTAAAATCAATGATAATAATTGTTGGACTGCTTTTTAATTTACTGAATCTGGCGAGAAACACTTTTAACGCTTCCTGATGGATATTCTTTCGGACCGGTTTTTTTTGGATTTTCCACTACAAGACTTTTGCGTGTGCTTCTTTCACTTTACTCGGTTCAGAAAAGATTAGTTTTATGGCGGAAATCAATACCTCAGTACCCTATATCTTCTTCTTCCACCAATTCATTCTGTTCCAGATGGTGTTTCACTCTTATTTGGCATCGAGGCCAACTTAATTTTGACCGAAAGATCCGATACGCCATAGATTTCCCTGCTGGTGGTATATAACACCTGTAGGGGATGACATTTTAAGCTGTCAGAAATCAAATGTTACTTATGATATTGTCGACGACCATAACAGCGCAGAGTCGTGTGTTTCATCTGTGAGGCAGTCGGCACTGGAGAATGGTCGACTGAGCTAGACGGTATGTGAGAATGTGGGTGTAATAAACTGTCGACTATGTGCCGTATGTGAAATGGTTGCTGTGATCTGGCATCCTGGGGGGGGGGCGGGGAATAATGACATCCTTTCTCACCCTTTTTTTTTTTTTTGTATTTCAGTGTATTCCGAGAGACATACGATGTGAATGCTAGGGTCTAATGTCTTTGGCATGAAATACCCCGATCAGATTTCCTTGCAAGTCCTCTAACTCATATAAGGAGCTCCCTTTCCGAGATCGGATCCTGCATTTTAAAAACTTGTTCCCGACTTTGGCACTGCGCTGATGTTTAAAACTGCTCTGTTGGAAGTTTCTCCTAAAAACTTCCTGACCGACTTTGTAAGTTACAGGTTTGGTTCGGAGGTTATATGATTCAGTGCCCACTTCAAAGGCTCTATCAAGGTTCTCTTGGGCCTTGGCACGTAGGAGCTGAAGCTTGTCAGGGATATATATGTTTAAGGGTTCATTGAGCCCTTCTAGGTTTCGCAGGAGGTTGTAACTGGACGCAAGCTCTATCATTTGGAGCCCGAACAGCATTTTGTAAGGAGAGAATCCTGTGGCTTGGTGAATTGAGCTACGAAGAGAGCTTGCGACACAACTTAGCTTTTCGTCCCATTTTGTGTGCTCGTTATTAATATATGCTCGGACACCAGCTAAAATTGATCTGTTAACTCGCTCCGAAGCGTTAGACTGCGGGGAGTACAGCGCGGTTCGTAAGTGATTAATGCCATATTTTTTTACAAGTTCAGCGAATTGGACTGACCGAAATTGAATGCCATTGTCCGTCACAATAATTTCGGGGACTCCAAACATATGAAAAATTTGTCCTTCAACGAATTTACAAATTTGAGAGGTACTTGCCTGCTTGAGTGGCTCTAGGATTGGATATTTGGAAAGATGGTCGAGAGCTATTAGAATACAAACATTTCCTGCTTTAGTACGTGGGTATGGGCCTAACAGATCTAGGTAGAGACGTTGCCAAGGTCGTTCTGTTTTGACTTGTTTTCCCATAGGAGTTCGCAGGGTAACATTTGGTGCCTTTCTTTCTTTGCAGATATCGCAGGAAGCTATGTAAGACCTGACATCTACCGACATGCGCGGCCAGTAGAAGTATCGCCTTATTTTGTCGAGTGTCTTCCCTATTCCGCCATGAGCAGATAGCGGCGGGTCATGCGATCCTGAAATGACGTCCATTACGAGATCTCGTGGTACCCAGAGCTTCCAGGCTTCTTCTTCTTGCACTGGATCCCCTGTCCTAGGAGCGGTTCGGATGTACACGAAATACTCTAGAATGCACAAGTCCGGTAAATTCGATTGATTCGACTCGATTTTCTGCTTCAATTCAGTATATCAGGGGAAATGAAGGCAGGAGAATTGAGATCTATTTTCGGGCCCGGGTCTTCTGCCGCCGACAGCTCCTCACAGAGGCCTCGGGACAGTGCATCCGGGACCACCTGAAGACTTCCTTTTCTATGTTCTATCGTAAAATTGAAGCTCTGAAGTTTCAGGCTCCATCTGGCTAACCTCCCACTCAAATCCTTTTGTGACATCAACCACCCCAAGCTCGTGTGATCTGTCACGATTTTGAATGGCAATAGCTCGACGTAAGGACGGATTTTTTTTACACTAAGTACCGCAGCTAGACACTCTAACTCTGTCACTGAATAGTTCCGTTGAGCAGAATTTAATTTTTGGGAAATGTATGCAATGGTCCTTTCATCGCCGTGATCATCTACTTGGAGTAAGACTCCTCCCACTCCTTGTTGACTTGCGTCACACTGGATGATGAAAGGCTTTGAGAAGTCTGGACTTACTAACAGCGGAGCGGATGTGAGCTTTATCTTTAGCCGATCAAACGCAGTTTGTGCCTCGGAAGTCCAGTCGAACTTATTGGCTTTCTTCAATACATCGGTGATGGGTACTGTCAACTCAGCATAATTTAAAATGAATCGCCTGTACCATCCAGCCATACCTAGAAGGCGTCGAACTTGTCGATCATTTTTCGGTGGTGGATATTCAGTAATGGCTGTGACCTTATCGGGGTCAGTCCTAATTCCTCCATTGCCAATAATGAAACCGAGATATTTGGTTTCTTTTAAGCAAAACCTACTCTTTTCTATGTTAATCGTGAGTCCAGCTTCCTCAAGCAATCTGATACTCGGGATAGCAAGGCAAGATGAGTGTCAAAATCTTGGGATAAAACTAATAAATCGTCCAAATAAACAAGGACGTTTTCTCGCAGATCAAAAGGTATAACTTTGTCCATCAGACGACACATTGTCTGTGGAGCGTTGCATAGCCCAAATGGCATCACTTTATAGTGGTATAAAGGATGTCCTGGAACGGTGAAAGCAGTTTTCTCGCGTGACTCTAACTCAAGTGGTATTTGCCAGAAGGCGTCTTTTAAATCTAGGCTAGTGATGTACTTGGCCCTGGCATACGACTAAGCATACCATCAATTTGAGGAAGAGGATATGCATCCTTCTTAGTTACTGAATTCACTTTTCGCTCATGAAAACACAGCCGATTCTTCCCTGGCTTCCTGACCAGAACCACGGGTGAACTCCACGGGCTTTGACTCTCTTCTATAACACCCAGCGACAACATTCGCTTTATTTCAGCATCAATTAACAGTTGCACCGCTGGTGAGACTGGGTAAAATCGTTGTTTGATGGAAGTAGCATCTCCTACTACAATCCTATGATTAACTAAATTTGTTTTTCCCAGACCTTTGACTGTATATGATGGGAGCAATGCTTTGGTAAGGTTCAGTCGGAATGTGTCTTCCGCTGAGAGATCGTGTGTATTTGTTTCTGATATAGCTAGTGAGTTGAACGTTTGGACTTCCGCAACCGTGCCTAAGACATCAGGAGCCAACCCAAAGAATCTCCAGAAGTCAATGCCTAGGTACAGTTCCTGGGTGAGACTAGGAACTACGTAGAAACGCATTGTTTTCGTCTCCCCACGGAAGTATACGCCCAACTCGACATGACCAAGCACTTCTGGCCTGGCACCATTTGCTACCTCTAATTGGCTGCGATATTGAGACCATTTGACATTAGCCCTAGCTAACCTCTTTAGTGCTCCCATCCCCAGGATGCTAGCAGTGGCTCCACTGTCCAACAATCCTGCTATACTTTGTTGGAGCAGATATACTTCGGCATAAGGTCTGACATCATTCAATTTATTTAATGTAATGACTGAGATTTCTTTCCAATCGGATTTGACCTTTTTCCAATCTGTTTTTATTCGTTCCCAGTAATTTCGCATTCTTAAACTAGACCGCTTTGATCTGAAAAAAGCGGACCTGTTCAAGAAATTTGTATCGGGTTGCTCAATCGCCGAGGAGAAGATTCTTTCTTTCGCAGATTGATATTTCTGAAACCGTATCTGATAGGGTTGTAGTGGTGACAATTTGGGGACATCGCTGCTAGTCATCACAGTACATTATGGCCGCCTGAGTATCGTTACTGTAGTCGCCCGTCTATCTTCTCGATGCGAGCTCTCTCTGGGTATCCTGCCTGGTATTAGGCTATCTTCATGAACATGGGACAAGTCGGGGTTCATATCTAATAAGTTAGTGCTAGGGTTTGGACCTATTGATGTGTCAATCAAAGGGGAAGTCATTTGTGGTAACAAAATCGATCAAGTTCTCGTTGTCAACATTTCGTACTTGTTTTTGATCATCTACTGTGGTCTGGACGTTGGGGATTGAAATTGTGTTAGAGGGTTCCTCAATATCTGCGTTTGCTGCTGGCAAGGTGCTAAATTTGGCCGAGGCCTGATGTTGTTGGCCCCGACCCGCTTCGAGTTTTTCTGTTGGCAGAAGAAGCATTTTGGCTTCACGGTGTCCTTTTTACCACATCCGTAGCAGAAGACTCTTGTCGGCATCTGTTCGCAGTCTTGATACCAATGTCCAGTTCTGTCGCAGTTCCAATATCTGTCTGAATTTCTGGTTGGGGTTATCGCCCTAACGACTTCGATTTCATCAATAAATACCTGCTCATCAGTATCTTCGTGAGCAGTACGTTCGGGAAAACTGACTTCGGCTAGTCGGCCTCTGTTCTGCGAATGCGATGTAGTCGACGACTGAATTCGAGCTCTAGTGGCTTGCACTTGCATAATAAGTGAGCGAAGTTGGCCCACTGAAATCGTAGGGTGCAGACAAATCTTTTGCTGAATACTTGGGAGAAGATTGGCTCTCACTAATTCTATGAATTCGGACTCCGCCATTTGATTGTGCAATCGATGTCGAAGTTCAACCAGGTCTTAATAATAAGTGGAAAACGGTTCGTTCGCATATTGGCGTCTATTGGACATCTGGTGTCTTATATCCACGTCATATTTATTTTCACCCCAGTCAGTGATTAACGCTGATTTAATGTGCTTCCAAGGAGGATTGGGATTGGATCTGAACAACGTCCACAACCAATTATTCACTCTATCACCGAACAAGGATGGTAAATTTGCTACTAGCAGTTCGAAATCTCCATCAAGGGTGCTCCTAGTCAAAGTCTCGACTCGGAAGATGAATTCTTCCACGTCCAATTTGACATTATCTCCATTATAACAGATCTGCCACCTCCGTATTGGACTGGCGGGTCGTTTATATCTATTATTTCGAGACCGTGGCCTGTTTTGATTTTGATACTGATCGTTATGGTTTTGATTTTGATACTGATCGTTATGGTTTTGATTTTGATACTGATCGTTGTGGTTTTGATTTTGATACTGATCGGTATGGTTTTGATTTTGATACTGATCGGTATGGGGTCTCTGGGCCGACCTATATGGTGGCATTGTTTCAGCTAAGGGTGGTCTCGGTATCGTTCGAGCAATCCTGGGTGGATCCAAGAGAGATTGGGTTCCAGGACCATGAATTCCTGGTGGGTATTGTGAAAGATTATGTGGAAGGTCCTCACGTCGGAAATTCGCTGGATATTCACGGTGTTGGTTTTGAACTAACGAGTATTCACTCCTGAACTGTTCTAGTCCTCTAGCTACCTCCGAACGCACTAAATCGGCAACTTGTAATTGTAGGCCGGCAAAAAGCGCTTGAGCTGATGCCATTTGCTGGACAGGCACTTGATTAGGGCTGCCAGGAGATGTTGCGTTCTGAGCCGCGAAGGTTTGGTCGTGTGGGCTTCGTTGATGTACCGAAGCTTGGGATGAAGGACGTGACAGATTCCGCTCCGTTCCAGAAGGAATTTCCAGTGGCGGTTGAGTCTCATTGGTAGTTTGTCTAGTTTGGTAATGTTTTGGGACTGCGCCAGTATACGGCATACACTGCTCTAGAGTCACGGCCCGTCGACAATTCGGACAGCTGCCCTTCGTTTGTGTCCACCTCTGAAGACACAACCTGTGGAAAGCGTGTCCACACGGCGTCACCATTGGTTTCTTAGTCTTAGACCAGCCTATTTCCTTACAGATAGTACATTCCTCTGGCAAATTTGTTGCAGCGGACTCATCCGGTGGAGATAGAGTAGTGACGAACATGTCTGTTAATGGAACTAGACTTCGTTACTCACTACCAATAATTTTTTTTTTTTATTGAGTGGATTTCCGAATAACAATTCGAACCGTTTTTTTTGCTTTTTTTTTATGTATATATATTGCTAGCGCGTACTGTCACGACGTATAATGAGTACGCTCTATTAATTACTCGTATATCGTATAATGCGTAAATAGGGAATTGTACCACGGAAGTATGATCCAACCGATAAATCAAACTATAATGATTATTAACACGTTCAACCAGAATATGGATATATATATACTGCTTGGGACGTTACTAGGAATTTACAAGGGAATCAATGACTATTTAATCTTCAAATTCAATATTTCATCTACTTATTATACTACTCAAATTTCCTGACTCATCTTTTCACTGGTCGTTATCTCAAACTATTCGATTATTCTAATTATCGATGCACCAAATTTCAAGACTTCCGTTTCTGAAATTATCAATATCTCAAAATATTCAACTATTCGAATTTTCATTTCCTCTCTCTCTAGGCTTCTCCCCTCATCTGCTTCCCAAAAAAATTCATGACTAACAACCAAGAGGAATCAATGTTGACTTCAAGGAAAGGAAAATGGGATAGATTAGCTTCGGCCATGGCGGAAAGAATCCACGAGAGACCAGAGGGGATGAACAATGTACCTCAGTCAGATAGATGGCAGCGTGCCAGCTCCTGATCACTAAGGAAGTTGCCGCATCCTCCCAGGCTCCTGCGTCCACTCCTCAGTCCCTAATGCTTACTCAGTCATGCGTCTGGACAGCGTTACGAATCCAGTAAACCTGCTAGCCTGAAGCCAGAAGGCCAAGCTCATAGATTCAATACCCTGCCCAGCCACATTCCTGAACCCAGCAAGGTTCATGGAACGAAAAGGGTAAGAGAAAAGAAGAAGAAAAGAAAAGAAAAAAGATTTAGAGTCTCCTGTCCTAGCCATGTAAAGGTCGTCGTGTAATCAGGTCCTCCATACGGCCTGAGAGTAAAAGGTCCCGAGGAATCAGGTGGCTAAGAGCCAACATTGACTCGCTCTCAGTAGTTCACTACTCTCCAGCAGCGTTCGTCATTCGTCCTTCCTAGTATATATGTATTGTTCAATAAGTACCCGTCTCGATCTTATTTGGAGTTGGGCGATTGCCACAAAAGATCCCTAGAGGTACGTCTTGGCTAAGCATAATTTAAAAAAAAAATCCAAACCCAACTTGAAGAAAATCAACACTGGTATTCACTTAACGCGCACATCGTAAACAAATTGAAAAGAGAAAAAAGTTTCCTTTTTTTTTGTTGTTTTTTTTAGAAATGTTGAACTGAAGGTTCATGTGGAGCCGAGTACTATAAACTTAAATAAAATGAGTCAAGGGTTCATCCCCTCTTCACTGGATGCGATACTCTGAGTTAGGAAATTAGCTTACAGCCAAAATTCAAAAAAACTCAGCGTCTCAGTCCCCAGTAAAGGTAGGCCTGAAGTACTACGGGTGTTTCGGGTCCCACGTTGGGCGCCATTTTGTTATGGTTTCGTTCGATTAAAAAACTGGTTCAAGCTTTTGCTAGGGGTTTGAGGCTTAAGGACATTAAATTCTGGCAGCCGAGCGAAGTTAGCTTCTCACCCCGTGACAGTTATCGGCAGGCCGGCATGCTTGCAAGCTAGCTTTGCGGAGAAAGTGGGGGGGTTCTAAGATGAAACCTGCCTCCTGACACAGCATCATAATAAAAAAATATCATGCCGAGGCATATATATAAAAGTCAAAATGGGGGAAAGATTAGGATTGAGTGATTGGGAGATTGGGAATAGAAGGATCGTCAACATTGAGCCGTCTCGGCTGTCGAGGAACCTGCTGATGGTGGTCACCAATAGCGGCCATGCCCCATCCATCCCATGGGTATTCTGGGCAATAAAATTTTAACACCCCCTTGAAGCATCCCTAGGATGTCACCGCGAGCAACTGGGAGAAACGCCTCAAGATAGAGCGGGAAGTATGTGATTAGTACATCATTACTGGTGCTATATGTTCAAACAAGCAATATTGGTCTCTATATAGGAATTCAAGTGTACTTATAGTTCGAACCGTCGATCGTGACCTGCAATGGTATCGGCCATGGACACAATCCTCCACACGTTCCATACACACTATTGGTCGACTCACAAAAAAATTATGGTGGTAGGTTATTTATTACTTATTTATAGGTACAAAAGTCTTCTTAAAAAAAAAACATATTTAAGGTCGTCATTTCCAATCCTTACACTTTTTCCTATTGCACAACATTATGAGCATGGCATTGAATTCAGAATCTAAATCTAGATATGTATATGCATAAAAAAAATCTCCTTGCGTTTTCCTTTCTTTACCGCCTAACGTTAATCTAATGTTGTTTACTTGGTTCATGTATATAGATGTATGTAACTTACTGATGCTGTAACTAATGTGGCCGTGACCGGAATTATTAATGCATTTTCTGTTAATTGTTAATTCTAGTCGGACAGAAAACTTAAAAAAAAAAAATTTTTATCAGAATGAATGGTAGAAACACATCTCTACAAAAAAGTTACAGGTATCTCCGTTAAATAAAGGAATAGATTCTTCCTAACAATTAAATTTATGAAACTCTCTCCAACACCATCATACAGGGCATCGTTCGCTAAACTACAAACTATTAGCAAGATTGGCTGTGCATCTGTACCTTATTTTAACCAATTATATAATATATGCTGGAAGTGCGCAGGCTAAACAACTTAATTCTAAAAATTCCGATAAGAAAAAAAAACTCACAATTAGACCTACACCTATGCAGACTTATTATAAGGCCCTACATATATATATGTAAGCCCTACGTCCATTAAAATGTCGGTACCAGATAATGAGAATATGCATATTTATACATAGCTATATACTACGGATAGAGCCGGAAATAGATTTAATAACGGATTGAATTCTCGACATTATAGCCAGAACTACTTAGACACCCGCGCAAAAGACAACTATAATCCGAACAAGGGCAGGTCCTGTACCAAGGTATGAAGAATTTGTTGTATCGAAGTCTCTTCGACTATGCTGAATAGTCCCGACAAATTACGAAACCGGCTGGAATATTTCCCTCTATTTTAAGTCGGGCACTCCAATTGTATGCTTTACTTTTAAGTTTGTAAGAATCAGCGTTCACGTTATTGTGTATATTAATCTTCTAATTACTATTTTTATTTTTATTTAATATATATATTGTACGATAAAAGGAAAAGACTATAAAAACAAAAAAAAAAACGTACTCACGATTTCATCAGCTCCAACGTAGAGGCGCCCCCAGATTGGTGCAGACGAAGCTGCTGTAAGTGTGGAAATTTTTTTTTTCAATTTTTTGTTTGTGAATGATTATGAGAGAGGGCAGCCAAATGCTTCCATCCCTGTCACAAGATACAGTTTCATTCGCTGACCACGTTCGTTAAATCTAGGGGTCTGAATGTTACACTAGATTTAACCGCATACATACATACATACTCTCGCCTCGATAGTTTGACCCCGTGGGCCAATCCTCGTATACACCCTAATTCCCTGCAAGTGCGATATATATATTTATAAACATTTAAATTATGTTGATGGTCGCGACCTAGTACGCTTGCGTGATTTTGCTGTTCCCAAAAACTGGTATATATATATAATCTCAGCAGTATCATGAATGTGGTATTCGCTACGCCGCGCTGGCTCTCGGTAAACTGAGCCAAACCTATGACCTTAATCCTGTCTCGGTTGGTTTGTGGAATTCCGGTAGGTCTGACGTGACACTGCCTTATTGTTGTCCTCTTTGCTGAAGATGCAGTTTACCCTCGTACATGAGAGCTAAGTGGAGGCGGTCAGGTACTACCACATTCCATAGAATCCTTGTTCAGATGTACAGAGGAGAATTCGGTGCCCCGTACATGCAATATTAATCGTGAGTAGATGTTTGCAGTTATGGTTTTAGCGCATAGAACTCGCTTCGTCTTATGACGAACTCTTTTGGTGGACACAATCTGGCTGAGCTGTGGGAAATCAAACGTGTGATTGCTAACCTAAAAATTTACTTCACAAAATTGGTTACCCTTTTGTTGAAACTGATGTAAAATCAATGATAATAATTGTTGGACTGCTTTTTAATTTACTGAATCTGGCGAGAAACACTTTTAACGCTTCCTGATGGATATTCTTTCGGACCGGTTTTTTTTTGGATTTTCCACTACAAGACTTTTGCGTGTGCTTCTTTCACTTTACTCGGTTCAGAAAAGATTAGTTTTATGGCGGAAATCAATACCTCAGTACCCTATATCTTCTTCTTCCACCAATTCATTCTGTTCCAGATGGTGTTTCACTCTTATTTGGCATCGAGGCCAACTTAATTTTGACCGAAAGATCCGATACGCCATAGATTTCCCTGCTGGTGGTATATAACACCTGTAGGGGATGACATTTTAAGCTGTCAGAAATCAAATGTTACTTATGATATTGTCGACGACCATAACAGCGCAGAGTCGTGTGTTTCATCTGTGAGGCAGTCGGCACTGGAGAATGGTCGACTGAGCTAGACGGTATGTGAGAATGTGGGTGTAATAAACTGTCGACTATGTGCCGTATGTGAAATGGTTGCTGTGATCTGGCATCCTGGGGGGGGGGGCGGGGAATAATGACATCCTTTCTCACCCTTTTTTTTTTTTTTTTGTATTTCAGTGTATTCCGAGAGACATACGATGTGAATGCTAGGGTCTAATGTCTTTGGCATGAAATACCCCGATCAGATTTCCTTGCAAGTCCTCTAACTGATATAAGGAGCTCCCTTTCCGAGATCGGATCCTGCATTTTAAAAACTTGTTCCCGACTTTGGCACTGCGCTGATGTTTTAAAACTGCTCTGTTGGAAGTTTCTCCTAAAAACTTCCTGACCGACTTTGTAAGTTACAGGTTTGGTTCGGAGGTTATATGATTCAGTGCCCACTTCAAAGGCTCTATCAAGGTTCTCTTGGGCCTTGGCACGTTAGGAGCTGAAGCTTGTCAGGGATATATATGTTTAAGGGTTCATTGAGCCCTTCTAGGTTTCGCAGGAGGTTGTAACTGGACGCAAGCTCTATCATTTGGAGCCCGAACAGCATTTTGTAAGGAGAGAATCCTGTGGCTTGGTGAATTGAGCTACGAAGAGAGCTTGCGACACAACTTAGCTTTTCGTCCCATTTTTGTGTGCTCGTTATTAATATATGCTCGGACACCAGCTAAAATTGATCTGTTAACTCGCTCCGAAGCGTTAGACTGCGGGGAGTACAGCGCGGTTCGTAAGTGATTAATGCCATATTTTTTTACAAGTTCAGCGAATTGGACTGACCGAAATTGAATGCCATTGTCCGTCACAATAATTTCGGGGACTCCAAACATATGAAAAATTTGTCCTTCAACGAATTTACAAATTTGAGAGGTACTTGCCTGCTTGAGTGGCTCTAGGATTGGATATTTGGAAAGATGGTCGAGAGCTATTAGAATACAAACATTTCCTGCTTTAGTACGTGGGTATGGGCCTAACAGATCTAGGTAGAGACGTTGCCAAGGTCGTTCTGTTTTGACTTGTTTTCCCATAGGAGTTCGCAGGGTAACATTTGGTGCCTTTCTTTCTTTGCAGATATCGCAGGAAGCTATGTAAGACCTGACATCTACCGACATGCGCGGCCAGTAGAAGTATCGCCTTATTTTGTCGAGTGTCTTCCCTATTCCGCCATGAGCAGATAGCGGCGGGTCATGCGATCCTGAAATGACGTCCATTACGAGATCTCGTGGTACCCAGAGCTTCCAGGCTTCTTCTTCTTGCACTGGATCCCCTGTCCTAGGAGCGGTTCGGATGTACACGAAATACTCTAGAATGCACAAGTCCGGTAAATTCGATTGATTCGACTCGATTTTCTGCTTCAATTCAGTATATCAGGGGAAATGAAGGCAGGAGAATTGAGATCTATTTTCGGGCCCGGGTCTTCTGCCGCCGACAGCTCCTCACAGAGGCCTCGGGACAGTGCATCCGGGACCACCTGAAGACTTCCTTTTCTATGTTCTATCGTAAAATTGAAGCTCTGAAGTTTCAGGCTCCATCTGGCTAACCTCCCACTCAAATCCTTTTGTGACATCAACCACCCCAAGCTCGTGTGATCTGTCACGATTTTGAATGGCAATAGCTCGACGTAAGGACGGATTTTTTTTACACTAAGTACCGCAGCTAGACACTCTAACTCTGTCACTGAATAGTTCCGTTGAGCAGAATTTAATTTTTGGGAAATGTATGCAATGGTCCTTTCATCGCCGTGATCATCTACTTGGAGTAAGACTCCTCCCACTCCTTGTTGACTTGCGTCACACTGGATGATGAAAGGCTTTGAGAAGTCTGGACTTACTAACAGCGGAGCGGATGTGAGCTTTATCTTTAGCCGATCAAACGCAGTTTGTGCCTCGGAAGTCCAGTCGAACTTATTGGCTTTCTTCAATACATCGGTGATGGGGTACTGTCAACTCAGCATAATTTAAAATGAATCGCCTGTACCATCCAGCCATACCTAGAAGGCGTCGAACTTGTCGATCATTTTTCGGTGGTGGATATTCAGTAATGGCTGTGACCTTATCGGGGTCAGTCCTAATTCCTCCATTGCCAATAATGAAACCGAGATATTTGGTTTCTTTTAAGCAAAACCTACTCTTTTCTATGTTAATCGTGAGTCCAGCTTCCTCAAGCAATCTGATACTCGGATAGCAAGGCAAGATGAGTGTCAAAATCTTGGGATAAAACTAATAAATCGTCCAAATAAACAAGGACGTTTTCTCGCAGATCAAAAGGTATAACTTTGTCCATCAGACGACACATTGTCTGTGGAGCGTTGCATAGCCCAAATGGCATCACTTTATAGTGGTATAAAGGATGTCCTGGAACGGTGAAAGCAGTTTTCTCGCGTGACTCTAACTCAAGTGGTATTTGCCAGAAGGCGTCTTTTAAATCTAGGCTAGTGATGTACTTGGCCCTGGCATACGACTAAGCATACCATCAATTTGAGGAAGAGGATATGCATCCTTCTTAGTTACTGAATTCACTTTTCGCTCATGAAAACACAGCCGATTCTTCCCTGGCTTCCTGACCAGAACCACGGGTGAACTCCACGGGCTTTGACTCTCTTCTATAACACCCAGCGACAACATTCGCTTTATTTCAGCATCAATTAACAGTTGCACCGCTGGTGAGACTGGGTAAAATCGTTGTTTGATGGAAGTAGCATCTCCTACTACAATCCTATGATTAACTAAATTTGTTTTTCCCAGACCTTTGACTGTATATGATGGGAGCAATGCTTTGGTAAGGTTCAGTCGGAATGTGTCTTCCGCTGAGAGATCGTGTGTATTTGTTTCTGATATAGCTAGTGAGTTGAACGTTTGGACTTCCGCAACCGTGCCTAAGACATCAGGAGCCAACCCAAAGAATCTCCAGAAGTCAATGCCTAGGTACAGTTCCTGGGTGAGACTAGGAACTACGTAGAAACGCATTGTTTTCGTCTCCCCACGGAAGTATACGCCCAACTCGACATGACCAAGCACTTCTGGCCTGGCACCATTTGCTACCTCTAATTGGCTGCGATATTGAGACCATTTGACATTAGCCCTAGCTAACCTCTTTAGTGCTCCCATCCCCAGGATGCTAGCAGTGGCTCCACTGTCCAACAATCCTGCTATACTTTGTTGGAGCAGATATACTTCGGCATAAGGTCTGACATCATTCAATTTATTTAATGTAATGACTGAGATTTCTTTCCAATCGGATTTGACCTTTTTCCAATCTGTTTTTATTCGTTCCCAGTAATTTCGCATTCTTAAACTAGACCGCTTTGATCTGAAAAAAGCGGACCTGTTCAAGAAATTTGTATCGGGTTGCTCAATCGCCGAGGAGAAGATTCTTTCTTTCGCAGATTGATATTTCTGAAACCGTATCTGATAGGGTTGTAGTGGTGACAATTTGGGGACATCGCTGCTAGTCATCACAGTACATTATGGCCGCCTGAGTATCGTTACTGTAGTCGCCCGTCTATCTTCTCGATGCGAGCTCTCTCTGGGTATCCTGCCTGGTATTAGGCTATCTTCATGAACATGGGACAAGTCGGGGTTCATATCTAATAAGTTAGTGCTAGGGTTTGGACCTATTGATGTGTCAATCAAAGGGGAAGTCATTTGTGGTAACAAAATCGATCAAGTTCTCGTTGTCAACATTTCGTACTTGTTTTTGATCATCTACTGTGGTCTGGACGTTGGGGATTGATATTGTGTTAGAGGGTTCCTCAATATCTGCGTTTGCTGCTGGCAAGGTGCTAAATTTGGCCGAGGCCTGATGTTGTTGGCCCCGACCCGCTTCGAGTTTTTCTGTTGGCAGAAGAAGCATTTTGGCTTCACGGTGTCCTTTTTACCACATCCGTAGCAGAAGACTCTTGTCGGCATCTGTTCGCAGTCTTGATACCAATGTCCAGTTCTGTCGCAGTTCCAATATCTGTCTGAATTTCTGGTTGGGGTTATCGCCCTAACGACTTCGATTTCATCAATAAATACCTGCTCATCAGTATCTTCGTGAGCAGTACGTTCGGGAAAACTGACTTCGGCTAGTCGGCCTCTGTTCTGCGAATGCGATGTAGTCGACGACTGAATTCGAGCTCTAGTGGCTTGCACTTGCATAATAAGTGAGCGAAGTTGGCCCACTGAAATCGTAGGGTGCAGACAAATCTTTTGCTGAATACTTGGGAGAAGATTGGCTCTCACTAATTCTATGAATTCGGACTCCGCCATTTGATTGTGCAATCGATGTCGAAGTTCAACCAGGTCTTAATAATAAGTGGAAAACGGTTCGTTCGCATATTGGCGTCTATTGGACATCTGGTGTCTTATATCCACGTCATATTTATTTTCACCCCAGTCAGTGATTAACGCTGATTTAATGTGCTTCCAAGGAGGATTGGGATTGGATCTGAACAACGTCCACAACCAATTATTCACTCTATCACCGAACAAGGATGGTAAATTTGCTACTAGCAGTTCGAAATCTCCATCAAGGGTGCTCCTAGTCAAAGTCTCGACTCGGAAGATGAATTCTTCCACGTCCAATTTGACATTATCTCCATTATAACAGATCTGCCACCTCCGTATTGGACTGGCGGGTCGTTTATATCTATTTATTTCGAGACCGTGGCCTGTTTTGATTTTGATACTGATCGTTATGGTTTTGATTTTGATACTGATCGTTATGGTTTTGATTTTGATACTGATCGTTGTGGGTTTTGATTTTGATACTGATCGTTATGGTTTTGATTTTGATACTGATCGGTATGGGGTCTCTGGGCCGACCTATATGGTGGCATTGTTTCAGCTAAGGGTGGTCTCGGTATCGTTCGAGCAATCCTGGGTGGATCCAAGAGAGATTGGGTTCCAGGACCATGAATTCCTGGTGGGTATTGTGAAAGATTATGTGGAAGGTCCTCACGTCGGAAATTCGCTGGATATTCACGGTGTTGGTTTTGAACTAACGAGTATTCACTCCTGAACTGTTCTAGTCCTCTAGCTACCTCCGAACGCACTAAATCGGCAACTTGTAATTGTAGGCCGGCAAAAAGCGCTTGAGCTGATGCCATTTGCTGGACAGGCACTTGATTAGGGCTGCCAGGAGATGTTGCGTTCTGAGCCGCGAAGGTTTGGTCGTGTGGGCTTCGTTGATGTACCGAAGCTTGGGATGAAGGACGTGACAGATTCCGCTCCGTTCCAGAAGGAATTTCCAGTGGCGGTTGAGTCTCATTGGTAGTTTGTCTAGTTTGGTAATGTTTTGGGACTGCGCCAGTATACGGCATACACTGCTCTAGAGTCACGGCCCGTCGACAATTCGGACAGCTGCCCTTCGTTTGTGTCCACCTCTGAAGACACAACCTGTGGAAAGCGTGTCCACACGGCGTCACCATTGGTTTCTTAGTCTTAGACCAGCCTATTTCCTTACAGATAGTACATTCCTCTGGCAAATTTGTTGCAGCGGACTCATCCGGTGGAGATAGAGTAGTGACGAACATGTCTGTTAATGGAACTAGACTTCGTTACTCACTACCAATAATTTTTTTTTTTTATTGAGTGGATTTCCGAATAACAATTCGAACCGTTTTTTTTGCTTTTTTTTATGTATATATATTGCTAGCGCGTACTGTCACGACGTATAATGAGTACGCTCTATTAATTACTCGTATATCGTATAATGCGTAAATAGGGAATTGTACCACGGAAGTATGATCCAACCGATAAATCAAACTATAATGATTATTAACACGTTCAACCAGAATATGGATATATATATACTGCTTGGGACGTTACTAGGAATTTACAAGGGAATCAATGACTATTTAATCTTCAAATTCAATATTTCATCTACTTATTATACTACTCAAATTTCCTGACTCATCTTTTCACTGGTCGTTATCTCAAACTATTCGATTATTCTAATTATCGATGCACCAAATTTCAAGACTTCCGTTTCTGAAATTATCAATATCTCAAAATATTCAACTATTCGAATTTTCATTTCCTCTCTCTCTAGGCTTCTCCCCTCATCTGCTTCCCAAAAAAATTCATGACTAACAACCAAGAGGAATCAATGTTGACTTCAAGGAAAGGAAAATGGGATAGATTAGCTTCGGCCATGGCGGAAAGAATCCACGAGAGACCAGAGGGGATGAACAATGTACCTCAGTCAGATAGATGGCAGCGTGCCAGCTCCTGATCACTAAGGAAGTTGCCGCATCCTCCCAGGCTCCTGCGTCCACTCCTCAGTCCCTAATGCTTACTCAGTCATGCGTCTGGACAGCGTTACGAATCCAGTAAACCTGCTAGCCTGAAGCCAGAAGGTCAAGCTCATAGATTCAATACCCTGCCCAGCCACATTCCTGAACTCAGCAAGGTTCATGGAACGAAAAGGGTAAGAGAAAAGAAGAAGAAAAGAAAAGAAAAAAGATTTAGAGTCTCCTGTCCTAGCCATGTAAAGGTCGTCGTGTAATCAGGTCCTCCATACGGCCTGAGAGTAAAAGGTCCCGAGGAATCAGGTGGCTAAGAGCCAACATTGACTCGCTCTCAGTAGTTCACTACTCTCCAGCAGCGTTCGTCATTCGTCCTTCCTAGTATATATGTATTGTTCAATAAGTACCCGTCTCGATCTTATTTGGAGTTGGGCGATTGCCACAAAAGATCCCTAGAGGTACGTCTTGGCTAAGCATAATTTAAAAAAAAAATCCAAACCCAACTTGAAGAAAATCAACACTGGTATTCACTTAACGCGCACATCGTAAACAAATTGAAAAGAGAAAAAAGTTTCCTTTTTTTTTGTTGTTTTTTTTAGAAATGTTGAACTGAAGGTTCATGTGGAGCCGAGTACTATAAACTTAAATAAAATGAGTCAAGGGTTCATCCCCTCTTCACTGGATGCGATACTCTGAGTTAGGAAATTAGCTTACAGCCAAAATTCAAAAAAACTCAGCGTCTCAGTCCCCAGTAAAGGTAGGCCTGAAGTACTACGGGTGTTTCGGGTCCCACGTTGGGCGCCATTTTGTTATGGTTTCGTTCGATTAAAAAACTGGTTCAAGCTTTTGCTAGGGGTTTGAGGCTTAAGGACATTAAATTCTGGCAGCCGAGCGAAGTTAGCTTCTCACCCCGTGACAGTTATCGGCAGGCCGGCATGCTTGCAAGCTAGCTTTGCGGAGAAAGTGGGGGGGTTCTAAGATGAAACCTGCCTCCTGACACAGCATCATAATAAAAAAATATCATGCCGAGGCATATATATAAAAGTCAAAATGGGGGAAAGATTAGGATTGAGTGATTGGGAGATTGGGAATAGAAGGATCGTCAACATTGAGCCGTCTCGGCTGTCGAGGAACCTGCTGATGGTGGTCACCAATAGCGGCCATGCCCCATCCATCCCATGGGTATTCTGGTCCAATGAGGATCTGCCAGCTGATAATTTTTAAGTTTATCTAGGTCCCAAACTGTTAATTTGAACAATCTTGTTGGTTGCGGTGCTATTAATTTGTCTAAAATATAGACCATGATGAGAGCCCACGTGCAATTACCTTAGCTTTATTTATCGTAAGAAGTGGTTTTATATACCAATTCTAGGGTTTTACTTGTTTCTTTCTAAGGGTGTCTATAGAAAATCGCATGCAGAAAAATGAATGCAGTTCAAGGTAAGAAATGTGAATTTCGGCTGCTATGCTCACATTCAAGTTATACGTCATGATATGTTTTGTATGTTTCTTGTTGGATTATACTATTTACTGTTGTTCATTTTGTTCAATTTTCTGATCACTAGTCGTCTAGCTGTAGTCCATGAAAGCGACTTTTATTAATTATCGTCCTACACCTCCACATCCTGGCAAACATACCGTAGATGATAAAACCAAAAGAAATATTTCGATGGTAAAGCATTGAAATAGTGATGCTAGAACAGAATTGATTGAACACTTACGCATAATATGAACAGTGGTTCTGACTTCTACATGTACGCCCGTCTTCACGATAACTCAAGAACGAATAACTGGTCGTATATATGATGACCCACAAAGGTGTTATCCGATTTGTTTCATTTTCGAACTTAAATCTATTTTTTTTTTAACATCATATATAAAGTTTCAGTCATATACAGGGTGTCCGAGAAAACGACGTCAAGCCGGAATCAGGTAATAGACCAAATCATAATAGTTACCAGAAAATATAAAAAATCTAAGTTATGTATTTTTTAAATTATAGGCATATTTCATTTGCTTTCGAGGACATGTACACCCAGCGATGATTTCTTAGCTCCTGTTGCTACAAGTGTTTACTTTTTTCAATTTTATTTTTCTATCTAATCCCAAGTAGTGCTTATGTAACCTGTTGCTTTAAATTCTAAGCCAACTGCTCCAACTTGGAAGAAAATGTCACATTTTGCCGAACCAAGAATATAAAAGTAATACTTCACCCAACTTTAACTGATTGTAATGAACACAAAATGTACTACGCCAGTTTGGCAAGTAAATTTAAAAGTTGACGCATTTAATAAGGATTCTAAAATGGTATAACACTTGCTCCATTATTTCTTAGATTATGGGGGGAAAAAATGTTTATTCAAGAAACCCATTTTCGAAAAATCTCTTTTTACCTACTAAAAATGATACTAGTGTAGCTACCCAAAGCTTGCCTTAATATCGTAACTTTAGAGGACGGAACAATTGGGCCATGCATGTCGTATGATTTGCATGAGCGTATGTAGCGCAAGTCGGAGCTTAAGTTGAGACTGAAGTCTGCCTTTTGCAGTAATTATGAATCACATATCTGTTTTAAAGAAAATTATCTCGATTTATTTACCAAAAATCATGAAGATGTGGCGCGCCATCTAACCAAATTACAGATAGACATTTGTGTGAATTATTGTAAGATCGTAGAATAGGACTACCACCACCAGAATTTTAGCTACTAAGTCTGATGGCATATGAAAATGATTCAACACAACCAACAAAGAATTTAACTTCAGCGTCAATAAATACAATGTTTAATGTGGTTCAATTTAAGTTCATAATAAATATTTGCTACATATTTTGACTTAAAAATGTAAGTAGTTGTCAACCGCATTCTCAGACATTCAGAGTTTCATAACGATATTATCCAAATAATAATGTGCATTGGCAGTACTCTGTACGTGTTTTTAAAAATTGTATGCCTATGTATTTCCCTCCGTCACCTCCGGTAATAAACCTTTTCATGTTCCAATTCGATTTATGAAAATGAATATTTCTAACGGTATTTATTGCTAAATCTTAACAACTGCCCCTCCCCACTCCAGAGTTATGACGCTTCAAATGAAAAATTTCGGTTTTTAAATTTCTATTTTTTTCCGTTTTTTTAAGCTGCCTTCATTTCTTGACATCTATATCGGTTGGTGTGTTATTACTTTCCTCATTCAAATTCAGTCTAAAATATATGGGCTTGTCATAGCTCAATATTCTTATGTAATGTTCCGTATCCGTACATTGAGAACGATCTAGAAATAGTGGTGTTCCGTTTTCAAAGATTGATTTAAACATCCCAGGTACATCGGGCACAACATCATTCACCGTACATTTTGTCTGAGGAGCGTAATTTATATAATTAGCAAAATTACAATACCATGAATATGGGAAGCTAGTCATACCTTAACCTTTTGCAGAAATAATGATAGCGTCGTCGCTGTATACTCCTCTTTGCTGTGATCATAATGGACTTCTATCACATATTTCTTTGTTTGTAATTTATATAATTAGCAAAATTACAATATCATGAATATGGGAAGCTAGTCATACCTTAACCTTTTGCAGAAATAGTGATAGCCTCGTCGCTTTATACTGCTCTTTGCTGTGATCATAATGGACTTCTATCACATATTTATTTGTTATTACATGAAATAGAAATGGAGTAACAAATGAAGAATACTGTCACAGTTGTACCTCACATTTTCAATCCTTCCTCAATTAGAACTGGTTAAGCTATAATTCCATTTACGGTTGTTGTCAATGAAAATACCTTTACCGCCTTCATAGCATAATAGATGCGGGTTTCGTTTAGATTTTTATCTTTTCCATTATCTTCATGGGTGGCGATTGTTCTCTTATGGGAAGATAGTAGACCGATGTGTAAGTCCCTGTACTTGAAAGAAGATATTACACCCAGATTACTGAACATATAATTATTTTCTTCACCTAACACAAGGTAATGGCCATTCGGAATTCAAATCCAATTGATGGCCGCATCGAGAGTTATCTTAAATCGGTCCAAATTAGCTTCTCGAATCCATATTCGTCTTTTCCTTTTTTTCCTTTCTGAATCTGAGTTTAATTTTCAAAACTTTTCGCACTGTTCTTATAACCATAATTAATTTAGTTTAATTCCCATATCTGGATTTAATTTGAAAATTCTCAAATCACAACGAAAACTGACAAAACTGTCAATTGGGAATTCTTCCTCTTACTTTCCCTCAACTAAAACACCGGAGAATTTGAACAAGTGGAGTAGAGAATTTCGGAATTCTCAAAACAATTCGCCGATTTACAGAATTCCGAGTGGAGAATTAACTGTCAAAACAACTCTCATTTTCAAATTCCACAATTCTCCGTGTTACAGAATCCGACCCTCGGAGTAAATTATCTATTATTTGGAAAAAAAGTTGCCTGAAACTTGCTTCTATATCTATTTCACCCTCTACAGAAAGTCTAGCTCTTTTTCGCATACTTGGTGACTCACAAGTTTCCTTTGTTCGATTAAAATATAATTGAAATTGGCTTCGAATTTCTTCCAACTTTTTTTCAACATCGTCTGTTTTTTTTTAATGCCGTAAGTGATGTCATTTTGTTTTGTTTGGAAGATGTTGAAAAGCTGATCACTAAATGGGAAAATTGAAGAAAACATATTCAACAGAAAATTAAATTGAAAATCTGTAAGGATTGTTAATAAGCCTTTTGCAGTATTGAAGGTCTCATTGTCCCATGAACCACTATTGGTCATACTATAGAGTTATTCTTCTAAATCAGACTTATTTTCTAAAATTTTGAGTACAATCCTACCGTTATAATTCCATCTAGTAGGAGCAACCTTAGGCAATTTTTTCCGAACTATTTCATCAAAAGTGGAACTTCGTTTAGTGGAATGGCTGAAGAAGGCTGAGAAGCCTGATATGGAGGAAGAGAATATACGACACTCATTAATTATTCTGTTGCAAGATTTAGTTAAAATTAGGTTAAGCCTATGTGCGAGGCAATGAACAAAACTAGTGCTGGGAAAAGTATCTTTTACCCTTTTTTGTAAGCCTGTTATTTTACCGTATATGACAGCTGCACCATCAAAGCTCTGTGAAATTAATTCCTCCTGACTTTTGAAGTTCTGTGTGCTGTACGCTAGATAACAGACGTGTGTCAGTCCAGCTCCTGTAATTAGTACCTTTAAATCGGCATTTCGGTAGTTTTATTACGTGGAAATTTTAACTGCTCAACAGGTGTTTTAATCATTAATCATTGCTGCATAAGTGCAGAAGATCATTTAAATCTCTTTTAAATTAATCGGTCGATTGCTAACTGTGTTGTGCTGCACTTGCATTGATGTATGTGAGCTGGTCTTTTAGTTGTCCACAAATGGCGACGAGGGGAAGGAAGAAAAAGCTACCATCTACATAAACTACAAATTCTGAGGAGAGTATTACAATTGACATGCGTAAGGCCGGTAAGTGCCATTTGGATAGTCCGGGCTCTGCAGCTGTTTCAGATGCTGCAGTAGAAAAATTGGCGACGACAATAGAGACCCGTTTATTTGATAAAATGAGTAAATTGATCGATCAGTTGGAAGTACGTTTCTCTTCAAAAATCGATGATGTCATCTCTGCTCTTAACGGTCGAATAATTGCTTGTGAAGCATCTATTAAAGAGCTGCAGGGGACGGCAAAAATTCTACGTGAGCATGCCGACGATCATCAATGGGTACAGCGATTAAGCGACGTCATAATACGGGGCATACCACCCAATGAGCATGTGACTAGCATCGTCAAAAACATTGCTGCAGTAATTGGACATGTGATCTCCCCTTACGCTGATGCTTTTCGCCTTAAGGCAAAATTACCTTCGTCGCAGATGATGGGGAGCGGAGCTCCGATCGTGTTATAAATAATCTCAAAGTCATATTCAGACAATTTCTGATCAAATCTCACCATACGGGATGTGGTATCCTTCACTTTAAAAATTCCGCGTAAAGGCTGGTGGTCGGATATAACCTTAAAATGTCTACCTAACAGATAACATTTGTAATTCCGCACAGCCCAAACAACCAAACTACAAACCAAACTCGTTCGTTGGTAGAATAATTCCTCTCAGCAGGATTTAAAGTACGGCTGGCATAGCTTAGCGGCTTTCCCTCTTGTTCTAAGACTGCCCCTAATGATTATCCACTTGCATCTGTAATTAATGTGAATTCCTTACCAAAATCGGGGTAACCCAAGACAGGTGGCGTAGTTAAAGCCTCTTTTACAATACCAAAGGAATTGTCGCATTTAGAGACCCAATTAAATTTTACCCCTTTTCTCAGCAATTTCGTAATGGGGGCCATGATTTTAGAAAAGTTCGGTACGAATTTTCGGTAATAGTTACCTAGTCCCAGAAATGACTGTACTTGACGCATAGTTCGTGGTCTTGGAAAATCACGCACTACTTCAACTAACCGTTCGTCCGGCCTTACTACCTTTTCTGAGCACACATGGCCTAAGTACACAACTTCCTTCTTCAAAAATTGGCATTTCGAAGGCTGAAGTTTTAAATTGTGTTCCCTAAAACGCTGGACTACCTCCCGTAGTTTCTCGTGGTGTTCATCCAAATATTTTGCAAAGATGACCACATCATCTAGATAAACGAAGCATGTTATTCCTTGTAGCCCTGTCAAAATCCCATTCAATAACGACTGAAAGAATGGGGGAGCAGTTTTTAGTCCAAATGGCAATCGCTTATACTGAAAGTGATTGAAATTGGTACTGAATGCTGTTTTCTCCCTATCTACTGGATCAATTAGTACTTGGTGGTACCCGTTAGCTAGACCTAACGTGGAGAAGTACCTGGAGTGACCCAATCTGTCCAATATATCTTCTATTTGTGGGAGAGGATATGCGTAAGGGATACACACTTTGTTCAGTTCTCGAAAGTCTACGCACAGTCTAAACTTCCGGTTACCATCTTCATCCATTCCCTTTTTAGGGATAAGTAGAACTGGAAAATTGAATGGACTTTTACTGGGTTCTATGATATCTTCTTCTAGAAGCTTTGCTAGCTGTTTCTGGCATTCTTCCCTGTAAGCTTCTGGAATCCTGTACTGTTTTTTATGTATTAAGCCTGCGTTAGGCATAAGTGGCAATTTGAAAGTTTTCGTTGACGTGTACGTGAGCTTATCTCCCGGTAAATAAAAAATATCGCTATATTCATAGCAGAGTTGAGCAACGGACTCTTTTTCTTCTGCGTTAAGACTTTCCTCCAGCACTAACGAGTCCCTCATGAGCTTAAGTCGGTGTTGGCTGGCGTGGGTCCTACTTCTAGGATGTGAGAATGGGTATATTACAAACTCGTTTAATCTTTTTAATTTGGGCTGAAAATTCATAATTTCGACCGGTTCTGTTCGGGCGTTAATAACACCCACAAAGGCCTGTCCATTCCTAGGTTTAATTATAGTGTTTCCACAATATACTCCTGGTCTGATTTCCGCCGCCATGCATACCAACTCTTTTTGACTGGCCACATCTATCTTTACCAGTTGTTCTGTCCTGGCTTCTAGCCTAAAAGTTGAACCTGAATTATGTCTGGAAAATGGTGGCTTCCTCATCTGTGGGTGGTTCCGCTGGTCCCCCGGTATCTTGGGTCCAATGTTAAGAAGTCCCACCTCCTTGCGAGGAGGTTTGGATTCCCTATCTTCACCATCGCCCTCTGCCATGTGTGATTCACCCCACATTTCCTGAGGCCACCTTAAAGATGCTTCTGTTTTAACACTTTTAACCCTTTGTTCAGTTCCCATGCGAGGGGCTGTTGGCAAAGTGCTTCCTTCACATCCGCCTAACTGTGGCTCTATACTTGTGTGATTCACCTGCATCATTTCTTCTATCTTGGTGTCGCACTTATCTAATTCAGTCTCGTCTTCAGCTGGATTCGAATTTTGTTTTTTACCACTACTACTCACCCTCCCTAGGTACCTGTTTATACTATCCACAGCTCCATTTGCTTTACTCACAATATCTTTCAATGCTGACATCCGCTCTTGAATCCTATTTTTTACCTCCTCAGCTGAGGTAACTAAGACTTTATTAATGCTCGGTATACGTGTGCTTTTTTCCGTAACCTTCTTCAAGACGATTGTCTCGACACGTTCATTTCCTGTTATGTTTCGGAAGAGTGGATTTTGTTTCACAGGTCTTGCCTCGCCTTGTATTGCCACCTTTTCATCTATACAATCGATGATGGCCTTGCCTTTAAGAAAGTCCATCCCCAGTATCCCATCGGTTGGTATTGAGTCTGTGTCGTCAATCGTGTGAAATTCACAGGACCGAATGACTGAACCGATTCGTAAATGGGCCTTGCAAGTTCCAATCGAGCTGTTTTGAGCTCAAAATAATCCCCCTATCATTATTCTTTGTTGAGTCTGTATGGGTATATTTTTTTTTATTCGACTTATCTTAATTATGCTACAAGTCGCTCCAGTATCCACAAGTAATCTTAATCTATCTTCCACTCCTATGTCTGATCCTACTGTAATTATGTTATTATTTAACGGGCTTAATTCTAGTGTACTGGTTTCCTTTATTTGTTTTTTAAAAAATTCTGATTTTGTCAATGGAAGCCAGCTGTGGATGAATTCCCCAGCTGCCGCTCTCCGTTTCCCAACTGCCGACTGTTTTGCTCTGCTAAGTACTTCCGCAGACAGTTTTCAGTGAAGTGATCGCAAGTTCTGCAAAACTGGCAGTATAAAACTTCTCTTTCCTCTCGAGATTCATTTCTTCCACTTGTGGCTACATTCGCGAATCTCACTTGCTGCTTCCTACATTCCATCGCTACATGACCATAGCCTCGGCATCTGGTGCAGAATGGAGGCTGTCGTTCCGCACCACATTCCTTTGCGAAGTGTCCCTCGTTTCCACATCGAAAGCATTGCTTAGAACCTCGCTGACTGTTTCTGGGTGGGGTTCCTCGGTATTCTCTTACATTTGACTGAGATGGCCTCCCTGGATCTTTCTTTGCCAACCTTTGCTCCCATGTATTCTGAGGGGCTCCGCCGTTACTCTTAAATATCTCCACTACTCCTGATGGCCGAAGTTGAAGACGTTTTGCATCATTCTCGAAGTAAGTCGCTTCCTCACGCACTGCCTCCAGAGACTCGAACTTCCTTCCCGTCAGATGTACCTGAGTGGCATGATTAAGCACACCACCCTTGAAGCTTGCCACTACATCGAACTCTAACTCCGCTATTAGTCCTCCGTCTTTGTCCGGGTACTTTGCTGATACGGCTGTCTTCATCTGGCTCAACAATTCCTTCAATCGGTCCGCAAATTCTCTGATGTCTTCACCTGGTCTTTGTCTGCAGGCCACCATCTCCGTTCGCAATTCACTAAATGACTTCTTCGGCATATAAGCTGTTTTAATTATTAGTTGCAGAGCTTCAAAATCTGTTGGTTCCTCTGAACTTACCAGATAGTAAGCATCATCTGTCAACCGATACTTCACACATTTCATAAAAATGTTCTACTCCTCAGGCTTCAGTCGGTCGTACAAATCCTTGCCGCAGCTTAAGAATCTGTACACCTCTTTCACCAGTTTTGGAGATCGATCTCCGGAAAACATGGGTACGTACTTGACGACCATATCCATCACTTTATCGTGTATATCCACCATTTTTATGTGATCTTCGTTTGATTTTCCACTTTCCTTATGTCTTATTTCCTTATTTTCCTTTACGCTAATTACACTGCCTCCTGCGATCGAATTTTGTTTTGACTCCGACTGATGGTCCCAAAATACTAATCTTCTTGGTGACCACTTTCTGCTGTTTCCTTGGTTGCTATTGCCCTTGGTGGTTGACTGGCGTTCCTGCAATTCTATCGGCAATTTCCGTTCGAGTTCGGCCGCAGTCTGCTCTGCTTCCTTCAATTGAACGTTTAAGGTATCTACCTTCTTGACCAGAGCTTTAATTTCCGCGCGGCTATCCTTTAGTGCCTTTTCTATTGTCCCTTCTTCTTTTTGAATAATGTCGAAGGTTATAGTCACCAAAAGATCCACAACTTCTCCTTTCGTGCTTGTTTGAGTGGCTGTTTCTAGTTCCTGTAGAATATTCTTGAGATCTCCACTCGCCACACGTTTTTTCAATTCTCCTGTTAAATGATCTGTGATATATTGCCAGTCTCTCTCATAATAGTGAAGCTTTGTTTGGCACTGCTTCAATTCTTCTGATTTATTTTCCAGTTCCTGCTCCTGTGACTGGAATTGCAATAATTGCCCCCTGGTCAATACATTAGACCTCCCCACTGACATAGATCTTTCATTAACTCTATCTTTATCTATTATTGCAAACGCGAGGAAACTTTAACACATTTGATTAACGGAAAATCATTACATCACAAAACATAAATGCCCACGATTAGAATAAAATACGCTACATGGAGAATTTTTTAGAGACAGTCGAGAAAACGTAAAATTAATACGACAATTTAAGTAAGTGACAAAACTGAAGTTTACCTTAAAATATGTGAAGGGATTTATCTGCCAAGCAGGACGCGAGTTTAGGGGAAGAGTTAAAGAAGATTTCAATATGAGTAACACAATACAAGTCGGAGCTTAAGTTGAGACTGAAGTCTGCCTTTTGCGGTAATTATGAATCACATATCTGTTTTAAAGAAAATTATCTCGATTTATTTACCAAAAATCATGAAGATGTGGCGCGCCATCTAACCAAATTACAGATAGACATTTGTGTGAATTATTGTAAGATCGTAGAATAGGACTACCACCACCAGAATTTTAGCTACTAAGTCTGATGGCATATGAAAATGATTCAACACAACCAACAAAGAATTTAACTTCAGCGTCAATAAATACAATGTTTAATGTGGTTTAATTTAAGTTCATAATAAATATTTGCTACATATTTTGACTTAAAAATGTAAGTAGTTGTCAACCGCATTCTCAGACATTCAGAGTTTCATAACGATATTATCCAAATAATAATGTGCATTGGCAGTACTCTGTACGTGTTTTTAAAAATTGTGTGCCTATGTATTTCCCTCTGTCACCTCCGGTAATAAACCTTTTCATGTTCCAATTCGATTTATGAAAATGAATATTTCGAACGGTATTTATTGCTAAATCTTAACAACTGCCCCTCCCCACTCCAGAGTTATGACGCTTCAAATGAAAAATTTCGGTTTTTAAATTTCTATTTTTTTCCGTTTTTTTAAGCTGCCTTCATTTCTTGACATCTATATCGGTTGGTGTGTTATTACTTTCCTCATTCAAATTCAGTCTAAAATATATGGGCTTGTCATAGCTCAATATTCTTATGTAATGTTCCGTATCCGTACATTGAGAACGATCTAGAAATAGTGGTGTTCCGTTTTCAAAGATTGATTTAAACATCCCAGGTACATCGGGCACAACATCATTCACCGTACATTTTGTCTGAGGAGCGTAATTTATATAATTAGCAAAATTACAATACCATGAATATGGGAAGCTAGTCATACCTTAACCTTTTGCAGAAATAATGATAGCGTCGTCGCTGTATACTCCTCTTTGCTGTGATCATAATGGACTTCTATCACATATTTCTTTATTTGTAATTTATATAATTAGCAAAATTACAATATCATGAATATGGGAAGCTAGTCATACCTTAACCTTTTGCAGAAATAGTGATAGCCTCGTCGCTTTATACTGCTCTTTGCTGTGATCATAATGGACTTCTATCACATATTTATTTGTTATTACATGAAATAGAAATGGAGTAACAAATGAAGAATACTGTCACAGTTGTACCTCACATTTTCAATCCTTCCTCAATTAGAACTGGTTAAGCTATAATTCCATTTACGGTTGTTGTCAATGAAAATACCTTTACCGCCTTCATAGCATAATAGATGCGGGTTTCGTTTAGATTTTTATCTTTTCCATTATCTTCATGGGTGGCGATTGTTCTCTTATGGGAAGATAGTAGACCGATGTGTAAGTCCCTGTACTTGAAAGAAGATATTACACCCAGATTACTGAACATATAATTATTTTCTTCACCTAACACAAGGTAATGGCCAATCGGCATTCAAATCCAATTGATGGCCGCATCGAGAGTTATCTTAAATCGGTCCAAATTAGCTTCTCGAATCCATATTCGTCTTTTCCTTTTTTTCCTTTCTGAATCTGAGTTTAATTTTCAAAACTTTTCGCACTGTTCTTATAACCATAATTAATTTAGTTTAATTCCCATATCTGGATTTAATTTGAAAATTCTCAAATCACAACAAAAACTGACAAAACTGTCAATTGGGAATTCTTCCTCTTACTTTTCCTCAACTAAAACACCGGAGAATTTGAACAAGTGGAGTAGAGAATTTCGAAATTCTCAAAACAATTCGCCGATTTACAGAATTCCAAGTGGAGAATTAACTGTCAAAACAACTCTCATTTTCAAATTCCACAATTCTCCGTGTTACAGAATCCGACCCTCGGAGTAAATTATCTATTATTTGGAAAAAAAAGTTGCCTGAAACTTGCTTCTATATCTATTTCACCCTCTACAGAAAGTCTAGCTCTTTTTCGCATACTTGGTGACTCACAAGTTTCCTTTGTTCGATTAAAATATAATTGAAATTGGCATCGAATTTCTTCCAACTTTTTTTCAACATCGTCTGTTTTTTTTAATGCCGTAAGTGATGTCATTTTGTTTTGTTTGGAAGATGTTGAAAAGCTGATCACTAAATGGGAAAATTGAAGAAAACATATTCAACAGAAAATTAAATTGAAGATCTGTAAGGATTGATAATAAGCCTTTTGCAGTATTGAAGGTCTCATTGTCCCATGAACCACTATTGGTCATACTATAGAGTTATTCTTCTAAATCAGACTTATTTTCTAAAATTTTGAGTACAATCCTACCGTTATAATTCCATCTAGTAGGAGCAACCTTAGGCAATTTTTTCCGAACTATTTCATCAAAAGTGGAACTTAGTTTAGTGGAATGGCTGAAGAAGGCTGAGAACCCTGATATGGAGGAAGAGAATATACGACACTCATTAATTATTCTGTTGCAAGATTTAGTTAAAATTAGGTTAAGCCTATGTGCGAGGCAATGAACAAAACTCGTGCTGGGAAAAGTATCTTTTACCCTTTTTTGTAAGCCTGTTATTTTACCGTATATGACAGCTGCACCATCAAAGCTCTGTGAAATTAATTCCTCCTGACTTTTGAAGCTCTGTGTGCTGTACGCTAGATAACAGACGTGTGTCAGTCCAGCTCCTGTAATTAGTACCTTTAAATCGGCATTTCGGTAGTTTTATTACGTGGAAATTTTAACTGCTCAACAGGTGTTTTAATCATTAATCATTGCTGCAGTCGTTTATTTATAAAACTTTATACAGCTCTAGTGCATAAGTGCAGAAGATCATTTAAATCTCTTTTAAATTAATCGGTCGATTGCTAACTGTGTTGTGCTGCACTTGCATTGATGTATGTGAGCTGGTCTTTTAGTTGTCCACAAATGGCGACGAGGGGAAGGAAGAAAAAGCTACCATTTACACCAACTACAAATTCTGAGGAGAGTATTACAATTGACATGCGTAAGGCCGGTAAGTGCCATTTGGATAGTCCGGGCTCTGCAGCTGTTTCAGATGCTGCAGTAGAAAAATTGGCGACGACAATAGAGACCCGTTTATTTGATAAAATGAGTAAATTGATCGATCAGTTGGAAGTACGTTTCTCTTCAAAAATCGATGATGTCATCTCTGCTCTTAACGGTCGAATAATTGCTTGTGAAGCATCTATTAAAGAGCTGCAGGGGACGGCAAAAATTCTACGTGAGCATGCCGACGATCATCAACGGGTACAGCGATTAAGCGACGTCATAATACGGGGCATACCACCCAATGAGCATGTGACTAGCATCGTCAAAAACATTGCTGCAGTAATTGGACATGTGATCTCCCCTTACGCTGATGCTTTTCGCCTTAAGGCAAAATTACCTTCGTCGCAGATGATGGGGAGCGGAGCTCCGATCGTGTTATAAATAATCTCAAAGTCATATTCAGACAATTTCTGATGAAATCTCACCATACGGGATGTGGTATCCTTCACTTTAAAAATTCCGCGTAAAGGCTGGTGGTCGGATATAACTTTAAAATGTCTACCTAACAGATAACATTTGTAATTCCGCACAGCTAAAACAACCAAACTACAAACCAAACTCGTTCGTTGGTAGAATAATTCCTCTCAGCAGGATTTAAAGTACGGCTGGCATAGCTTAGCGGCTTTCCCTCTTGTTCTAAGACTGCCCCTAATGATTCTCCACTTGCATCTGTAATTAATGTGAATTCCTTACCAAAATCGGGGTAACCCAAGACAGGTGGCGTAGTTAAAGCCTCTTTTACAATACCAAAGGAATTGTCGCATTTAGAGACCCAATTAAATTTTACCCCTTTTCTAAGCAATTTCGTAATGGGGGCCATGATTTTAGAAAAGTTCGGTACGAATTTTCGGTAATAGTTAGCTAGTCCCAGAAATGACTGTACTTGACGCATAGTTCGTGGTCTTGGAAAATCACGCACTACTTCAACTAACCGTTCGTCCGGCCTTACTACCTTTTCTGAGCACACATGGCCTAAGTACACAACTTCCTTCTTCAAAAATTGGCATTCCGAAGGCTGAAGTTTTAAATTGTGTTCCCTAAAACGCTGGACTACCTCCCGTAGTTTCTCGTGGTGTTCATCCAAATTTTTTGCAAAGATGACCACATCATCTAGATAAACGAAGCATGTTATTCCTTGTAGCCCTGTCAAAATCCCATTCAATAACGACTGAAAGAATGGGGGAGCAGTTTTTAGTCCAAATGGCAATCGCTTATACTGAAAGTGATTGAAATTGGTACTGAATGCTGTTTTCTCCCTATCTACTGGATCAATTAGTACTTGGTGGTACCCATTAGCTAGACCTAACGTGGAGAAGTACCTGGAGTGACCCAATCTGTCCAATATATCTTCTATTTGTGGGAAAGGATATGCGTAAGGGATACACACTTTGTTCAGTTCTCGAAAGTCTACGCACAGTCTAAACTTCCGGTTACCATCTTCATCCATTCCCTTTTTAGGGATAAGTAGAACTGGAAAATTGAATGGACTTTTACTGGGTTCTATGATATCTTCTTCTAGAAGCTTTGCTAGCTGTTTCTGGCATTCTTCCCTGTAAGCTTCTGGAATCCTGTACTGTTTTTTATGTATTGGGCCTGAGTTAGGCATAAGTGGCAATTTGAAAGTTTTCGTTGACGTGTACGTGAGCTTATCTCCCGGTAAATAAAAAATATCGCTATATTCATAGCAGATTTGAGCAACGGACTCTTTTTCTTCTGCGTTAAGACTTTCCTCCAGCACTAACGAGTCCCTCATGAGCTTAAGTCGGTGTTGGCTGGCGTGGGTCCTACTTCTAGGATGTGAGAATGGGTATATTACAAACTCGTTTAATCTTTTTAATTGGGGCTGAAAATTCATAATTTCGACCGGCTCTGTTCGGGCGTTAATAACACCCACAAAGGCCTGTCCATTCCTAGGTTTAATTATAGTGTTCCCACAATATACTCCTGGTCTGATTTCCGCCGCCATGCATACCAACTCTTTTTGACTGGCCACATCTATCTTTACCAGTTGTTCTGTCCTGGCTTCTAGCCTAAAAGTTGAACCTGAATTATGTCTGGAAAATGGTGGCTTCCTCATCTGTGGGTGGTTCCGCTGGTCCTCCGGTATCTTGGGTCCAATGTTAAGAAGTCCCACCTCCTTGCGAGGAGGTTTTGGATTCCCTATCTTCACCATCGCCCTCTGCCATGTGTGATTCACCCCACATTTCCTGAAGCCACCTTAAAGATGCTTCTGTTTTAACACTTTTAACCCTTTGTTCAGTTCCCATGCGAGGGGCTGTTGGCAAAGTGCTTCCTTCACATCCGCCTAACTGTGGCTCTATACTTGTGTGATTCACCTGCATCATTTCTCCTATCTTGGTGTCGCACTTATCTAATTCAGTCTCGTCTTCAGCTGGATTCGAATTTTGTTTTTTACCACTACTACTCACCCTCCCTAGGTACCTGTTTATACTATCCACAGCTCCATTTGCTTTACTCACAATATCTTTCAATGCTGACATCCGCTCTTGAATCCTATTTTTTACCTCCTCAGCTGAGGTAACTAAGACTTTATTAATGCTCGGTATACGTGTGCTTTTTTCCGTAACCTTCTTCAAGACGATTGTCTCGACACGTTCATTTCCTGTTATGTTTCGGAAGAGTGGATTTTGTTTCACAGGTCTTGCCTCGCCTTGTATTGCCACCTTTTCATCTATACAATCGATGATGGCCTTGCCTTTAAGAAAGTCCATCCCCAGTATCCCATCGGTTGGTATTGAGTCTGTGTCGTCAATCGTGTGAAATTCACAGGACCGAATGACTGAACCGATGCGTAAATGGGCCTTGCAAGTTCCAGTCGAGCTATTTTGAGCTCAAAATAATCCCCCTATCATTATTCTTTGTTGAGTCTGTATGAGTGTATTTTTTTTATTCGACTTATCTTAATTATGCTACAAGTCGCTCCAGTATCCACAAGTAGTCTTAATCTATCTTCCACTCCTATGTCTGATCCTACTGTAATTATGTTATTATTTAACGGGCTTAATTCTAGTGTACTGGTTTCCTTTATTTGATTTTTAAAAAATTCTGATTTTGTCAGCTGTGGATGAATTCCCCAGCTGCCGCTCTCCGTTTCCCAACTGCCGACTGTTTTGCTCTGCTAAGTCCTTCCGCAGACAGTTTTCAGTGAAGTGATCGCAAGTTCTGCAAAACTGGCAGTATAAAACTTCCCTTTCCTCTCGAGATTCATTTCTTCCACTTGTGGCTACATTCGCGAATCTCACTTGCTGCTTCCTACATTCCATCGCTACATGACCATAGCCTCGGCATCTGGTGCAGAATGGAGGCTGTCGTTCCGCACCACATTCCTTTGCGAAGTGTCCCTCCTTTCCACATCGAAAGCATTGCTTAGAACCTCGCTGACTGTTTCTGGGCGGGGTTCATCGGTATTCTCTTACATTTGACTGAGACGACCTCCCTGGATCTTTCTTGGCCAACCTGGGCTCCCATGTATTCTGAGGGGCTCCGCCGTTACTCTTAAATATCTCCACTACTCCTGATGGCCGCAGTTGAAGACGTTTTGAATCCTTCTCGAAGTAAGTCGCTTCCTCACGCACTGCCTCCAGAGACTCGAACTTCCTTCCCGTCAGATGTACCTGAGTGGCATGATTAAGCACACCACCCTTGAAGGTTGCCACTGCATCGAACTCTAACTCCGCTATTAGTCCTCCGTCTTTGTCCGGGTACTTTGCTGATACGGCTGTCTTGATCTGGCTCAACAATTCCTTCAATCGGTCCGCAAATTCTCTGATGTGTTCACCTGGTCTTTGTCTGCAGGCCACCATCTCCGTTCGCAATTCACTAAATGACTTCTTCGGCATATAAGCTGTTTTAATTATCAGTTGCAGAGCTTCAAAATCTGTTGGTTCCTCTGAACTTACCAGATAGTAAGCATCATCTGTCAACCGATACTTCACACATTTCATAAAAATGTTCTACTCCTCAGGCTTCAGTCGGTCGTACAAATCCTTGCCGCAGCTTAAGAATCTGTACACCTCTTTCACCAGTTTTGGAGATCGATCTCCGGAAAACATGGGTACGTACTTGACGACCATATCCATCACTTTATCGTGTATATCCACCATTTTTATGTGATCTTCGTTTGATTTTCCACTTTCCTTATGTCTTATTTCCTTATTTTCCTTTACGCTAATTACACTGCCTCCTGCGATCGAATTTTGTTTTGACTCCGACTGATGGTCCCAAAATACTAATCTTCTTGGTGACCACTTTCTGCTGTTTCCTTGGTTGCTATTGCCCTTGGTGGTTGACTGGCGTTCCTGCAATTCTATCGGCAATTTCCGTTCGAGTTCGGCCGCAGTCTGCTCTGCTTCCTTCAATTGAACGTTTAAGGTATCTACCTTCTTGACCAGAGCTTTAATTTCCGCGCGGCTATCCTTTAGTGCCTTTTCTATTGTCCCTTCTTCTTTTTGAATAATGTCGAAGGTTATAGTCACCAAAAGATCCACAACTTCTCCTTTCGTGCTTGTTTGAGTGGCTGTTTCTAGTTCCTGTAGAATATTCTTGAGATCTCCACTCGCCACACGTTTTTTCAATTCTCCTGTTAAATGATCTGTGATATATTGCCAGTCTCTCTCATAATAGTGAAGCTTTGTTTGGCACTGCTTCAATTCTTCTGATTTATTTTCCAGTTCCTGCTCCTGTGACTGGAATTGCAATAATTGCCCCCTGGTCAATACATTAGACCTCCCCACTGACATAGATCTTTCATTAGCTCTATCTTTATCTATTATTGCAAACGCGAGGAAACTTTAACACATTTGATTAACGGAAAATCATTACATCACAAAACATAAATGCCCACGATTAGAATAAAATACGCTACATGGAGAATTTTTTAGAGACAGTCGAGAAAACGTAAAATTAATACGACAATTTAAGTAAGTGACAAAACTGAAGTTTACCTTAAAATATGTGAAGGGATTTATCTGCCAAGCAGGACGCGAGTTTAGGGGAAGAGTTAAAGAAGATTTCAATATGAGTAACACAATACACAATACATTTAGAAGAACACAAACACTGTTCAAATGAAACGTCTTAAAATTATAACTTCCTTATAATATTCATGAAATTTATCTATCATACGCCTCTCACAAAAAATTTACCTTGAAAGAAAACAATTTCTACTTTTCTTACTTTTTTAACTATCGTTTCTTTATCTTTAAAACTGTACGTCTATACAAGACACAATTTCCTCTTAAGAGCATACTATCAATAAGCAGCGAAAATTTAACACCTTCCAACAACCTAACATTTAGAATACCTAATTACACAAATCACAACTATAACAACACTTTTTTGTTTCCTATGTCGCCGCACAACCAAATTTCACTCTCAAATGTTCTAATAATAACAGTCGATAAATAAAAATGGAGTAGCTGAAAAAAATGTTAAATAAATGGCGAAGCCAAATGAGGCTTTGCACCAATTTAATTAACGTAGTTTAAGAAAAAATGGAGCAGATAAAAAAAGCTTAACTCCCAATATATAAAAATTTTAAAAATTCAATACCTTTTTAAACCGGCTGCGCCAAATTGTCGTGCCCCTCGAGCAATTAAAAGACGTTTTTACGATAACTACTTTACTTCTTTATTGACTGAATATTTAAAACTGCCCTATCTCAACAATGTTAAAAATATTCACGACCCGCACTCTTAATTTCACGCTAACTGAAAAAACCCGACTCTAAACTGAACGCTTAACAACGAGAATAGTACGGCTAAAAAATACTACAGGCACTCGACAGACCAGTCATTGGTCTTTTATGAACCTATACTCGGAAGTAAGCTTTCTTTGCTCACAACGCGGATGTAAACAAACGACAACAACCTTGTCGTTTGTTCTACCGGTTGCAGCACCTTAGTCGCTTAGTAGTAAACAATCGCCTTACATAATAATTACCATGCGAGGTTAATTATTATCATCGCAGCCAGCTGTTGGGCTAATCAGCAAAATAACCGACAGTCGCAGAACAATACCATGCGAGGTTATTGTTTAGCAATTGCTGATTATTTCGCTAGAATGCGCCCTTGGCTGCTGGAAGAAGAATCTTCCTTATATTGGGCCATAACAAGATTATTAAATATAATTTTGAATTTATTGCTTTAGCTATATACTTGCATTTCTCCTTTATTCTATTATAATTTTAATTTACATGAATTTATGATGCTAATCTTTTCGAGTATCCTTGTCTGGTCGTGTATATACTTTTCTGTTGCGGAGATTTATCATTTTATTTTGTCCTGTTTATATATTGTTATGGTTTGTGCGAGTTTTGATGAATGCGTTGGTGGTCCCCGTTGTATGCTTGATAATGGATAGTTACTCGTGTTTGGACAGGGTGTGGGCACTAGTCGGAAACTTGTGTAATCTTTCTGTAGGTTTGAATGTCTGTACGGTAAACGCGCGAAGCATCAGAAATAAAATTGACGAGTTTCGTTACATGTTCTCTGACTTAAAAGTGCATGTAATTCTTGTATGTGAAACATGGTTGAACGACGTTTTCCCATCATCACTTATATCCATTCCAGGCTATACGTTACTTCGAAACGACCGCAAAAGTCGACCAGGCGGTGGGGTTGCGATTTTTGTTAGAGATTTCCTGAGAGCTAAGGTGATTGCCTCTTCGAAGGAACAATCAATTTAGTTAATTTGCGCCGAGATAATTCTACAAATGAAAAGTGCGTTGTGTCCTCGGTATACTGTCCTCCCAACTGTTTTGACATTACTAATGCTAACGAGTTTGAGAATACAATGTCACATATAGGGCAACGATATGAGAACGTGATTGTGGGAGGTGATTTCAATGTCAATTTAAGAAGAAATGATAATTTAGTCAACCAATTCTCTCATCTCCTACTCTCTGTCCACCTGTATATTGTGAACTCATTTCCCACGTACTTTAATGCCACTAATCCTTCGATTCTCGATTTGCTTCTCGTAACCGACTGTGACAAGGTTTTATCGCACGACCAAATTGATTCACCTAGCATTTTGGACCATGATCTCTTATTTATGAGCTATGAATTCTCTCTAGATCCGAATCTCCATCATAACTATTATTCCTTCCGCGATTATAATAACATTGACGCTAATGCTCTAATAGATGAATGTACATCCTTGTGTTGGGACACGATATTTAACTCTGCCTCAGTAAACCACCAAGTGTCTACATTTAACTTGCTTGTTACTAATCTGTTTGAAAAGTATGTCCCTGTCAAAAGGAAATGTGTAACTGCGCATGGCTGCCTGTGGTTCTCTGAAGGAATAAACTCTGATTTGGACCGAATTTGCACCTGGTCTAACTATAATCGGCTGCTACTAAATCCGGGAAAGTCACACTGAGCTATCTTTTACAATAGCACACTACATGAAACCGACATACCGCCTATACAGTTGAACGGCGTTTCACTGCCTATGCCAAACAAGGTCACCAAACTTGGGATAGCACTAAACCCCAATTTGAAATGCTGTGATAACATTAATAATACGATCAGAAAAATCTATGGGGGCTTACGAAGACTGTGGCTTTCAGCGAGTGTATTATCCAGTCGTTCTCATCTAAAGCTAGTAAAAACACCAATCGTGCCTTATTTCACTTTTGGATGTTTGGTCTTTCCTAAACTGGATAGTATCTGTAAACGCAAGATGGAAGTTGCCCTAAATGACTGTGTGAGATTCATTTATGAGTTGCGTAGGTTTGATCATGTCTCTCATCTCCGGTCTTGCTTGTTCGGATGTTCATTTGCCTCTTACCTTAAACGAAGAAACTTGGTTTCTTTGTACAATTTGTTAAAATTTAATAAGCCAGAGTACCTTAGAGAACTTTTCCATTTTACTACCTCCCAACGAAATAGAAATTTGGCATTGCCTCGCTTTCACAAGACTGTAATGGAAAGCTCTTATCTTGTCCAAAGCGTCCGTCTGTGGAATGATCTCCCTGTCAGTATGCAGGCGGCTGGTACCATCAATGCATTTAAGAAACTCGTTAAAACGCACAGAATATAGCTCTTTTTCACATTCTTTTCTTTCTCTCCGCAAGGGAATACCAGTTAGTGTTATACTTAAATTGTAACTCCTACTTAATGATACTTATTATTATTATTTTATTTTATTTTTTATTTTTATTTTTAGTTTTAATTTTTTCTTTATTCTTTGAATTTCGATGTAAATGATTCTAGCTCCACTATAATAGTTGTACTCTATAAGATTTCAATCTTGTGTACTTTACCGAAATAAAGTTTATTCTATTCTATTCTATTCTATTTATAATATCAATTACATGGCCGTGCAAAAATGAAGCTGTCCTATCTTTCGAAATATAACGGAAAGCCAAAAAACGTTGTGCACAATTCCCTGCTTATCTACATATCGTAATATTTTAGATAGCTGCGTCTTGACAGAGATATCTGTAGTTTCATCCAAAATGATTGAGACGAAAGAAGCGTTCTCAATGTCTTTCTTAATGAAATCTGAATTGTATGAGCAATTAACGAAAGTCAATCATTTTGAATATCTTTCGATAATGCTGAAAAATTCTTCGAATCTTCTAAATGATTTTTTAAAACGGGGTTGTACTTTGCTAATAAAATAACCGTTTCAATATAATTTCCCCTCTTATCGGAATGAATACCCGGAAAACCAGTTGTTGACAATTTAAGTGAGATACAACATCCATGAGACATTTAGGAATTTCTCGATTTTCTTTACTTGCTCATTATGAGCTTGAATGTTACGAGAGTGTCGACTGTCAAACATTGCTTCGATTCTTGGCAAACTGCCAAACTTTTTTCAAAGCTAAGATACACCGTAAATGGTCTTGCGAAGTTTTCGCATGCCATTTGATGGCTTTTTGGAGATTGCTCAGATCGGAAAATCCTGAACTTCTCCACACATTGCTTTCAGAGGAAAACAATAAACAAGGCCAACAATAGAGTTTGTTAATGAACTTGCAGCCGCTCAGCCATTAATTTTCATCGTACAATTTAATTCAAAAAATGTCTGGTAAAATTTTTTGTTGTTGACTGCTGACTTAAAGAAAGGAGTGGTTTTGGTCGGCCATTATTTATAATTTCCTTTTTCTTTTCAAAAGATCTTGACGCAAAAGTTTGCCTTCAAAGATCCTCTATGATACATGCACAGTAATTTATGTTTGTCATAATGATACATGTACCGTTATATCCGTTTGTCATAGTTCAATTTGGGAAAAATAAATTATATAATATAAAAAAAGCGAAAAATGAACAGTAAAACTACTTACTGACGGAATTTTAGAAGCATTATAAGTATCCAAAACTGGAACAATGTAATTGCAAGCGTCCTACCACTTTTACTTTTTATATCAGTACTCAAAAAGATGATCTTTTACATGCAATATTCACTTTACGAACGTCTTATCACTACTTCTACTATAAAAAAGAAATTGAAAAGATATTTAATTTAGAAACATGCACATGCAATACGCACTTTACAAGCGACTTGTGATTACTTTCACTTTTAAAATCGAAATTAAAAAAGACTGACATTCACATGCACAATGCGCACTTTACAAGCCTCTTGTATCTACTCTGACTTTTAAAAAATGAAATTAGAAAACATTAGCATTCATATGCACAATACGCAATTTACAAGCATCTGGTATCTGCTCTTACTTTTAAAAAACAAAATTCGAAAACGTTAGCATTCATATGCACAAGCGCACTTTACAAGCCTCTGGTATGTACTCTCACTTTTAAAAAACGAAATTCGAAAACATTAGCATTGATATGCACAATACGCACTTTACAAGCCTCTTGTAACTACTGTTTTCTTTCAAAACGAGCACCATGAAATGCACTACAATCCTGTCATAATTAAGTAAACACAAGAATTTCACAATGTAAGAAGCGTACATAAAAAATTTAAACATCTAATTCATTCTTACTAATTACCATGCATATTCCATACATATTACCCCACTCATTCCCCAGAATCCTAAAATAAAAACAAGAATTCTACATTCTTTCGCAATTAAACTGAAACGGACATAATATTATGAAACAGACATTATCTTGTCCTTGCAAAATAGGAAAAAAGCTACGAAATTATTAACTTCTGGGAACATTAAAATAAATCGAGAGCAAGCCCGACACCCCCGCCTGAATATACTTCAGAATTTATCAATGTAAGTTCTATGGGAGGGTGTAAATCAATTATGAAACGCTACGCTGCGCTCAGAGTACTATAGCAATATACGTATCCAAATCCTTGAGTGGATATGAGTCCAAAAAGTTAAATGTATTTAACTTTTTACATTGGCGTTGTTGTTGTGAAGACGCTGTAGGGATTTCAGCGTCACTGCGATGTCAGTGGCTACAGTAAGTTTGATTCTAATGCCGTTTCATCCATACCACTCGATTAATATGTAGCTTGCTGGGCAAGCCAAATCGGGTTATATGTGGTGTTGGGTGGTATGACGGTGGGTGGGTCTTACGCTACAATTTGGACAGCGTTCCCTACAGTATGTTAGTAGCGATGAAATGACATTGCGGTGGGTGGTATATTCTTAGTGTGTAGGAGAAAATTTGGAGTTACTTATAAAATGTTGGAGTTTGTTTCTAGTGATGCCAGAGTAGTAAACATGTGTTAATTTTATAATTTTTTTTCAAATATTCTGAGAATATTTTAATGCAAAATGGTTTGACTATTACGTTTGGATTTTTCCATTTTGTCAAGGGAAGCAGTGCTTCCTTTGCTTCCAATGGGGAGCCGCCCTTGACGTTATTTGTTGTTGCTAATTTAATAACATGGTGCAATACGGAATATCGCCTGGGTGAAAATCTTTTAGTATGACGTAGTGTGTGTATCTATGTGTGTTTGTGTGAATTTATGTGTGTGTATGGTCCGGGTGTGGGGGTGTGTGTAAATTTATTGTTCAGACCTGCAAAAGTGCCCTGATGCCTCTTTCCCAGAACTCTAAGCGTATAGAGCAATTTTAAAAAACATTCACACAACACCTCATGGTCTCACGGTAGATCACCTCAGATTTTACACAACCAGGCGTTCACGGTTCGAATCCAGCAAAGAGACAACATTATTTTATTATAAGTCAGCTAAGATAGAGCTTGAACAGGTTACGGTTCCAGCTAACCAAACATAGTGATGTCATCTCCTGGTCAGTCAGACGATAGATAAGTAAGGAATGATGCAGATCCTGAGCCCAGAACACTCCACTGGCCCAGAATCGCCCCAGTGTCCCAGAACCCCAAGTAGCCCAGAACCCTCCACTAGCCCAGACAGATGATGCGTTATAACAAGATAGCAATTTTCATACAAAAGGTGTGTCCGGATACCCCTCAAAATTGTTCATTGTACCTCCAGAGGAAGAAGGAGATGTAAAATGAGTTGGAGAAAACCGGACACTTTTTGTATGGAAAAAGTGCTCTAGAACTCTTAAAGCGTAAGTACTCATAACAGTGAAAATATTTCTAACCTCATCATCTGGTTTGTGTGTGTATGCTCTAATCTGGGTAGGGATAGCTTGGATTTAAGTGGAGCAACCCTTGTCTTCGCAGTTATAAGACTCGTTGAAATTTGTCTGCCTTTCACTACTCGAAGATACACTGCAGCAGCATATGCTCTTTCGGATGCATCTGAGAATCCATGCAATTCGCACTTACAGCCTTTACCTGTGTAGCCAATCCTTCGGGAAATTGGAATCTGTGGCAAGCCTGGGAATTCTGACGTTATTCTTTCCCAATTTTGCCGTATGTGAATGGGCAGTTCATCATCCCAATTGAATCCATGTAACCATATTTCTTGGAATAAGAGTTTAATTTTTATCGTCACTGGTGCTAGGAGTCCAATAGGGTCAAATATTCTTACGGCTTCTGACAATAATTCACGTTCACTTGATGGACTTGAATTAATGTCTATATTAACTTGTACTTTGAAGTTGTCAGTAGATGGATTCCAATATACGCCTAGTGCCTTTATTGTCTTTTCTTTTTCGAAGTCAAACTGATTTGCATTCTCTCTTAGGTGTCTTGGAATTTTGTTGATAAGATCCATACTTTTGCTTGACCATTTTCGAAGATTAAAACCTCCTTCCTTCAGAAGTTTAATAAGTTGCGTGCTGGAGTTAATGACTTCATTCACTGAGTTCCCTCCGGAAACGACATCGTCTACGTATGTATCGTTCATGATAATTTCCGAAGCTATAGGATATGTGCGTTTTCCGTCTTTGGCTAGTTGCTGTAGTGTACGAATGGCGAGGAATGGTGCCGAAGCTGTACCAAATGTGACTGTTGTCAATTTATATTCGCAAATCTATTCATCTGGTGAATCTCGCCAGAGTATTCGTTGGTAGTCTTGATCTCTAACATCAATTTTAATCTGACGGTACATTTTTTCAATGTCCGCCGTAAATACAATTTTGTGCTTTCTCCATCTCAACAGTATAGACAGTAAGTTGTCCTGTAATTGAGGACCAATCATCATTAGTTCATTTATGCTTCGTGCACCTTTATGCTTAGCTGAGGCGTCCAAGACGACTCTTAATGCCGATGTAGTGCTGTCCTGTTTTTCTACTCCGTGATGTGGTAGATAACGAGCGTTTTGGTTTATATCAGTAGCCAGCACCATATGTCCCAAGCGCATATACTCTTTCATGAAATCCTTGTACATGGTTGCGAATGCGATATTGTTTTTAAATTTTCGTTCTATTTGAAAGAGTCTTGCTGGAGCTAACTGCCTAGATCCGTGTAAATCGTCTGCTTTGTCAGGATCTTCCCGAAATGGGATACGTACTGTGTATCGTCCATTGGCTCCTCTTCTATGAGTGGTTTTATAATGGTTTTCACATGCTACGTCCTCGCTTGTCATTATTTGGTCAGACTGTAGCTCTTCGCTCTCCCAGAATCGACGAAGCTCCCTGCTGATGTCTATTTCTGAGTTGAAGCATTGAATTGTTCTGTCTGCTGTTACACTGGTTACTTCTCCAGACAGTAACCAACCCAATTCAGTTTGCTGTGCTATGGGAGATCCTGGGACTCCCCTCAAGACATTGTCTAGTAGTATTTTTCCGACTACATCTGCTCCTAAAATGGCATCAATTCGCCCTGGCATATCGTACCTTGGGTCTGCCAGAATCAAATTTCTGGTATGCTTCCAGGAATTCGAGTGGATGTTTTCGGCAGACAGGATTTTTGTTAGTTTTTTGAGTACTAATGCAGTGGTTGTGAGTACAAATGTAGATGCAAATCTGGGTTTTAATGTAAGCTCTACACATGTCTGAATAGTTCCTACACTAGCCTCTCCAACTCCAGTTACTGTTGCATTAATTTTCTTTCTAGGTATTCTTAGTCTTTGTGCTATGTTTTCTGTAATAAATGTACCTTGTGTCCCTTGATCTACAAGTGCTCTTATCTGAATGAAATTTCCATCTCTATCACGGGCTTGTACTAATGCAGTTGCTAATAGTACTGTATGATGAATTTGGTTTCTAGTAAAATGCGTGGTGAGCTCCGTCGGCTGACTGTTGACTATAATTCGTTCCCCACTAGCCTCTGGTCTTGATTTCTGGATGTTTATCGATTTTTGAATTAGGTGGGTCGAATGTTGAAGTGTGTGGTGTTTTTTGTTGCACATCTTACACACTCGCCAACTCTTGTAGTCAATTGTTAGATGTCCCCTTGTTAAGCAATTTGCACATAAGTTTGATTTGCGCACTGCATCTATTCGTTGCTGGGTATTTAACCTTGAGAACTTCTCACAACCATATATTTTGTGCTCACCTTTGCAGATTGGACACCTTTGTCGATTAATTGAGCTATGGTGAATTTTCATTATTTTTTCCCTTTTATCAAGTTGTTTATAGGCTGTGTAACATTTTGACGGCTCTATCGCTTCTAATCCTTGAAAGCGATTTTCGATAAATTCAAGGAAATCCTTTAACGTTTGAACTTCTCTTGGACTTTTCAGCGATTGCTCGTATAATCGGTGAGTTTCCTTATCAAGCCTTTGTGTTAATAGAAATATTGCTACTACATCCCAGTTTACTGTGTCGATTCCCAAGTTCGAAATGGCTTGTAAAACTTCTGTTGCAGTATCGTGTGGTTTCTTCAAACCTTCTACCGACTTCTTGGTGAGCTCAGGTTGACTGAATAAAGTACAAAGTTGTGCTGTCACTAATGCTCTTTTATTATTGTATCGCTTATCAAGTATGCTCCAAGCTGTATTATAATTGTCATTCGTTATCGATAAATGTTGAATCAGCTCATTCGGTTCACCCCTTAAATTTGTTTTAAGGTAGAATAGCTTTTCCGCATTTGCCATTTTATCGTTCTTATGTATTAGCTCGGAGAACAAATCTCTAAATGATTGCCATTTTAGATAGTCTCCGGCAAATACAGGAATGTCAATACTTGGTAGCTTGATATGATTCTTCTTTTCATCTATTTCACTTCGACTTTCAGAAACTAATATCTGGTTCTGCGGCTGTGGCAGCATTCGTACCTGTTCTGGAGATATTTTGTTGAGCTGCTCTTGTATTTTGATGAGCACTGTCTGGTATTTATATTCTGTTTTGGCGAATACATCATTATCAAAGTAATCATCTTTAAATTGAGCTCCGGACAAAATTTCCCCATGGTTACCTACAATGTGCTCCCAGTAACCATTCTATTCTCTTCAATTCTCGAAGTGTCTTTCGATCTTTCGATTGCATTCTTAATAGCATTTTCAAAGGCTTCCCTTGCGTCTTCATATATTTTCTCGATCTTTACGAAGAAATTTTCCTCAAAGTATTTATGCTGAGGTATCTGATTTTTTAGTAGCTCTAATTCAATTTTGCGTTGCTCAAAACTCTCCCATGTATTATTTAGTATTTGTAGGCGTGCTGCGCAATACTCCTTAGTCTTCGTAATAATTGGGCCCTTTGTAATGTTATTGGAGATCTTCTGAATTTTCTTGGCATCAGCGTTTTGCTTGATGATTAATTGATCCATTTTCAATCAGCTTAGTGCGAACTCTTGTTATAAACCTGTGTAGAAGAAAGTTAAGTGTGATTGAGGACACTGGTTCCTCAATGCAAATTTCGTAAACAGAGCCTCAACACACGTTGTTCCAGAGGATGAAGTTTTTTGTATATACCTAAAGATCCTATTTTCTCTAGGTTTGTTGATTTGTAGATAGTATCTTAATTAAGACTTTCGTTGCTGTTTGTATTAGACCCTTGTGCAGCCTCACACAAGAAGAAATTATGGCTTGGACAAATCTAGTACACTTTCCGATGGCTCGAATGATCAAATGTTCGAAGTAACGTTGGGTATATCGTCTTTACTCAAGAACTGACTTTATTATTTCAATCAATCTATATATATACATATTATAATTGTTTGCTTAAGCACTAAAGTTAATTACAAAAAATTGCTCGCTACAGAAAATTATGTCGACACATATTGCAAATAAAGTGTGCATCATAAGTTCACTCACCTGAGGTGTACGATCGTTATATTGCTGACACTGAGTTTTATGAAATTGTGTCAATTGAATGAAAGGTGAATGAAATTATGATGCAGCAATATTTTACGATTTAGAATTAAATTGGAATGATTAATGTGAATTGTGTAGGTATGTATATGTACATCATATGTATTCTATCTGATGGCATATGAAAAGGATTCAACACAACCAACAAAGAATTTAACTTCAGCGTCAATACAATGTTTAATGTGGTTTAATTTAAGTTCATAATAAATATTTGCTACATATTTTGACTCAAAAATGTAAGTAGTTGTTAACCGCATTCTCAGACATTCAGAGTTTCATAAGGATATTATCCAAATAATAATGTGCATTGGCAGTACTCTGTACGTGTTTTTAAAAATTGTATGCCTATGTAATTCCCTCCGTCACCTCCGGTAATAAACCTTTTCATGTTCCCATTCGATTTATAAAAATGAATATTTCTCACGGTATTTATTGCTAATTCTTAACAACTGCCGCTCCCCACTCCAGAGTTAAGACGCTTCAAATGAAAAATTTCGGTTTTTAAATTTCTATTTTTTTTTTCGTTTTTTAAGCTGCCTTCATTTCTTGACATCTATATCGGTTGGTGTGTTAGTACTTTCATCATTCAAATTCAGTTTAAAATATATGGGCTTGTCATAGCTCAATATTCTTATGTAATGATCCGTATCCGTACATTGAGAAGGATCTAGAAATAGTGGTGTTCCGTTTTCAAAGATTGTTTTAAACATCCCAGGTACATCGGGCACAACACCATTCACCGTACATTTTGTCTGAAGAGCGTAATTTATATAATTAGCAAGATTACAATATCATGAATATGGGAAGCTAGTCATACCTTAACCTTTTGCAGAAATAATGATAGCGTCGTCGCTGTATACTCCTCTTTGCTGTGATCATAATGGACTTCTATCACATATTTATTTGTTATTACATGAAATAGAAATGGAGTAACAAATGAAGAATACTGTCACAGTTGTACCTCACATTTTCAATCCTTCCTTAATTAGAACTGGTTAAGCTATAATTCCATTTACGCTTGTTGTCAATGAAAATACCTTTACCGCCTTCATAGCATAATAGATGCGCGTTTCGTTTAGATTTTTATCTTTTCCATTATCTTCGTGGGTGGCGATTGTTCTCTTATGGGAAGATAGTAGACCGATGTGTAAGTCCCTGTACTTGAAAGAAGATATTACACCCAGATTACTGAACATATAATTATTTTCTTCACCTAACACAAGGTAATGGCCAATCGGCATTCAAATCCAATTGATGGGCGCATCGAGAGTTATCTTAAATCGGTCCAAATTAGCTTCTCGAATCCATATTCGTCTTTTCCTTTTTTTCCTTTCTGAATCTGAGTTTAATTTTCAAAACTTTTCGCACTGTTCTTATAACCATAATTAATTTAATTTAATTCCCATATCTGGATTTAATTTGAAAATTCTCAAATCACAACGAAAACAGACAAAACTGTCAATTGGGAATTCTTCTTCTTACTTTTCCTCAACTAAGACACCGGAGAATTTGAACAAGTGGAGTAGAGAATTTCGGAATTCTCAAAACAATTCGCCGATTTACAGAATTCCGAGTGGAGAATTAACTGTCAATACAACTCTCATTTCCAAATTCCACAATTCTCCGTGTTACAGAATCCGACCCTCGGAGTAAATTATCTATGACTCGAACCCACATAGCGACGGTGGTGCTGTTGGTTGGGTGAGAGTTATCAAATAAAAACTTGGTACTGGTATCCTCATATGGTAACTACACTTGTTTTTCCAGAATTGGGTTTCGATATTTTATTTTTCAGGTGTAACGAAGTCCATTTTAGGCTACACTGGAAATGGCCTTAATTAAAACCTCTCCATACATCCACCGTATATCTGAACGACACCTAGTAATATATAAGGTACAATGTCACGCACATGCATATATTACTAGTGATGAGCCGCTCACCGAGGGATAGCTGGCTACACTGATTACGCGAGCCGCCAGGTAAAAGTTGTAAGTTGACCATGAACAGTTAATCCGACAAGACCTCAGAATGCGATGGCTATTCCAGATCAAAAGCTTGTAGACAGTGGACATCCGTCCAACCTTCCGCCAGTCTAGTTAGGTGCGATCATCCACCTAACCCAACTGATTCCAGCAAACACGAGAATGTCCGCGCTCTATATATTGAGGTGTGTGGACATCCCCATCTCCGAGGCTATCCGTATTCTAACCGCTGAGGCATTTGTATATTCACGTTTGTCTCTTTTCTAGCGAATACGATACCATCCGTATTCTAGCCGCAGAAGTACACCATTAGAGTTTACATAATAGCATGTCTTAACATTTATATTGGACATTCTGGCATTACATTTTGGTGCCTGATTCGTCTTCTCATCATTGGACTACCCATTTCCACTGGCGTATTACTTACCTGTCCTTACCCAGTGCAACCGCATAGGACTATTGCCCAAATTTAAGATACCTTTTCCCTAAAAATAAATGTAATTTTCTCTAATATAAAAAGAAAATCAGCTTAGTTTTCGCAAATCAATGGAGCTTTCAATGAATTTAGGTATTTTGCACCAAAAAATTCAAAAGTACGTACAATTCCCGATATGTTAAGCTTTCTTGGATATAAGGAAGAAAACATTCAATAAATTAGGTACTATACTACATTTTTTATTGAAATATATTTTCGTTTATATATGTATATTGTTTTTATATATTTTGTTTGAGCTGGCTCAGCGCACCATCATAACTTCCGTACTACTTAGTAGTATGGGCTATAAGAAATGAGCTATTCAGCTCATTCTTTTGTTTTTATAAGGCGTTAGTTTTCCATCACATATGGTGCAGTATGTTGGCATCAGCTATTCCCTACATGTTAGAGAATATCCCTTAACTTTTAGGGAATGTTTCCTACATTTTAGGGAATATTCCCTTCATTATAGGGGGAAAAACAAAAATTTCCTACATTTGAGGAAAAAGCCTACCTAAATTTTAGTTATAAAAACCTAATCTACGTTTTCTAAGGTGGAGCTTTCCCTAATCTTATCGACGAATACCTAAGCTTTCTGGCACAAATTGTTGCCACTCACTTAAAGCAAATATATTTTACTGTACATGTTACACAAGATTATATACGTGATCCGAAATAAAATAAAAACCGGAGTTTTCTACAATAATACACTGTAATGATTCATAGTGAAGTCTTCAGATGTATAAGTTCCTTTAATGCAAAGCCTTCTGAATCTGGGCAGACATTAAGTCCGGCAACTAGTTTTCAAGCTACAAAAATGTGTTAAGTTAATGCGGAAACGATGGCAATTATTGAAATTAGTTTTGCTAAATATTGATGTATCTAACTAGGAACTATTTACACATAATATGTAAATTTATATTCACGAGAATATTTGAGAGCATATCGAAGCGCTGCTTCTATTGTTTAACAATATTCGTAAGATTTTTTCTTGCTCCCGAAAAGAAAGTCCAGTAATTTATTTTATGTGAAGAATATTCATTCGACTTCGCCGTAAGTTTCCAAAGTACATATCGAGTCTTTTATTAGTAAGAAAAAAATCTATAATCAACCTTCATAGAATTACTTCAGTCATGCAGTCACGAACTCAGTCACCCTATACAATATTTGATTATCAAATTGCATGGACAAAAAATGCTTTGGAGAAATATTATGATTGCTAAATGATATCTACACTATACAGAGCGCTGTGAATCTTAAAGAAAAAAATTTCTAGTTATTATCAATAGGACTCAGTTACGGGTCGTTGATGTGAAGTGCGTCATTAGGGTATAAAAAATACATTATCTCAAGATATAGAACTGGTTCCAGTCTCCTCTAATCGATGTTCACCACGAATCTTAAAATGCTCCCAGAAACTACAAGGTTTTTTGCTTGCTTGGTTTAATGAGATAATTTTGACAGGATTTACATAACTGCTATCTTTTACCTTAAATGAAATAACTAAGAATATCCAGCGTCATTTATTATTATTTTTTCTAATGTATTTAAAATGAATTTATTACCTGAAATTTGAATGAATTAAATACGAGAAGCATTTCCCAAAAGGCAGTAATTAAAGAGGAACAAACTTGCACCACCACGTTAGCGAACTCCATGGCCACATTCGCTCGCAATGGGACACAAATTTATCACCTTGCGTAGATTTCTTTACTGATTATATTCTCTTGAGTTGGCATCGTCCTAACTATTGCACTCCTTCTTTTCGATATCACCGTTCCCAATCCCCATATAGAATTTTCCTCATCCTCATCTTAAAGACGGGAGAGAGCTTTTATCGAGCCAAGTAAAACCATTTCCACGCAGGTAAACTGAACTCCTCTAAAGTAAAATTCAAAGGTGGATAAGTGCACCCGGATACCGTACTTAGCATATCATTTTCTTGGAAATTTCCACTGGAAATGAGCTGGTTCTGAAGCTCGTGTTGATGACCAGCAAAGATAGCAGTTTAATGGTTTTTAATACGTTAAATTGCGCGCTTGGGAGAAATACTGGCACGTCTGAAAAGTCTCCTACCAACAAAATTTAAAGCACCCCAAATTTCAAGGAGATGCTTTTAAGGAATCTTTACGACTTCTAATATCCATTCACCTATCTTGTCTGCCGACGCCCCTTTCCAAATACCTTTCACCGAGGTGAAATTATTTTTTCTCGAATAATGAATTTTGTGCCATTGGAAATCAGAACTAATGTATACGTCGCTATGTGAGGGGTCCCCAGCAAAGGGTCGGTTAGCCAAAGCAACGAAGATCTGAGGCAAAAGCATATCCTTTGGGAAATCTACGTGTTTCTTTTTCATTAATTATTTTTCTTTTTTCTTAGCTCACAATTATCTTATACCATAGAATTGCTTCAGCATAGACATTAGCGATATCGACCGCATACCGTAAACAAACAGCAGCGGGTGCCTGAGAAGAATTCCGAGACACTTCCCAATTAATTAATAAATTGATTAGGATGCGCACGGCCAATACTCTTTGTACACGGATTTTTCCTTCATCTAACACCCTGTGAGTGGCTACATATTTAGGTTAAGTGAATTTCCCTTCCCCTGATTTGTTTGGTTTGATTAAAAGGTTTTTGAGTTGTAAAGTTAAAAGACTAAAAGATCTTCTTTAGGGGGTACTACGGCTTACCGGCAATACTTTTCGTGTATAGCCTTAGTTGGGGGAAATTTTCCAATACTGGTCGAATTTTAATTGCTGTTTAACAAGTAACCATCCCTATTTAATGCGTCTTGAGGTAACAGTGTTGGATCTATGGAATGTAATAGGAGCTGCCAATTAATTGAGGGCACCAATAATATAATAAAAGTCTAATCTGTTGAATAAGGTACATTTTAAGAGGTGTATTGAATTTTATTACATTTTAGTAGCTAGGTAAATTGCTTTGAACTCCCCTTAAAGTAAGTTCAGGAGCCTTGTGGCAGTCCAATTAAAGTAATAAAAATTATAACAATTATGTGCATTTCACTGCTATCTTGTAACTACATTAAAGACCAATAGTTTATTTTGAATTCTAGTTGAGCCACAAGGTTGTAATGTTCCGAAGAATAAAGGGGCTACGCAATTAACAAGTCATTAAAGCAGTATAGGATTTTGAAAATATGTATTGAAGAAAGGTAATCGTACATGCGTTAAGAAAAGTCTATTAATGATCGAAAGTTATTTGTACCCATCCTAATCGGCTATTATTTTTTTCTGGGGTAAGACTAAACCTACTTATATGCACGATCGTAATTAATAATAGAAACTTAAAGTATTGATAGAAAAGCAATCCAAAAACAAGAAGGAGATGGAAAAATGTCGACTTCGATTTTTTCTCAGATAGCATATTTTATGTTTTAAAGAATATGGAGTATCCTATTTTTATATGAATTTGATTATATGTATAATTGATAATTGATTTATAATTGCATTCTCATGCATTTCAACTCATTGATGACGTTAGAGAATACTTTGAAAAAATGTGACATTTATTTTTGCCTATTTATTATAAAATTAGAATATTTCAGGAAAAAAAAACGTATTATCTGTATTTCATAGTTCGAAATATGTATGAATATACCTACATATTATATACCGAGAGTATGAACCAGCGGTACACCGCTCCTAGCTAAACAGCCAGGCACAGCCATAACACTAACACTAAACACATAAGTTAGGCGCTCACTGCACCGCATCACAAGACCGCACACAAAAATAAATTAAAAACAAGAAAAAATGCAATCCTACGATATAAAAGTAATTTATTCTACGAGTATGTTATATTCTTACAGAATTACATAAAATTATTCTCTAGACAAGTAAAAAACCTAAAATTGGTCTAATATAAATTCTTGTGATCTAGATGAATCCCCGTTTATAATTTCGTATGGTCACCCATCTGTGCAAAATTGGTTTTTGAAGTGGTTTTTCGCATATATGTATGTACATATCTCTAGAATGGTTCCTCGGACAGCAAAATTGATTATAACAAACTTTTATAGTATCTCATGTTCTGAAGAACTTTTCAGTACAATAACAATATCTAGGACTGATAAATTTCACAGTATATGTAAAAACCAAAATTTTTATATGGCAACACGAAGACGGGGTTAACTAATATAGTCCACTTTTGAAGTTTTACACCATGTATCTTATTTCAGCCCTGTACGTGTACGCGTTCTCAGGCAGTGTCCAAATACATAGTGCAAAACGAAATGTGTGTATGGCAACCCTACGATAGAGTTACCCGGCTGGTCACATTTTCAAACTTAAATTACTTTACTCTAAAAAAACCCGTGTGAAAAATTTCAGCACTCTAAGTGAATATGTACATATTGTTGCGCGCAATAGCATTGGATAAGCGACATCTGGGCACAGGATTTTTCGAAAATTCTTATTAAGCTCAAAAGAAAAGGACAAGTGACATCTACAAAGTTTGGGCATAGATAACTTTCGGTTCAGTGAAAGGATGTTTTTAGATTGGCATCTTCGGGAAGGTTCTAGTCTAATTGTACCGCCAGGAAAAAGTTTTATTTCAGACTGTGAAATTCACGTAGAACACAAATAAAATAATTGAAATCGAGCTGATTTGTGATTGTTTCTGAGTTCTATAAAAGCAAACAGTAGAGTGTAATAAAGAGAGCATGTGAATTTCATTTGAAATATTGTGTTTAGAGTAACGAGCTAAGGCTACCCTTGTAACAATAAGTTTAACTTTGGATGAGTATATCATCGAACAAACATACAACACCTGGGAGATCTTGAAGTGTATTGTGCATTAACCTTCGCCATGCATTCGGGCTTACTTTAACTCCGGGTTACCTTATAGATAGTCTTTCGAGTTATTATAGCCAGCATCAGTGCACTGCATCCGTCAACTGGGATTTGCAAATACGCTTGATGTGTATCTAAAACACAATATTTTCCTCCACTCATTTTAGTAAAAATACTCACAATTCTGGGAATTGGGTAGTTATCATCCCTTATGTATTTATTTAAAGGTACAAGGCCCTAGGTAACCGAATTTCTCCATTTTTCTTACAAACGGATACAATTTGAGTCCCAATGGCATTCTATATATACATGTTCTATAATACTATTTTTCACTAATCTGTTAATTTTTGCTTCGATCTTTCCTGCAAAAGAATAAGGAAAAGGTTTTGCTTAATGAAAATCGGTCAATGGGCGCCTCTTTAAGTGCAAATGAACATCTGGTACTATAGATTATTCCTGTTTCTTCCATAAATAAAGTTTTATAAATCTTAACTAAATGATTGGTACATGTACCTTGCATTCTGCCATCGACTTATCTTAGATATCAATCTGATCCATTCCAATAAAATTTTTAATTACAACAATATTTCTTATAGCACATTGTCCGATATGAACTAGGCAAGTTGGCTCATTTGTGTTAGTCGCTATTAGTTATCCACAATTGTATGCATCTTCAATATTGATAATGATTTGCTCTTCTCCAAGTATCTTCTATCTCCATTGTACTTTTTCAGCGGCTTTTACATATATGGTCTTGTTTCGTAGCAATGGTTCAACTATAGTGTATAGATCATGATGCGGTATATAACCATTATCCCAATGGAATTCTTGTCTCTTTTTTGAATAAGTGAAATCTTTGTATCTGAACGGAGGTTGAAAAAAAATTTGTGCATCTGGTTGTCATCAGTTAAATTTGCCAGTTCTTTAGTGATAAACTCATTGAAGTTTATTTTGAATCCCTGTACTTCTACGATGGCGGCAATTTCTTTATTCAATTTTCTCACTTCACTTGCCAGCAGGCAGAATTCCACTATTCTATCGTGTACAAATAGTGCAATGTTATACTTTAATTGGACAAAGATGATAAATTAATCAAATCTTACTCTACAGTAGGCTAATAATGCAGCTTTGTTGGGTCGAAGAGTCATAGATCGCCAAGTGAGCTATAGGGCAGACCATACGCCGATATATTGGGTTTAGCAAAATTTATCGCCCATAATTCACCGCCAGCAATTAACCACCAGAAATTAAGCGCTAGCAGTGAACCGCCGCGTCGTTTATCGCGTAAACAATTTATAGCCTACAATTAATCGCTAGCATATTTTATCGCCTGGCCATACATATAAATTATATATAGTAAGTAATAATATAATTTAATAAATAACTTGCAACGAAGGTTTGTCTGTGTGGGGTATTTAAGAATTAAGTACAGCTAAAAATGCAAGTTATATCACAGTTATAGGCAAAGATAAAGATAAATTTTGATGGCTTAGCTCTTTCAACGCAGCGTAGGGACATAGTTTTCACAAACGAATATAAAACATCATGCAATGGAGAATTGTTTCTGCAATTTGATTTCGGACTTGAGGACAATCGCATGTTAATTTTCAGTACGAATGATATTTGCTGTTGTTAGCGCAAAGTGAGCAATGATATGCCGATGGGACTTTCAAAACTGTTCCCTTACTTTTTTATGAACTGTATACGATACATGAATTCAAGCACAAAATATCGCTTCCATTGGTTTATGAATTATTGCCTAACAAGTCTAAAGAGACATATGTATCCCTATTGCTCCAGTATTGAAAGTATTGGAACCGGCTATGTCTCCGCAAACAATAACGATAGATTTTGAGATGATGATGATGAATGCTTGCGGAAAAGTTTTCCCTGACGCTTCGCAACGAGGTTGTTTTTTCCACTTTTCGCAATATATTTTTCGGTCCATTCAGAATAATGGATTAAAACAACGTTATGAAACTAATGCTAATTTTGCTTTAAATATTCGAATTTTGACAGCAATTTCGTTTGCTCCCACTTTAAATATTCGAATTTTGACAGCAATTTCGTTTGCTCCCACTCCTATTATTACAATCGTTTTTGAATATGTGTGTGAAAATGATATTTTTCTTACATAATCGTAAGAGGTTGTTGATTATTTTGAGGATACATGGATTGGACACCCAACCAGATGACATCTTATTGGATTACCGAAGTTTCTCCATGAAATGTGGAACGTACACCAACTGGTTCTTGAAGGATTACCAAGAACGAATAATTTTGCTGAAGGCTGGTATAGAGGATTTTAGGAACAAGTCGCTGCCTCCCAACATTTTGAAATTTATCGAGTGTATTAAAAAAGAACAAAGTATTAACGAACTGCGCATTTAACAATATCTAAGTCGAAGTGATACGGGCAACAACAAAAAGAAATATCGCGACTAAGAAGAACGAATTAAAAGGCTTGTTAATGCATATGATGAGCGGGATGATATTATTGGTTATCTCGTAGTTATAGCGCATAATCTACCTTATTACTAATGTGAATACTGTGTTGTGAAATTTATATAGTCTCTTAGTAATTAATTAAGTCTGAAGATCACATAAATATTAAATTTTGAGTTTTTAAAGTGTACTACGTCTTACTTAATGTTATAATTAATTTAGTTTAAAATTAACCAATTATTATTGTTTAAAAATGGATTTTTTAAATTTATGTAATACATGTATCTATTATAATACATAATCTACCAATTAAATTACATATTTCCATACATGTGTTTTTTATTTCCGTACTACACCCTTTGTACAGTTAATATTCCCTCATAGTAAATTATTATATATTATATATAAATGATACAATACAATACATCCTGGCTATAAAGAGCGGGACCATTTTATGATAATAAAATCTGAAAACTTTGCCCCTTCTCATTTATTTACGAAATGAATCAAGATTTTCTCCCATTTAATCTTTTTAGAGCAAAACAGAATCACGTGTGTCCAAATATCATAGGATTACAGTAACAAATTTCGCACCAATTAACTCAATATTACAGAAAAACCTGTTTTCGCAAAAGCGCGGAAACATTTTATTTACGATGATATTGTTAATAATCTGAGAGGTATAGCGCATAATCTATCTTATTAATACTGCAATACATTTCACATGTTTGGCCTTTATACGTAAAGGTTTTAAACAGTTTTTTCCTACCTTATTATTAGCTTATCTTTGTCTATACCTAGGATTTAACTTACACTTTTAGTTGTACTTAATTCTTAACAAACCTTAGTTGCAAGTTATTTATTAAATTGTATTATTACTTACTATACTATATAAATAATATGTATGGCCAGTCGATAAAATATGCTAGCGATCAATTGTAGGCTATAAATTGTTTACGATATAAACTGACGCGGCGGTAAACTGCTAGCTATTCATTGCTGGCGGTAAATTGCTGGCAATCAATTGCGGGCGATAAATTTTCCGAACCCCCGACATATTGCCTATGCTACTATATTGCTGGAGATCAGGTTATATACCGTTTTATTTATCTTCAGGCCTAACCGCCAGTGAAAAGTGTGATCAGGCTAAAGTGCCACTTTATTGAGCAATCAGGCTCAGGAACCGACCTATTCAGAAAGTATGTTACGCACTCTGGCTGCGCGCAATCGTTACCCCGGCTAGCGATGGAGAAAGGGTGGGACTTAAACACCTTTGGGCGCCACGTGGTTATTAGAGTCCACGAACTCGGGAATGAGATATAAATAAAAAAATAAAAAAAATAAGAAAAACTCTTTCGTACTTAATGGAAAACGTTATAATTGGTAATCGTTCAGTAATTACTAGTACTCAAGCAAAAAAATTGAATTGAATTTTTGAGGAGAAGAAAAACATAAAAAAACTAAAGCTTTCCGCGGCAAGCAAGGTAGTGTGAACCACTCAATCACGATTTAAAAATTCAAGACTTGTAATTTATAATTTCAACTAAATATAAACAAATAAAAAAATAACATGAAGAAAAGCAGTACTTATCTTGAATATTCCTGTTTTCTATTTAATTTAAAAAATTTCTGCACGCATATGCGATTGATCTCAGTTCAATCATTCCTGATCACGTTCTTCACTGATATCCTGCTTATCCGTTTTTTTTACTTTCCTCCGCTTCTCACGACTTCCCTCCAATATCCTTTTTCTATCCTCCGTCCTTTCCCTTTTTTTCCTTTTTTTTTTTTTAAATTCCAACTTCGAGGCTCTTTCTAAAACTTTATTTCTTTATAATTTTCGTACCGACACTTCTTTCTTTTATCACTGGCTAACTTGTAATGGCCGACCACTTCACCTACCAAAGCTTCTCACAGCGTAAGCCCCCTATTTGCTATTTCCTGCCCGTATTTCTTGCAGATTCTTGCACTTTATTGCAATAACATTGTTTTCGCAACTGGTCTAAATAATTGGCTCAGTTCGATTTTTTTTTTGTTTTAAACTTGGGTACATTGCCGAGATTTCTTTAGGCCGTTCCATTTGTTTTAATCGGCGTCTTTGAATGAAATAAAATTTGGAATTTTTCCAACATTTTCGGGTCGAATATGCTTTATGTTGTGCTTTGGGCTGCGGTCGGACCAATTGAAGTTCAGTAAGGAAAATTGTCGCATTCGTATTGGTGATAATGTTGTATAATGTGCTAATAGTGATGCAGGGAAGACTGAACGAGGTAAGTCAAACTATTTCAATACCGATTCTACAAATAAACCTGGACTTCGCACAATACCCCACCTGTCTTACATCATCTTAACAGTGGTAAGTGAATTTGAAAATATAATTTAGTAATTCGACTTCAACTTAATACTACTTAATCCTAATTACAGACGTCCGAAATCCAACGAAAATTAAGATATATCCAACGATGCAGCGTGGAGGGATTTAAATCAATCCAGCTTCGACCAAAGCAGAGGCCTCTATCCATCGTGCAGGTATAGTAGATATGGCTATATGTTTATTATATGACTGTCTTCATACTATTATAACTTTAAATCCGAATTGATACCGCCAATCTTGCAGGAGGTGCATATGCAGTGATTTACATGTATATAGGTACTTCTTTGCTTTATTTCTCATATCGAGCTGAAAATAAAATGAAAATTCCTTGCAGAATCAATCAAATTGAATACTGTTGGACATCACGGGACAACACAACAAGGTAAATATCATTTCATTATATTATTCCCAAGTTTTTAATATTTATTCCTTTTAGGTCACCACATCCCTTTTCTTTTGCAATTTCGACACATAACATCCCACCTCTTCCTCCGAGAGATTTCGTTCAGAAATCTCATATTAAAATCAAACACATTTTTTTTTCGGCAATTACTGAACCGCTGGACTTTTCACCTATCATACAATCCCAATACCATGGCTCTATTATTTCTAGGGCCTCTTGAACTAAAACTATTCTATACTATACTGTAGTACCTTAAACTGAACCTCTTTATATTCTAGGCTGATATATCTGAGACAACATCTTCAGATGACTTGCTAAATTCTTCATTGGTATATGTACCCCTAATTGACTGTGTAGATAAAAAAAATAAAAAAATAAAAATCAAAGTCGTATGGAAACGTTCGAAATATGATTTCTGATCAGGAGTTGACGACTGTAAAATTTCGATGGGGTCGCCGCTTCCTATCTTTTCTTTATAAAACTTAAATTTTCTAAGCAAGACCTTCCCTTTCCGAACAATAACGCTTAAGGTCTTTAGAGTGCCAAACCCCCGCACTCTTTCCGTTCTTATCCTGCAGTTCATATGTCCACGGAGATGGAATTCTAATTATTTTAAATGGACCTGTATATTTGGGTGCCAGTTTAGCGTTAAAGTACTTCGCGGCATCTGATAATACATAATTTCTACGCCATACTAAATCGTTTATTAAGAACCTCTGATCTCTTCTCCGAAGATTGTATTTGTGTTTAGAACATTGTGCCGCTTTCAAAAGCCTTTCCCTGACAGCCTTCAGGACTTCCTCTAGTGCTGAAGATCGGATATCTGGATCAAAAACATCATCACTACTTACTTTTTTATGGAGAGCACCATGGGTTACCATTTCTCGACCAAAGTTTATGAAATACGGGGTATGCTTGGTGGACTCTTGCGTGGAGGTTCTGATGGCACACGCGATCTTTGCTAAATGCTGGTCCCAAACCCTATGATTGTCTGATACATAAGCTCGAAGCATTGATTTAACTATCTGATTCATTCGTTCTGCTGGATTTGCTTGTGGGTGATATAAAGCCGTATATCTTATCTCAGTCCCATAACTCTCGCATAGCTTCTTGAAATCGCGACTTTTAAATTGCGATCCATTATCGCTTATCAAAATCCTTGGTACACCAAAAAGCAAAAAGACGTGATCTTCAAGAGCTTGAATTATAGAATTAACAGACGAGAACCGCAATGGAAAAAGCATTGGGAACTTTGTTAGCTGATCTACTATGGTGAGAATATACACAAACCCACGGTTTGATCGAGGAAGCGGGCCAATCAAATCAACGCATAAACACTCCCATGGTTTACTAGCTATGGAAAGGGTCGCCATGAGCCCTGCTGGCTTCCTACGCTCGGGTTTTATCGCCTGACATATTTTGCAATTCCCAATGTACGAAGCAATATCCGACTTCATTTTCGGCCAGTAATAATTAGTGGCGATTCGGTCATAAGTCTTTTGCACCCCGCAATGACCTGCAGTGGGGATGCCGTGTCCTTTGTACATGAGTTCTTTCCTTCGCGACTTTGGAACTACTTCTTTCCATGTTTCGTGCTCCATAGCCAGGGCTGGATATCTAGGTTGGATATGTCGCCATAAAATCCCATTCTCAATTTTCCAATCAGGGAATTTTGAAGGTATGTTTTTCACGTTATCCCGCATTCTTGCATACCATCTGTCACTAATTGTGCTGGGATCCTGAATGCAATCCAAAACAGGTACTGAACGGGATAACCAGTCTGGCAAAAGATGCTCACTGCCCTTACGGTAAACTATCTGAAAATCGTATTGTTGAAGCTTCATCGCCCACCTGGCTAATCTCCCCGTGGGGTCTTTGAGATTATGAAGCCAAACTAACGAGGCGTGATCTGTGACTACTGTAAATTTCATTCCTTCAATGTATGGCTTAAGTTTATCGACAGCCCAAAGAACAGCCAGACATTCGCGCTCAGTAGTCGAGTAATTACGTTCACATCGGTTTAATGAACGACTTAAAGTATGCAATTATTCGATCTTCATCATTTATCTTTTGCGTCAGAACTGCTCCTACGCCGAACCCTGAAGCATCTGTGTGTATTATAAAGAGATAGTCAAAATCGGGACAAGTGAGAATTGGTGCACTAATGAGACTCTCTTTTACTGAACGAAATGCTTCCTCACATTCAGACGACCAGATAAATTTCCTTCTCTTTCTCAATAAATTGGTAATCGGTGATATCATGGAAGAAAAGTTTGGTACAAACCTACGGTACCACGCTACTACACCAATGAATCGACGTACGTCAGTCACAGTTTTTGGAGGTGGGATGTCAAGAATGCATTTAACCTTGTCTGGGTCTACCTGTAGCCCTTGCTCCCCTACAACATATCCTAAGTATTTTAATTCAGAGCGACAAAATTCACACTTCGAGTAGTTGATTACTAGTCCAGCTTTGCATAACCTATCCAATACTTCCTCCAATATTTTAATATGATCTGCGAATGATTGGGTCACTATGACAACGTCGTCGAGATAAACAAAGACGTGGCTTTCTAGGTTTCCAGATAGTACTTGATCTATTAGGTGTTGCCAAGTAGCGGGTGAATTACTCAGACCGAATGGCATCCTCCGAAATTGAAACAGCCCTCGGTTCGGCACTGTAAATGCAGTATACTGCTTCGATATGCTCTCCATGGGTACCTGCCAAAACGCCGACTTTATGTCAAGTGAGGACATATACTTCGCATCACGTAACTTATCTAATGTCGCCGAGACGTACGGGAGGGGATAGGCATCTCTCTTAGTAACCTTGTTTAGCTTGCGATAATCAACGCAAAACCGATAAGACCCATCTTTCTTTTTGGCCATCACAACGGGGGAAGACCAGGCGCTATCAGAAGGCTCTACAACTCCAGCTTCCAGCATCTTATCGAGTTCTTCATTGATGATCTTTTGGATAGCTGGTGACACTGGATAGTAGCGTTGCTTGATCGGTGAAGCAGTTGTCTGAATTGAGTGTTCCACTCGATTAGTACAACCTAGTCCACTTCAAATTTTAGCCTCAGCCCTACTGATAAGCTCACTTAATTCCTGCTGTTGATTCTCTGTTAATTTAGTATGACCTTCTAGTGCACTCACGTGGAAATTTGTGTCTTGATCGCTAAACCGTCACGAATTTTCTTTTAAGTTTGCTGATATTCCTTGGGCCTTCCAAAAATCAATTACGAAAATCATGGAATGAGGCAGTTCAGGAATAATCAAGCCCTCAATAATTGCAATTCGCCCCTCTAATTCAATTGGTAAAGTAATTTCACCAAGCACTGCTATATTCTTACCATCTGCTAAACTTACGTTCTCTACCTTCGATTTTCGAACCTTAAGACCAAATTTTTCCAGAATTCCCATCCTGACCCACCGACAATGGTTTTAGTTGCTCCTGAATCCAAGAGCCCGCGAACTTTAATTCCAAAAATACTTACAACGAGATGTGGACGATTATCACCCTTTACTTCTGTAAAGATATAATCCACTAATGTTGTAAGTGAATCGTCACACTGTGCAGGTTGAAGGCTTTGCTTGTGTACTGGCATAATAACATGGGCGGTTTTCTGAAAATTACAAGAGCTCGATCCGCCCTCTTCTACTGTCGAGCTGTGTTCACGTTTCCCGAGACTTGGCTAGGTTCACTACGTGTCTGACTTTGTTGTGACTGTTCTCCTCTCCCCTCTCTGCCTTGTTGTTGCCTGGCTGTTTCATTCCTAGATCTCGTTTGCCATTGTTGCATTCTTGCATCACTCTGGCAGTTGTTGCATTCACTTCTCATCACACCCTATGTTCCGCATCCTTGGCACCTTACTTCGGTTCTACAGAATCGCGCTATATGGCCAAGTCGATTGCATCGAAAGCATTTGATTCTTGAATAGACAATTGGGTTGGAGTTTTGAGTTTGATTAGCTATCGCTGAAATGTTATGCTCTGTCGCTACATAAGCTAAGTCAGGTTCAAGAAGTTGATTGCTTCTTCTTGAAGGAGGAGGTACATAAGCTTCTACTGATGTACGAATAGATTCCAATTTTCTCCCTAGCTCAAGGAGCTGCTCCACTGTCTCAACCTCAGTTAGTACCAGCTGTGTTTGATAAAATGGGTTGATGTTACGCTTTAATATTTTAAGCTGTTGGCCTTCGTCAATGTTCGGATAATCGTGCAAACATATTGGTCATCACGGCTATGTACATTCCAATCGCTTCGCCATTTCCTTGAGTTCGCTTTTTGATTTCCTCCATTAAACGATCGTCATAGTCGTGAGGTAAAAATTCACTCTTCAGTTCCCTGATTACATCCGCCCAGGACTTGAATTTTGCTTTATTCGCCCTATACCATATTAAAGCTTTCCCGGTAAATAAGTCCAATGCAGACCGAAATAGCTGGTACTTAGTTATCCCCCTCGCCTCCGATAACTCATTTACCCTTTCAAGAAAAGAATTTAAAGATTGGCTTTGATCGCCAGAAAATTTAATTTCCCATTTATGCAGAGGGACGCGGGTATGAGCGTTTGTTACCACTTTAGCTGTTACTGACAAATCTGGTGACTCGTCTGAAGAGTCCTCTTCTTCGTAACCACCATCTGCTTTAAGTTGTAGTGCCCCTAAAACAAGGACCAAGTCAGCTCGTACCTGCGTTATTTTCTTTCTTTCCTCTTTACTTCCAGGTTTGCTTTTGCTTAATCTTCCTAAAGCCCACTCAATTTTTGTTCATATTTTTCTATAATCTACACTACCACTATCACCCTGAAAAGTACTTGATAATAGCCGAATTTCCTCCATCTTCTTACTCAAGGCTTCAAAATCTTCCTCAAAAGAAAATGGGAAAGGATCTGCTATTAAAGCTTTACCGCTCTTCTCAACCCTTAGTGCCTCCCAGAAATTCACTCGCATAGCATCAACTGTTCCAATTGGTAAGCTGCGGACTTTCGTCTCATAGGCCAGTTCTTCTTGACTTAACCTATTTATCTCCATGTTTACTATATTCTGATTTCAGTACCCCTCAAGAGAATTGCCTCACAATGCTCCAAACTTCCCAGCAGAAACAAAAAAAAATTCCAAGCACAGAGTATATACTCCAATCTTAAAAGGGGTTAATCAAAAAAGCGTCAAGAACAAGGAATAAATAAATCAGAGTATGTACTATGTAACCTTAAGTGCATCAAGTGTACTCCAGAATAATATATAAGTAAAAAGCCTTTCGATGCAAGCGACAAGTTATAGTATATATAAGTATATTAGTTATGTACGCGCGAATATATATCTGCCTACCGAATGCTTAGAAATAGATTCGAAATACACGCAACAAAAATTCAAAATCAAACTTCAAAATCAAAAAGAAATTAGGTAGCTTAAAACCTAGGCAAATAAATTTCCTTAATGACTATAAAATGAATCTGAAAATAACAAAAAAAGAAATCTTATATATACGCCGGCATGCAAAGTGATAAATTCACAAAAGACTCATGCACAATTTCAACTCTGAGCTCCAAATTAATTAAATTACTGATATCAGTGCATGAAACCGCTAATCACAGCACCTTAAGCTCTGAACCTTCCATTTATGTGCCCCAACAAACTAGATGAACAAATACAGATCATGTGATAAACTGCTGAAGCGTTCACTACCAAAACTGGGTCAAATGTTGAGGTAGGTCGTGGTCGAATTACACAGAATTACCTAGTAACTTAAAAACTTTGACTCCATCAATAGTTCATCGTATATTCTCTCTCGGCTTCACTGGTACCTTATCAGTTCATCGGTATTATAGACGTTATCACTCACGATCCGTCTGCTTAAAATTGTTAGTAACGCCGCTAAAATTTATTGGCAATTGTGCGGGAACACAAAAGTGATTTATTTTAAACAAATCTCAGTTGCATTACGTATACGCAATTGTATCAATTATGTTCAGTTTTCATCTTCGTAATTAATTAGTGTCGGTATTCAGCGTAATTAACTTTTGTGCTATTAATTTAAGCGTGATGCAAAAAAAGTGATTGTGATCTGCCTGTTTGAATTTACAGTGAACAATAAAAAAAGATCACTTAATATATCTATATATATAGGTCACGTCCCCACAAGATTCACCCTTTTTTTTTTAACATAATCAAAGCACGCAGACTCAGCTAAATTATTCCTCCACCGGAAAATACTTTTGTGAAAAACAAAAGTATAGAATAAAATTTTAAATTATTCCTCCACCGGAAAATACTTTTGTGAAAAACAAAAGTATCAAGTAACATTTCAAATCATTTTCTCACACGCGCATTTCGTAATTTTGTAGAAGCAAGCATTTTTTTCTTACTAATGAAGAACCTAATGAAAAGTTCAAGTTGTAAAGTCAGTCTGTTTTAATCTTACGTACAAGTCGGTCTCGGTCGTAGTCGTAAAAGCTTAATTTTTTCCTAATAAACATTTAAATTCAAAGTTGTGTTTTTTTTTCTTTCCAATATTTTTTTTATTTTTACCTTGCTGAAAAAGTTAAAAGATTCTAAAAGTGGCGCAGTCGTTAGGATGTTCACGAAAGGACATCCAGTGCAAAAAAAATAATAGAAATAAAATTGTTATTCAGTGCAAATGCTGTTAAAATAATTCTGTGCGAAACAAAATTTTTTTTTACCAACATTTTTCATTTCCGAAGTAAGGAAACATCTGAAAAATTGTTAACAAAATTTGTTAGTACTTGCCATCCTTTCGGAGTACGTGTAAAGTGGAAGTGAAAATTCCAATAATAAAACACGGTTTAACTCCACGAATCTGAAAGAAAAGAAAGAAAAACGCTCTATAATAAAACAAAATAAATTAATCAATTAAACAAATAAATAAAACAAAATTAATTGATTGCGAAATTCTGAAATCAAAAGTAAATTGTTCAAAATTTAAAAAAGTGGAGAATAAAATTAGGAAAAATAAAGCAAAAGACCAGCGACATCGACTAATGAACAACAACAGGCCCTTGCCGTCAGTGGAAGAGAATTCACAGGACCAAGTAAACCCAGAGAAGTACAAGCAGACGACAGCTGTAATATCATCATCAATAATCAACAAGACCGAAAAATTAATTCCCAAATCAGCAGCAATATACTAAAACCCGGTCAATTAACTCTCAACGTACGTGAAGGAGGAACCAACACCATAAACACGATGACACAAGTAAGCTTAGATCCAATAAAATATTTGAGTCAATTGCCTACTTTCAATGGTGATAGAGACGACCTTTATAATTTTACAAGTTTAGTAGATAGGGTTTTTCCTTTATTAGCTAAGTATGATGAGCTGAGCCAAAAAATATTTTTTGATATAATTAAAAGTAGATTAATCGGAAAAGCTCGCGAAATAATTGAAAAAAAATAATGGTATTACAAAGTATCAAGAGGTGAAAACTCTTTTTGTTCAACATTTCGGTGATAGGTTAAGCGTCGATCAACTTTTCGATGAACTTAGATTCATAACATTTAAAACGAATTGTGTAGATTTTTATAATGAAATAAATGCTATGCTACGCAGGTTAAATAATAAAACAAAATTTGAAAATAGTGCCCAAACTGAAACAAAAAATAATTGCAAAACAGCTCTTAGAATTTTTCAAAATAAGTTACCAGAGCCAATGAGAGGTCTGTTATATTGCAGGCAACCAGATAGTTTAGAAGCCGCTATGCAAATTTTATACGAAACTGGCTATGCTTTCACTTGAGTTAATGTAGGTCGAAATAGTAACTTCAATAAAATACAAATAATAAAAATAATCGAACTAACTATAGTAACAATCGAAATGATAATTCAAATTACGACAGAAATAAAAAGCATTCGAATTCAAATAATAATAATAGTTACTGGAGGTATCAGAATCAATCAAATCAAAGATTTGAGCTTCGTAGATCCGACAGGTACAGACAAAATTATCAAACTCAAACCAACAACAATACGACTATTAACAGAAACGACACCGTAGAACCGATGGACGTTGACACATCGACAATCAACAGACGTAATTATAACTTCGAAGAACATCAACACGATAGAAACGAAAATTTTCAATTAATAGCCTCCAATATCGGGTCCTACCCTATATAATAATCGACACAGTTGTTCGAAAATTAAGATTTTTAATAGACACCGGCGCTACATCTAGCATCGTGAACCCAGGCGTATGCAATCCTAAATGGCAATCCCCATGCAACCCATTGAGTTAAAAACGATAAATCAAAACGTAAAAATATTTAATAAAGTTAAAATACCATTATTTAAAGAGTTCAATAGAACTAACGAAATGGCAGAATTTTTAGAATTTAATTTTCACTCTGAATACGACGGTCTAATAGGAAACAATATTTTAAAACCCTTAAATATTAATTTAAGTTATAAAAATAGAACCTTAGAAACGGAAGATGCTAAAATAAAAATATATTTTGATAAATCTGAAGAGGATTATGAAACCTTGATAAACTCTTTAGATACAGAAATAATTTATAATTTTGATCTTCAGAAAAATATTTGCCCACTTGATCAAATTAGAATCGAGCATTTGAATAGCGAAGAGAAACAAGCTATTACAAAATTAGTAAAAGAATTTACCCCCATATTTTTCCAAGAAGGAACTGATTTGTCTTTCACGCATGTGATAAAACATTCCATTAAGACGCGAAACGAAGTTCCAATCTATAACAAGAGTTACAGGTACCCTGAGGTACATAAAACAGAAGTACGGGAACAAATAAGAGAAATGCAAAAACAAAACATTATACGCCCTAGTAATTCACCATATTCGGCTCCAATATGGGTGGTACCCACAAAACTGGATGCATCGGGCAAGCAAAAATGGCGTATAGTGATTGATTATAGAAAATTAAATGTAGTCACGATAGATGACAAATTCCCGATACCGAACATAGATGATATTTTCGACAAATTGGGGAGGGCACAATATTTTACGACCCTCGATCTAGCAAAGGGATTCCACCAAGTCGAGATAGAAGAAGAAGATATCAAGAAGACTGCTTTCTCTACTAATGAAGGGCATTTTGAATTCACGCGTATGCCTTTCGGCCTTAAAAATGCGCCAGCCACCTTCCAACGGCTGATGAATTCAGTACTTTCAGAATATTTAGGAAAAATATGTCTAGTGTACTTAGACGACATTATCATATTTTCCACTAGCCTAGAAGAACATGTTGATTCTATAAGGAAAATATTTTCAAAATTAAAAGAAGTTAATTTAAAAGTACAACTAGATAAGAGTAAATTTTTAAGAAAAGAAACGGAATTCTTAGGTCATGTAATATCCACTGAAGGTATAAAGCCAAATCCCAAAAAGATAGAAACAATAATAAAATACAATATCCCAAAAACCACCAAGCAAATAAAATCATTTTTAGGAATTACGGGCTATTACCGGAAATTTATAAAAGACTATTCCAAGATAGCAAAACCCATGACGATTTATTTAAAAAAGGGTAAGAAAATTAATATCAACGATCCAGAATATGTTAGAGGTTTCGAAACTTTAAAAACTCTAATTACATCTGAACCAATACTCAGGTTCCCGGATTTCAATAAAAAATTCACCTTAACAACAGATGCGTCAAACTACGCGTTAGGGGCAGTACTGTCACAAGAAGGGCATCCCATTAGCTACGCAAGTAGGACGCTTAATGACCACGAAATCAACTATTCGACAATTGAAAAAGAATTACTTGCCATTACATATATTGGCAGTAAAATATTTCAGACCGTACCTTTACGGCAGGAAGTTTTCTATTCAAACTGACCACAGACCTTTGGTATGGTTAAGTTCGCTCAAAGAACCAAATAATAAGTTACAAAGGTGGAAAATAAAATTAGGAGAATATAATTACGATATTGAATACGTTAAAGGTAAAGATAACAATGTAGCAGACGGTCTTTCTAGAATAGAAATCCATAATAATGAAATAAACGAGGACGAGAATGAAAGCAACGAAATAGAAAGTAATAGTAATTCTTCGACGGGAGCAACAATTCACAGTGCGAGAGAGGATAGTTCAAATCATATCCCAATCGTTTATAGTCCCGTGAATATCTTCAAAACCCAAATTATATTAAACAAAACCGACAGAATTAGCTGTCACAAATTGCGTAAACCATTTGGTAAAAAAAGACTTCTCATAGAATTAAAAATATTCAATGAAGAAAGTGTAACTGATCTCTTGAAAAAATATTTGCCATCCAAGGGTATCGTCGTAGTATACTCAAACGATGACCATTTATTTGCACAATTTCAAGATACTTATTTGAAATATTTCGGCAATAATAAACTACTAAAATTCGTCAAGAGTAGCAAACTCTTAGAAGATATTGAAGATGAAGAAAGGGCATTAGAAATAATATCCAATACGCATGAAGAATTTAATCACAGGGGAATAAATGAAACATATGAAGAAATCAAGGACACTTACTATATTCCCAAATTAAAAGAAAAGATAGGTAGAGTTTTAAATAATTGCGAAATTTGTAACATTTCAAAATTTGAAAGAAATCTCTATAAACCCTTGTATAAAGTAACTGAGACACCAACTAAACCTAACGAAATATTACATATTGACGTCTGGATTGCAAATCGACAAACAATGTACTTAACAGTAATTGATAAATTTACAAAACACGTAACAATGCATAAATTAAGAAGTAGGTCCTGGGTAGATTTATTAGAAGCAATGAAATCGAGAACAGCAATGATGGGAGTACCGAGAAAAATCGTAATAGATGGAGAACCTGGTTTCACAGTACAAAAATTAAAACAATATTTCGCGGAAAATAAAATAGATATTCACACCACAACCGCACAAAGGCACACAGGTAATTCAGACATTGAACGATATCATTCTACTTTAAACGAGCATATTAGAATATTAAAAACTAGTACCAAAAATACAGACAATCAAAATTTAGATAACTTAGTTTTAAAAGCATTAGAAACTTATAATAAAACCATTCATTCTACTACGAAAAAGAAACCTTTAGATTTTATTAACGGAAAAATTACAGCAGAAGAGTATGAGGAAATAGCTAATAAGGTCCAGAAAAATAAAGTAAGGTATATTGATAAAATAAATAAGAATAGGGAAAATGTAATTTTAACTGATAGTAATCATCAGTATGTAAAATCAAGAAACGTAATATCAAAGACATTTAAATTACAGCCAAAATACAAAAAGTTAAAAGATAAAACCACAAGCGATGACTATTACAGGGACAAGAACGGAATTAAATACTATAAAGACCAAGTTAAACGTAAATACAAATACGAAACCATTACTATTCCAGGTGACAGTGTTGGCAATAATAATAATACTGACGGCGACAAGAGTACAGACGCAAAAAATCGAAGTACTTATCTTAAACGAAGGGCAAGGATACGTGATGATTCAAGACCAAGAAGTACAGGTTATAACAGGTTATAAGAAAATATTACATAGCATTAACTTAAACTCATGGTCAAAAACGTTAGCTATTATTGAGAATAATATAGAAAAATTAAGAAACGGAAGCGGATATTTAGCGATAAAGCATAATTTTATGTCTCTAGCTGAGGAAATAGAAAATTTAGTACCACATAATAAGAATAAAAGAGGTCTAATGAATATAGTAGGGAAAGGATTAAAATACATAGCAGGAGTAATATACTCAGACGACGAAAAAGAGATAAAAGAAAAATTAAACGCAATAGACAAAGATAACGACGAACTATACAAAACTTAAATAATCAAGTCCACATCAACGAAAACTTTAACGAAGCCATTACAAACATAACGAAACATATTAACATACAGCAAACGCAAATTAATTATCAATTATCATACTTAGCTAATAAAATAAATAAAGAAACAACAGAAATAGAAAATATGCAACACGCATTTCAAATTCAATATGATATTCAATTGCTAAGAGAACAAGTCAGGAAAGTCAAAGAAAATCTAATGTTAATTCAATTAATTCAATTATCAATTTATTAAAAAATACTTTGGTATGTTACACAAGACTTACAGTCTTTTAAAGTACAATTTGGATACAGTAAATTGATTAAGAGGTCAGAATAGATAAACTATTAGAAAATTACAGTTAAGACTAGTGTGCAAATTACCTAACTACATATGAATCCTTTAAGTAGTACGTATATCGTATAATTCGGTGTAGAAATTAAGTTGGATTGTACAATTTAACTAACATAACGGTATAATAAATAATATTGAAATTAGATGGATTATACAGTTAAAAATATACAAGCGCAAGTAATTAAATTCTAACTTACATACTAAACAAAGTAGTAGATCTAATTGTATAAAATAAAGTTACAAATATTAATTGTTTACAAACACAAAAAACCTAAAAGAAATAACCGAAAAAGTAGCAGTCCCATTGATAGCAGCACATTATATTGTTAATAATTTTTTCTTGAATGCACCCACATCTCTCACACTCTGGATAGAGTACGGTAAAGAATTCCAGGTTCTTGCTGCTTGAACGAAGTAAGAGCCCTCTTGAACCATCCTACGATAACGAGGAATTAGAACATTACGATGGCGTGACGAATTCAGGAGTTGGATGTTATTCGCAAGGTAATCAGGTTGTCCCGTATTAATGAGCTTATGGAGGAAGCGAAGTGACCTGCGCTTTAAGTATGTATCTAGAGTACATCCGACTAACCTAGTCTGAAAGCCAGAAACGTGGTCAAATCTTCGAAGACCGAAGGCGAACCTCACACAATCATTGAAAGCAACGTTGATTCTACGTAGGCAGGTAGAGTCTAATTTTGGGAAAATCAGGCTCCCAAAGGTAAAATGTGGCAAAATCAGAGCTTTGATGAGCTTCAGTTTGGTGGTCGAACTTAAAATTTGTGCGGACAACCAGAGCCTGCGTAGCCCACAATAGACCTTTCCCAGAACTGATCTGACATAACCACAACATTTCATATCTGCATTGAGCCTTATTCCAAGATTTGTGACTTCATCGACATATGTTAAAGCTTGTTCCCCGAGAAATATGGAGGGGATAGGTCTAGTCAAGGTACCACCACCCAAAATGAGACATTGAGACTTGTCAGGATTAAGGATAAGGTCATTCGCTAGAGACCAGTCATAGATTCTAGCAAGATCCTCATTGACTCGCTGCAAGCAATCCTCGAATAACCCAATTGGTCCACTACGGTATAACTGGACATCGTCGGCGTATAAGTGGATGTTGACTTGTTGGATAACGCCAGGTAAGTCGTTGATGTATAAGCTGAACAACAATGGTCCTAACACAGACCCCTGAGGAACGCCAAGAGGTACAGGTAAGAAGTCTGAATCACACTCGTTATAACGAACTTGTTGGCATCTTCCCGTGAGGAAGCTTTTGATCAAGTTAAAAGCCGATTGGGAGAAACCAAAATTATTTAATAATTTCAAAAGTAGCCTTGAGTGGTTGACTCTGTCAAAAGCCTTGGAAAAGTCAAGTAGCACAAGAACGCCGACCTCACCCTTATCAAGGCCTTTCCGCAGGTCCGTAGTAACCTTTAATATGGCTGTTTCGCAATTGCGATTTGCACGGAAACCTGATTGCCAGCGTGTCAACATGTTATTTCTTTCCACATATGCTAGGATTTGCCCATACATTATCTTTTCTAGTACTTTGGATAAGAAGCACAAAATGTTAATAGGGCGAAGATCAGATGCTGTAACTACTGAAGACTTTTTAGGAATAGGCAAGATCGTTGCCAATTTCCAGTTAGTAGGGAAAGTAGATGACGTAAGGCAATGATTTAGTAAGTGCAGGATATATTGACCTATATAGGGGAGCAATATTTTTATGAACTTAGGTGAGATTTTATCAGGGCCTACAGATTCAGATTTGACAGAGAATAGTGCTATTACGAGCTCCTGGTAATCAATTCCGTGAAAGGAGAAGCAATCCTCATGGTATTGAATGTGGTCCACAGGAAGAGGCAATGGAGTGCTATTATGTAAATTAGACAAAGCCACAGGAGAGGATAGAAAGAACTCGTTTAAGTCGTTAGAATTAAAGTTGCTATTGTTCAAATTGCCTTGTCTACCACATACACCAGCTTTCTTTAGATTCCTCCACAACGTTTTTGGGGAAAGATTTGCATCGAATTTATTGCCATAAAAGCGACGTTTTGCCCCACGGATAGCAGTGGTTACTCTATTACGGGCAGCTTTATATAGAGAGCGACTGTACTGTGTTTTGAGTCGCCTAAATTGTTTATAGAAATATTCACGCTCTGCGATAAGAGTCCCGATTTCTGCAGTGTGCCAAGGACACCTACTTGAAGTAATCCTCTTGGTGCGCAAAGGTACGTATTTATCGAACAGATAGCTGCAGAGGCTTTCAAAAATAGCAACTTGATCATCGACAGAGCTAAGAACTATTATTCTATCCCAAGGCAGGTCAGAGCACTCTTGAATTAAGCTGTCCATGTCCAAATTATTAAAGTCTCTATATGAGAAGTAACTTGAGCGCTCCGGACACTGGGTAGTAAAGTCGTAACAGATGAAGAGTATGTCATGATCGAGGAAACTAGGGGAGTCGATTTGGTTATAAAAAAGGACTCGACGTTTATCAGTTGTAAAAAATAAATCAAGGAGTGATGGCCTAGAAGTATCAAAATATGTTGGTAGAGAGTTGACGGCATTAAGATATAGAGACTGCATGAAGTGACTAAATTCCATGGATCTGTAATTAGAACACAAGATGTCGATATTAAAATCACCGGCAACAATAATATTGTTATATTGACGAGACAAATTACTAAGCACAGATTCAAGTTCCGAAGCTCGGTCAGCAGAAAAACATTCAAGAGGACAATATACAGCTGACAGAATACATTTCTCGATCCCATTATTCAACTCCACACATAAAAATTCCGTGTCGCTGCTAATCGAGGAGTAAATAATTCTGGCCTTCAGGTGATTTTTCACGTAGATGCCAACTCCACCGCCAATTCGCAGCTTTCTATCATTACGAAACAGCTGGAACCCTGGTATGGAGACCAATGAAGATGGTATGTCTTCATTTAACCAGGTTTCACTGACGCAGATGACATGAATATCGGTGTTAGCATATATAAAGCTGAGCTCATCAACCTTATTGCGGAGACTACGAGCATTCATCAGGCACACATTCAACCCAGGGCGCTGACAACAAAAAATTTTCAGTAAGGCTCTCACATTGTCCAGCGGCAAGGAATTACTAAATACGTTCATAATAACTGACCTCTAAAGAGCATGAACAGGTGTAGGGGCAATGGGAGATTAATTTAGTTTGGTAAACGATCATGAAAATGGGACGACTATTTAACGATGTGCTTAAGCGAGACATTACAATCTAAAAGTATGCTAACAATAAGAAGAATTAAAAGAGTACGCTAACATTCACTAATAATTACAATAATTAAAAGAGATATTCAGATAGACTAAAACTAAAATCAATGAGAATGAACAAAAATACAAATTAAAAACCAAACATCGTTCGCGTTCAGCATTAGCATCCCACGTCAGCTGCAGTTTCGGCTCCAGACTGTAAATCCGGCGAGGAGAATAATGACATCATTTCATCACGATTTGAAACTATGAGCGCACAGCTATGTTGTGTTAATTTGACATACACACTACCATCCCTAGTGAATGCAGAGTGTAACCTCTTCTCTGATCTTAAACGAAGAGCTTCCCGTAGAAGAGCTCCTACAGTTGGAGAAACACTTTCATTTATAAATATTTTGGACTGTGCGGAGAACCCCTGCAGTTCATTTAATCTGATGCCACGGTGTTCAGCAAAGGCAGAAAAAAAAGCTTTTCTTTCAGCTGGACAAGAGAATTTAGCTATAATTGCTGAATTAGACTGACGACGCCCTGATTGCGATGCATTGGGTTTGAAACGAAAAGCCGAACTATATGGGGAAAGTGTGTGCTTTATGACGGAGCAGATGTTCAGCAATATTTTGTGGGGATTTTCACTAGCAACAGCAGGCACTCCTCTAATCAAAACATCAGACGATCGTCGCAAGCAGTTGATATCCTCAGCAAGAGCATCTCTTTGAATTTTAATTTGAGCGAAATTACCTTTGATGTCGCCTACCGAATTTTCCAGTGCAGTAATACGGTCATTGAACTTTTCGATGGAGTTGTTAATATTTGTGAGAAGGCGAGCCTCCATCTCCACTAGCATTAAGTTAAGCCTCTTCACCAATCTTACCTCTAAAGCCGCAAGCGCATCATCAGCAACTATGGATGGAGAAGCGTTGTGAGAACTTTTAGCCTCTTGCGCTCTCGTAGTGCGGGGAAGTACGGATGCACCCAAAGAGGGATTTTCGACGTTTGGTCGACCTCTGCTCTCAGCTTGTAATTTACCGTCTTTCCCAGGCATTTTTATATCGATAATTAAACAATATTGCACAAAAAATCACCAGAGTCAAGGTCCGTACACTAAATCAGAGCACGTATAAAAAATATATTACAGATTTTTGCCGAGAGATTCACGTGGAAAGTGGAAAGACACGGGAGCTAATTAAAAACACGTCTACTCGCTTGCTAGCTTCATACCTGTTAAGCAGGCTAGGAGTTATAGGCAGAGATATTTTGACTACAAAGGAAGTTGAAAAATACAACATTACAATTAAAGATATGATGTACGTAAAAACTTCAGTAATCTTGTATAACGACCATATTGTATTCATATTAATGCTACCAATTTATTCTGATAGTAAGTTTCATAGAGTTTTCATTGAACCAATACCAAATAAAAATAATCTTGAAGTAGACTTAGAAAACAAAGTATTTTTAATGAATGAAAAGGAATTGTATGAAAATGTAGGAAATGTTATATTAAAGAAAAATCTAAAAATTGCAGAAAACTCATGTCAGGTGCTCTTGGATAATGCCAAATGTAATTTCAAAATGAATAGCAAACCCGAAATAAAACAGATAAGTAATAATATTATAGTTACAAAAAATATGCCAAATACAAAGATAATTCATAACTGCAATACATTTGAAATTAACGTATCAAAAAACAATTTAATTAAATTCGAAAACTGCGAACTTCAAATCAACAATGTATCATACGAAAATTACGTATTTAACGAAAATTTTATAATACCAAATTTCAATAATTTAACTATCAAAAATATTGTAATGAACTTTTCATTAGAACATTTGCACATTAAACATTTGAATAATAGAAAAGTAATCGAAATCTTAAAACACAGAGGCGTCTTTCATGAACGAATTACGTTCAGCACGATTCCCGTAATAATAATAATCTCAATCATAATGATTGTAATTTTCCTAATTAAACAATATCGTAAAAAGGGATCAAATGTTAAAATCGAATTAAAATCAGTCAATTCTTCGGAGAAGAATCTTAAGAAAGGGCGGGTCACGTCCCCACAAGATTCACCTTTTTTTTAACATAATCAAAGCACGCAGACTCAGCTAAATTATTCCTCCACCGGAAAATACTTTTGTGAAAAACAAAAGTATAGAATAACATTTTAAATTATTCCTCCACCGGAAAATACTTTTGTGAAAAACAAAAGTATCAAGTAACATTTCAAATCATTTTCTCACACGCGCATTTTGTAATTTTGTAGAAGCAAGCATTTTTTTCTTACTAATGAAGAACCTAATGAAAAGTTCAAGTTGTAAAGTCAGTCTGTTTTAATCTTACGTACAAGTCAGTCTCGGTCGTAGTCGTAAAAGCTTAATTTTTTCCTAATAAACATTTAAATTCAAAGTTGTGTTTTTTTTTCTTTCCAATATTTTTTTTATTTTTATCTTGCTGAAAAGGTAAGAATTCTAAAAGTTATATATATATACATCAAACAAAAAAATGATGTGGTGCAAAGATAGAATAGAATAAAAAAAAATTCTGGTGGGTCCCTATTAAATGTGTTTGTGGATTATAGTGAACCAAAAAAAAACATTTAGTATATTTTCAAAAAAAAAAGATGTGGTGTAACCCAAAAGTGTAGTGGAATAAAACAACAACAACAAAAAATTTGGATTATCTTATTTTTGAAGGTAAGCGTTCTATGTTTTTGTTTCTTAACCAATTATTTCAAAGCTGCATTTGCGATGTTTCACGTAAACATTTCTCCTCTAAATTTGACTTTCTCAACATTTGCCCCTTAAAGTTTCTTTTTGCTCTTGCAACAATTTCGAACTTTTCACTGGCAATAAATATTATGATATGTTTATAGACAATAAATACTATGATATGTTTATAGACAAGTTGCGAAAGCTCTTCAAATAAATTTGTCAAATTCGATTACGTTCTGGAATCAAACTTTTAAAGATTTTTTTTCCTTTTAAACTGATATTTTCTTTGAATATTTCAATTTTGGTGTTTTAGGCCCCACGTTGGGCGCCAAATTTGTTACGCACTCTGGCTGCGCGCAATCGTTACCCCGGCTAGCGATGGAGAAAGGGTGGGACTTAAACACCTTTGGGCGCCACGTGGTTATTAGAGTCCACGAACTCGGGAATGAGATATAAATAAAAAAATAAAAAAAATAAGAAAAACTCTTTCGTACTTAATGGAAAACGTTATAATTCGTAATCGTTCAGTAATTACTAGTACTCAAGCAAAGCAAAAAAATCTAATTGAATTCTTGAGGAGAAGAAAAACATAAAAAAAACTTCCGCGGCAAGCAAGGTAGTGCGAACCACTCAATCATGATTTAAAAATTCAAGACTTGTAATTTATAATTTCAACTAAATATAAACAAACAAAAAAATAACATGAAGAAAAGGAGTACTTATCTTGAATATTCCTGTTTTCTTTTTAATTTAAAAAATTTCTGCACGCATATGCGATTGATCTCAGTTCAATCATTCCTGATCACGTTCTTCACTTATATTCTGCTTATCCGTTTTTTTTTCACTTTCCTCCGCTTCTCACGACTTCCGTCCAATATCCTTTTTCTGTCCTCCGTCCTTTTCCCTTTTTTTCCGTTTTTTTTTTAAATTCAAACTTCGAGGCTCTTTTTAAAACTTTATTTCTTTATAATTTTCGTACCGACACTTCTTTCTTTTATCACTGGCTAACTTGTAATGGCCGACCACTTCACCTACCAAAGCTTCTCACAGCGAAAGCCCCCTATGTGCTATTTCCTGCCCGTATTTCTTGCAGATTCTTGCACTTTATTGCAACAACATTGTTTTCGCAATTGGTCTAAATAATTGGCTCAGTTCGAGTTTTTTTTTTTTTAAACTTGGGTACATTGCCGAGATTTCTTTAGGCCGTTCCATTTGTTTTAATCGGCGTCTTTGAATGAAATAAAATTTGGTATTTTTCCAACATTTTCGGGCGAATATGTTTTATGTTGTGCTTTGTGCTGCGGGCGGACCAATTTGTCTTATATTACTGCCGATTGAAGTTCAGTAAGGAAAATTGTCGCATTCGTATTGGTGATAATGTTGTATGATGTGCTAATAGTGATGCAGGGAAGACTCAACGAGGTAAGTCAAACTATTTCAATACCGATTCTACATATAAACAAGATAAATACCAACCTTTCCTTCCTAGTTTTTTTTTAACCTGGACTTCGCACAATACCCCACCTGTCTTACATCATCTTAACAGTGGTAAGTGAATTTGGAAATATAATTTAGTAATTCGACTTCAACTTAATACTACTTAATCCTAATTACAGACGTCCGAAATCCACCGAAAATTAAGATATATCCAACGAAGCAGCGTGGAGGGATTTAAATCAATCCAGCTTCGACCAAAGCAGAGGCCTCTATCCATCGTGCAGGTATAGTAGATATGGCTATATGTTTATTATATGACTGTCTTCACACTATTATAAATTTCAGGAGCAAGGAGCATCGCCGTGCCCGTTATAACTTTAAATCCGAATTGATACCGCCAATCTTGCAGGAGGTGCATATGCAGTGATTTACATGTATATAGGTACTTCTTTGCTTTATTTCTCATATCGAGCTGAAAATAAAATGAAAATTCCTTGCAGAATCAATCAAATTGAATACTGTTGGACACCACGGGACAACACAACAAGGTAAATATCATTTCATTATATTATTCCCAAGTTTTTAATATTTATTCCTTTTAGGTCTCCACATCCCTTTTCTTTTGCAATTTCGACACATAACAAGTACGCACTTGCTAGGTGAAGCTAATCTGATTTTATTTTATTACTATCAGCCTTTTTATACAAATTGAAATCCACTGCTTCCTAGGCAAAATCAAAGCCGACATATTTTCTGATGTCTTGAATTCTAGCATTATGTCAACAGGTTCAGTTTTATCGTCTAATTTTGATGTGAACAATCAACGACAGCGATCGCAGCATCGGTTTCGAAATTCTCCCGTTTGAGACTGATAGTCATAGTATGATTGCGTGAACTTTATATATATGTGGGAATTCGGGTCACAATGACAACAGCAATGAAATTCAAGAATAAAATATTTGTTATAATTCACTTGATATTAACGATTACTTAGGATTGTTCTAGATATCCCACGATGGCTGGCTGGGTCTTTATTTTTTTCGTCTTTTCTCTTTTTGCCTCTTCTTCCTGTCGTTTTTTCGCTTCTTATATGTTGTCACTATGAGGTTTAGTTTCTCCATAACTCACAGCAAGCTACGCGATTAAGTGCTCAGCTTGTGTAAAGGTGAGTTCTTATTATTATTCCTACAACTCGGCCGTCCTGACAATATCACCGGCCCGGTGCACCGACTTCAAGTTTGTGTGCAGTGCGCATCTCGTCAATAAACATCATTCGCTTCTTAGGTAAACTTTTCGTATCTCGCATCTACGATCCCTCATGTAAGCGTCTTTCAAATCTCAGGTAAGCATTTTTCGTCTAACAGTTAAACATCTTTCATCTCATAGGTAAGCATCTTTCGGCTCGGTTGAACATCTTTCGTCTAGTAAGCCAATATTTTTCATCTAATAGGTAAGCATCTTTCGTCTCCCGAATAAGCATTTTTCATCTCGGTTGAACATCTTTCGTCTAGTAGGCAAACATTTTCATCTAACAGGTAAGTATTATTCGTCTCTCAGATAAGTATCTTTCGTCTCTCAGGTAAGTTAAGTAGGATGTTATATGCAAGGTCAGATAAATCAAGGGGAGGTAAGGTAAGTAGGATGAGGTTAATATTTTGGATAATTTGTGCTAGGGTCTTCTATCTGGTGCCTTGTTAGCAATTGCATCGGGATCCTCATCTGATGTAAGTTCTTCGTCGTTGTAGATGAACCAGAGTTTCAGGTTGTTACTGCTGGCCATGGTGCATTTAGGACTTTCATGAATGCCAACTTTCTCGACTGTGTACATGTCATTTGCTCCCACTTGCGTAACCCTGTATGGATCCAAATATTTTGAATGAATTTTTAAGGAATTACCAAACTGAGTCCTTTTAATTGCAACCAGATCTCCAATTTGGTAATTTGGTGCTTTTCGCCTCTTTTTGTTAAACTGTTCCTGATTATCTTTTTTTGCTCTATGGATGTTTCTTTTCGCTTCTTCTCGAAACTCATCTCGCTTCCCTTCAAAGGTCTCAATTACGCTTTCTGCTAGCTGCAGCTGTTCAGCATTTCTCATCCTAACTCCGAAAAGGACTTCGAATGCTGTCCTCTTAATACTTCGCTGCCAACTTGAATTCACAAACCTTTGCAGTGGACTCGTATATTTGTACCATTCCTCAGGGTTATCAATGGATATTTTTCTCAAGGCTGCGATAATATTACTCTGTGTACACTTTCCACTTGCCCGTTTTCTCTAGGCACACCAGTTGTAACAAGGGTATGTTGGATGTTCGGTTACTTGCAATAATCTTTAAATGGGTTAGATGTAAAGGCTGCGCCTCTATCCGATATGATATGCCTTGGGTTTCCAAAAACTGATTTTTGGCCTTCCAGTTTTTGTAATACTTGAGTTGTTGTTAGCATCTTCACGGGGTAAATCCAAACAAACTTGGAGAATGCGTCGATCACTGTAAAGATGTGATACGTCACTAAAGGTGAGTCGTCTTTCAGGATGGGGTGTAATAGTCCATCTTGTTTTCCACATTTTCGTTCGCCCAATTTGCTAGGTATGCAATTCTTTCTGCACGTCTCAATCGCTTCTTTTATTGTGGGAATAGCGTACTCCCTCCAAAGTGTCCCTGGTCGTGTACATTTTTTATGAGTTCCGTCTGCATGCCTTTCGGAACGCATAGCAATTTGTTGCCCTGAGCATCCAGCTGATATAAAATTCCTCGCTCAAATATGTAGTTCTCAAGAGGCTCCGATTCCAAAATTTGTTCAATTAGCTTCAGTCTAGGATCCTTTAATTGGGCGGATTTGATTCTGGTCACTACATCAGCTTCTACTATCATAGCTATTGGATTCCTACTAATGGCGTGCACACGCTTCATTTTTATACCACTTCTGTGTTCTAATGTGTAGTCGTAGTCCTGCAGGAGCAGCGCCCATCCTGAGAATCTCGGAGCTATGTATTTTTTTCCATCGTCATCTTGAATGCTGCACAATCCGTCACTATTTTAAATTGTATGCCAATCAAATAAACTCGGAACATCGACGATGGCAAGCACTTCCAAGTCATAACTGCTGTACCTTTCTTGAGTTGGAGTTGGGGGGGGGGGGGGGTGTAACTTGAAATCATCTCTGCTCTTCTGTAGGAGTATGGCTCCGTACCCAAATTTGGAAGCATCAGTGTGAAGCTCTGTATCCGCTTCCTGACTGTAGATCATTAGAACAGGTTGTGTTGACAGTATCTCCTTAAGTCTGTTAAAAGCGCTCAGTTGGGCTGATCCAAATACAAATGTAGACTCTTTGCGTAATAAATCGGACAGAGGTTTAGCGAGTTGTGCATATCCTGGGATGAATTTGCGGAAATATCCTGCTAACTCCAAGAAGCTTCTTAGTTTCTTTGCATTGGTCGGTTGGGGGAACTCCTTTACTGCTATCGTATTGCCGACTGGCGGTCGAATCCTTCCACAGGATATTTCATAGCCTAGGTACTCGATATCCTTGCACAAAAATTGGTATTTTCTCCAGTTAATTCCTAATCCCTGTCTAGCTGCCTTGTTCAAGGCTTCTACTAGGCGACTCATACCCTCTTCTTCGTCCTTAGATAAGATCACAATATCGTCCATATAAATCAGCATAATTTTTCGCAGGACTAATGGCTGGAACACTCTGTTTATGAATTTCTGAAATACTGTCGGAGAGGTACACAGTCCAAACGGCATACGTAAAAACTCGAACTGACCACTGGGTGTGACGAATGAGGTGAACCTTTGACTCTCTTCGGCAACTGGAACGTGGGAAAATCCATTTTCGAGGTCCTATGTAGTAAATACTCTTGCCCCCTGCATTTCGTCGATCTGGCCGTCTATCAGGGGTAATGGGAATCTATCTCTAATGATTTCCCTGTTCAATTTCCTGTAATCGATACAGAGTGGTTTACTGCCGTCCTTTTTGTTCGCGAGGACTATCGGACTAGAATACTCTGGGTCATTTAGCCTGATAATATCTTGTGCGAGCCACTCTTGTATCTGTTTATCTACTATTTGTTTTTCCAAAGGAGACAGTCTACGACGCTTTTGAGAAATTGGTACGTTGCTCTTTAGCACTATCTTCATTTCAATTCCAACGTCCTTGCTGCCTTCGATATTATTTCTTTAATATTTGCCTTGTATCCCACATTTCCTAAGCTAATATAGCTATTATCTTGTTCGTGACCGTGGAAGTAGTCTTCTACTTATTACTGTGCCCTCTTTATCTTTACTTCATTCGATCGTATTGAGATTTCGGTGCCATTAAGCACATCTTTTCCGACAATCATTGGTACTTGCATCTCCCGCAGGATGTGTACCATAGTAGTGAACGCAAGCTCGTCAATTTCGATTTCGGCTTCAAAACTCCCAAGCGTTTTTGTGCGGGCTGCAGCGATTCCTCGCACAGCAATAGCATTCCCCTTAATGGTCGGTAACCCCAAGTTGAAGTACTCGTCTTCTCTAATAAGCGTTAAGTCGCTCCGCGTATCAATGAGAGCCTCCAACTCATAATTATTGATATATACTTTCTTATGATTATTGTTAGTATATAGTGACACGTTAACATTCGCACTACTTGTAGACTGTTTCAGAGGACATTCAGGTGCTTTGTGTCCAAATCTTCGACAAGAAAAATATTTAGGTCCAAGCCTGATCTTTCTACATTCTTGCGATTTGTGGCCGCCTATTCCGCAGTTGTAGCATACTGTTGCCTTAGGTTTAGGCTGCGAAGATTTAAACTCACTGCGCCTGGCTACCTGAACTCTTTCCAAAAACTTACTATAAGATTCTAATTTTTTCCTAAATTCTCTGACATCAGTTGCATCATATAACATAGCTTTATTTGCATGTGCATCTTTTATGCCATCAATCGTATATTGGATGATAGCCAAATCATCCACCTGCCCCTTGAGACCCAGCTCCATCATTTTGAGAAAATACTCATGTAGAGGTTCATCTTTTTGCTGCCTTCTCTTTGCCAGTTATCAAATCAGTTCGCGATCTCACAGCGAGCTTTGCTGAACCGTTCAGTAGCCTCCCCGCGAGTAAGACTTTCTCAAGAGCGGACCAGTTCATAGATATAGCTGCGGTTTCAATTTCGTCTATCCATAATTTCACGTCATAACAGTCGTCACCAGAAAATTCGCTCAAGGCATTGGACACATCTTGAAAGGAAATCTGTCTATGCAAACTAACAGATCGTAAAGTAGCATTATCCGTCCTATGAAATGACAACTCATTATCCTTTGCTTCCATCAATAGTTTCCTCAAACTATTCAATTCGAGGTCACGCTCATCAGCCGATCTTTCTACGTTATGGTGTGACTCGTCTCGACGGTTAAGAACATCACGCGCTTGGTTAGAGTCCAATGATTGAATATCTGCTATCGCGGTACTGTTACAGCAACGACATCTTCTTTTGCCCTTTCCCATACTTGTACTGATTAGTTGTTCATAAATCTATTAACAAAATTCAGTGAAACTCTCAAGTTCTTTTATATAATTCTTGTTAGAACACTTGTTTCTCTATTGAGTAGATAAAGTTATTTAAATCTAAGAGAACGACTGTGTTTGCTTTTATTTGTGTGACGTATTCCTATATTTATTGTACAAAAATCTAGTCCACTATAAGATACAGTATTCTCGAAATTAATTTCAGTTCTCGTAGTAGGTGGAAACCGGTTTAAAATTCTGTCTCTCGTTGAAATGTTTGTTATTAAATCACTATTTATTTCCTATTCTCGCAGTATTGTTCATTGCCTCATTCTCTAATTGCATTACTGTGCGATAATTGGAAACCCGTAATTAGCCACAGTGTATTATTCCATTAAACACCGTATACACGCTTATATGAATTATAGTTAACAGTATGATAATATAATTGTTAGTTCATAGTTCATATATCAAATGTCTACCAATAATATAATCAAATCAATCGAAATAAATCAAATACCTGGGTGCACTTCAACTATTAATGTGCTGTAGCAATTGTACCTTATTTTTATAAATGTCCATCACACGCTGATTTTATATGACTGCTGAGTTCCCTTTTCAGTTTTCACATATAAAACTCCCTCGCTGAAATATGTAAAATTTGTTTTGCTATCGTTCATGTCAGCGAATAGTTTTGTTGCTGCTATTTAATTTCCAAATCGCTTGCAGCTTATATTTTTGGCGTTCTCTGTTTTTTAAAGATGTTTAGCAGATGAAATAAATCCATGGGAAAATAATCCAGGTTGAGCCCCCAATTTTGTGGGAATTCGGGTCACAATGACAACAACAATGAAATTCAAGAATAAAATATTTATTATAATTCACTTGATATTAACGATTAGTTAGGATTATTCTAGTTATCCCACGATGGCTGGCTGGGTCTCCCTTCTTTTCATCTTTCCTATTTTTGCCTCTTCTTCCTGTTGTTTTTTCGCTTCTTTCTCCGTAACTCACAGTGTTGTGAAAATAATATTTGTAGATCGAACGCAATGCAATGTGATGACACTCATCAGCTGCACAATTTCATGATGACCCATTAGGCGCCGCTATGAATTGTAAAGGTAGCTATGAGGTAATCGCAATGCATTTGCGGAACTAAAGCAAATATATGTAATCACAGTGACCACGAATTTAAGCGGCACTGTTTTGAAATTGTACACCTGTAGTCAGTGAGTAAAAAATATTACCCAATGGCCCGGTAGTACATTAATTCATTGTAAGTAGAATAAAAACAAAAAATAAAAATGAAGAAAAGAAGCGACGAGGCAGAGGTAGGCGAGTAGTAGAGGAGAGTTTTGTTCTGACCACTCGCGCGTACAGAAGTGTCAAATTACTTGTCTTTCGGTAATCACTGATAAGAACCGTATTACTCATCTGTGAACAGTTATGTAGTAATTGTATTAATAAATGACATACAAAATAAGTCAAGTGGTTTTGTTTTTTGGTGATCAAAGTGCAATAGAACATTCTCCAGTGTTGTGGTAGTTACATTGAGCAGTCGCTCAAATTAACCACAACAACAGCAAGCTGCGCGATGAGGTGCTCAGATTGTGTAAAGGTGAGTTCTTATTATCGTTCCTACATACATACATGTCATACAGCAGGGGGTATCTATTTTGGTTAAATTTCAGGTTCATTTTGTCATAGGGATATGATTCTGAGTTCAAATGAACTCCGACATCCGTGAGTTCGCAGTGATTAAACTTTCTGGATTCCTTGGTTTTATCGTTCTTTCTATCCGTTTGTAAATCATTGTTTCGTCAGTTGAGGGGAAGTTCCAGCTCATCAGGTTTGATGGATAATAATTGATACTCATATATGTCCCAGCTGCGGAATGGCATTTGTATTGGATGAGCTCTCTCGATAAATCTCACTAGTTGCAACTTTTCATCATGGAACACTGTGATATCCGGAACTCTCCAGTAAAGTTTGGTAATTTCAATTTTCACCTCATCTGTGGGTGATATCACATCATTAGCGTCTGTCCTTCTCCGGAACAATATGAGTTCGTATTTAGCATTTATAAGAATTTTCTTGTAATCTTCAGCGATTTTCAATAGATATAACAGAGGTACGCAATAGTTGAAGAGTCCATAGGCTAGTATAATGGTTGAATCTGGGGACCAACTGCCGTCAAGTAGTAGCTTGCATTTGCATATAGCTATAGTAGTTTTCAATGTTGTCGCAATTTCAAGATTGTTGTACGATCAATTTCCACTGCATTCAGTTCATAGCGTATTTCATTAAAAGGAAAGGCTACAGGTTTGTTGATTTCTTTTCCAGTTTCTGAAACGGGTACATCCGGTTTTGTTAGAGATCCCTCAATGCAAAAAAATTCTTTCTGAGTAAAAGGTTCAAAAGCTGATGTTGGACAGGGACACGGATTTCATCGCTGTTTTAAAACGAGTTCAGAAACGATGAATAGGAGTGGGTTTCGAGCAGGCTAATGATGTTTTCGAAGCGAGCGTCTTGTGTTATGTCAAGTAGTGCGGCATTTATTGTTAAGCTTGTACATATGCTGTATTTGCAGGTGTTAATGAAGGTCTGGATCACTTCACGATTGTCCGCTGACTAATCGTTTTGATTGGCCTGCACCCGTGTTTGTCGTTATTGTATATGAACTTGCTGTGGATTCAAGTGTAGCCTGATGGTTATAGTCTCATTTCTGAAGTTGATTCAGTCACTGCCTTGGTGAAGGAGTTTCACTCTTATGGTTAATACACACTTACCAGCACATCGCGAACCGGCACAGACAGGAAAAGATTTCTGTATGAAGCCAAGTTAGCTAATTCATATTAACCGGCACCGATAAATACCGGCTCGTAACGTAAACTTCATTTCCGGTCGCTATCGTTGAAAACAGAACGCCATTTGTCGTTTGCTGGATTAGTTACGAAGTGAACACGGGATCATTTTAAGGCTCCCTACCCAAAGGGTAAAAACGGGAGTCCTATCACCGTCCTTCCATCTGTCTCTCTGTCACCGGGTTGTATCTCATGAACTGTAAAAGGTAGACAGTTGATATTTTCACAGATTGTGTAGTTCTATTGCCGATATAACAAAGTAAAATACAATTAAAAATTGAAGGGGGTCCCATCCGCTAAACGTGTCTTTGGGGGGGGGGGGTTGCTTATTTTCTTCTCATTATATTTCAAAATACGGAATTATATTTTAAAATGACGCCTATTGTGAGAGCTAGCCTCGGACGTGGGAGGGAGTGCCGGTTTGTAAAGGACAACTCAGTCGTTTTAAAATCCAAATATAAAATTTTAATTAATACGTAAAGTATTATAAATTCTTTTGCTTAACCTATAATACACAATTCATTTTACTAAAAACTAACCTACAAACTATTATAAAATTCAATATTAAATTCAATAAAAAAAAAAGAAAATAAACAAATTAAAATTCAAAATATAAAATGTTGTGCCTTCTCGCTCGTTGTTACTTCTGAAAAGGAAGAAGAAGACAAGAGTTGAGCAACTGTTATCAAAATAAATTTCAATATATATTTTAATTGACAAGCTACCTTTTTATGATGCGTGAGGGCACAAAGTTAGCAAAATACCTCTCCTCGTACGTGAGGGCACAAGGAAGTAAAATGCTATAGTCAGTAAACCTAGTCAGATTAGTCTCTGACAGTATTCTGAGCGTGCGTAGATGTGTAGCAATATGCTACTATAAAGAAGAAGAAGAGCAGATTAATCTCTGCAGCAGAATTATTCCTCTGTAAATGTGAGCAGAAGATGTAGCAGATTACTCTCTGCAGCAGAATTATTCTTCTGCTTAGATGTGGGCAGCAGATGTTTGCAGATTAATAATTGCGGAGAATTAATCTTCTGCTTAGGTGTAAGAAGGAGTATTGCAGATAAATATCTACGCAGAATTAAACTTCTGCTTAGGTGTGGGATGGAATATTGCAGATTAATCTCTGCGCAGAATTAAACTTCTGCTTAGGTGTGGGATGAATTTTTGGAAATGATAGGAGTTTTCAGATTAAACTGTGAAATATAGAATTAATCTTCTATAATGAGGTTGGGAATATTCTTGTGCTTAGATAAGTCTCTAAACCAGATGAGCTCTGGACCAAGAATGATTTTCTGCTGCGGCTCGTCGGCTTTATATAGCCGCTGCATCCAGTTATGAGCTCTCGCCCCTCGGTGTTACCCTAGCGACGTTTGTTGAATTTGATGACTGAGGCGAAATCAAATGATTTGACATAATGTCAAGATGTGACATTACGAAATGTAAATATACAGGAGGGATGTGTACTTTAGGTAAGTTGATGATATATTTAAAAAATTTTGTTATAAATAATAACAATTTTGTATGTTTTAGATGTTAAATCTGTTTGTTGGAGTGCTTGGACATCGCTGAACCAAAGGAAGGAAGTTCCCGACTATCAGACGAGTATTTTTTATTGGTTTATTTTATACTTTGATTCTTTGTGTTTCCTTTATTTTGTCTTTTTAGGAAGAAATAAAATTGCAGCAAAAGGAAAAAGAATAGGAGGAATAAATTACGTCGGTGGACTGAACATCCTCCCGCCTCAAAAAAAGGGAAAGAAAAAATTGTAGTGTTTTCAGTAATAAACTTACATTTGTTGATGACTGATGTGTAGTTTGTCCTTTTTTCTTTTCATTTTTAGTGTCACTCCTCCCGGAATATCCCACTTGAAGTATACCTTCTGATTTTGTCCCAACGAGTTTGTGTTGTGTCCAATAATTTAGTTATAATGGGTGTAGTGACAATTTTCCCAATCAGGTCATTTGGAATTCCCAGTTTGGCCGTAGGTTGATCTCGAAATTGCTTCTGTGGGCAATGTGAGGGTTTCACAAATTGAGCGGGTGGATCAATAATTTGGTCTTCTAGTGACAAGTTAATAGACTTGGTTGGTGATGCATTTAACTTAGGCGTGTACTTTGCTGGATCTTGCGTGGTATCTGCATCAATTATTTTGGTTGCTTCGGTGGGCATCATCATGTTCAAATCTGCCATACTTGTTACTGTAGGTTTTTGTTTGGGTTGCCTAAGGCGAGTCGAAACTCCTGTGCAGCGATCAGTTGGTGTGTCTTTAGCCTTTGTTCTGCTGCCGGTTGCTGACTATAATTCTGGCATGCTCAATGGCGTAGAGCGTTCTGCTGTAGGCAACCTTGGCCGAGTTGGTAATCGATTTTTTTCTGGACGGTGTTCTTTGGGTCTCTGTTTGAAGTTGAAGTGACCACGTTCTTTAGGCTCCCTTTGCAACCTTTTGACTTTTGGTGATGCTGGCGTTGCCTCAAATGGTCGTGCCTTTCGCTTAATAGGCGAGGAATGTACGGCAGCTGGTGGTCGCACGATCGCTGACTGGGATCTGCGTGCTTTTTTAGGAGTTGGTGGCAGTGGACTCACCGGCTTGATTGGCTTATGAGGTGCCAATAGCTCCGGGGGTGTAGGTGCGAGGCCTACATCCACTGAGTCTAAAGACTCGGAGTTAAATATCTCCAGTAATTCGTCCATAATAGAAATAAAAAAAAATGAAAATAAATAAATACAGAAAAATAAAAACGAAAGTGAAAACTACTGCGCGCACTTGTTACTGTTCAAAACTGTAGTGATTTTTGGCAGGTTTCGGAATCGTTTATATTCAAATGTAACGGGTGTTTTGAATTTTGGGAATGCCAGACAGTAGTAAATTTTGGTGGGGATAATAAATGATTTGTCAGGAGATGAGTTGGTGAAGGGGAGAGGATAGTTTTAGAAATAGGACGGGTGAGAATATTTAATTCATTTCTATTATTGGATGAGGAGGAAAGAGCTGACATATTTTACCCCATTTCGTATCACTGGGGAAATAGTATTCTCTCGTATTCTCTTGCATTATTGATGCAATGTGAGAGGTAGGCTTTGAATAATAGTAGCGCCATCTAGTGGTGAGAGGTTTTGTTTCTCTGTCATCTAGTTCAGTTTGTATTTTATTAGATTGTGAAGTAGTTGACACTGCACGTGATGGCGACACTCTTGTATCATTTTTGAATTTTGTATTAATGGTGGGGAGGGTTGTTAAAGTGCAGTGCTTTCTTGCTTCAGTTGGTGTTTTTATCCAGATTTTTCTCTGAGAAATATGGCGCAGAGGTGTATTATGATTCTTGTTGGACTCATATTTAGAATTTCTGGGGGGTAGGCGTTTTCTTGTATGACAATGATGTTTTGGTGAACATATTGGCGTGGTGGAATATTCCCAAACTCTTTTTAGTTTCTTATCCAACTTGGGGTTTGTCGTAGTATAGGTGGATAGCACAGTCGTCGTCATACTCTTTACTTCTGGTACTCCTCCGACCAGAATCCAGCCCAGTTCGGTGTTTTGGGCTGTAGGTGTATTGCTAAATCCTCTTCTAATTCCATTTTTAATGAAGGAGGCATAGATGTGCTCCGAGAAGAACATCGATTTCTCCTGGGATTGAGAATGTAGGATCTGCAAGCGGTAGATTGTTGATGTGTTTCCAATCTGAAATTTTGATTGTCTGTGTTGGAAGCAGATCCGTGATTTTCTGGATTATGAGCATGTTGCTCGCTATTTTAAAATTGTTGTGGAGAGAATTAATTGTGACTGTGGTTTGTTGTACAGCTGTATTGGTTGGAGTTGTACCAAGTCCAATTAATTCTTGGGTGGTTGGAGATCCTTTAAGTCGTAACAGCTTAAAGGCCTCTTCTGTCATGATCGACATATGTGATCCTGAGTCAATTAACGTTCGGAACGTCATCGTGAGTCCAGATTGTGCAGTGACGTTGATCAGAGCTGTAGAGAGAAGAGCTCTTTTCATATTGGCGGTTAGAAAATTTTGAACTTGTTGTTCGTCATTTCTACAAGCTAAGGGTGTGCTTGGTTCAGTTTCCATACTGGAAATTTGGATGGATTGATTAGTTGATTCTGTCACCGAATCGTTTTGCTCATAATGGAGCAATGTGTTATGACTTTTGTTACAGTGGTAACACCTTTTATTGCTTGTGCAATTTAAGGTCACGTGGTTGGGAGATAAGCAATTTTTGCATAAATTCTTATTAGGGACAACTTCATGTCGTTGTCGGGTGTTTATATATCTAAAGGTTGGACAGTGAAATATGATATGGTTACCCTTGCAATGGATGCAAGAAGACCTTTTTGTAGGTGGGTGCTTTGGTGTAGAACTTTGGCTTCTATTCAAGAATCCATAAGTTGGTTTTGGTGAGAATGGTTTTCTCTGTGTCATATTTGAAGATGTATTTCGATTTCCTATCATTTCCAGAATTCGGAATCGAGACTATAATTATTTTGTTAATGTGTTTAATTTTGGTAAATTAATGCTACTATGTAAGCTCTGTTCCCATAATTGATGCGTGTCTGGGTGTAACTTTTGGACACTCAAGTTTATAATTATAGGATCCTAATTGTTTGTTTCTACACCTAAATTTTGTAATGCTAATAGTGCTTCTGTTATATTGTCTAGTAGCCTTTTGATAGTTTCGGCAGTATCATTATTTGTGGTTGGGAGAGACAATAATTTTTTTAGTTGTACGTTAACTAGGATTCGCTTATTTGAGTAGCGTTCCTTTAGTAGTTGCCAAGCTGGTTTATAATTTGCGTCGCATATTTCATAATGCCTGAGCAATTTTTCAGCTTCTCCTATTAGATTAGTTTTTAAAAAATATAATTTGTCAACGTCTCTCAAATTATTGTTATTATGTATTACTGAATTGAATAAATCGTGGAATGAAATCCACGTAGGAAATTCACAATTGAATGTCGGCAGTTTGATTCTAGGGAGTCTTTCAGTATTACATGAATTTGTGCTAGCATATGATGTCTGAGTCTGAGTAGGATTGTTGACAGGCGTTGGTGTTAGTTTGTCTATATCCTCTTCCATGCTTGCTGCCATTTCAATATAATACTCCTGTACATCACTAAATGCCTCTTTCGTAAAATATTCTAATTTGCGATTTTCCTTTGTCGCTCTCTTTTAAATTACCCTATGCCGCGTTTGGAATTCTTTTCAATATTCGGTGAACGTTTGTAAGCGTTTTCCTGTCGATTTGACAGTTTTCTTTTTACCTACTCTTTGATGCGTTTTAAAGAGGTCTTCCATTAAGTCTTTGACCTCTTTTTGAGACTCAACCAACTCTAATACTGAGCTAATGATTTCGTCCCCGGCGTCAGATACACTGCATTCGTCATCTGTAGGCATTTTTAATGGAGAGGCTTGAATCACGTGACAGTTTTAAGCAGTGTATTCAATTTTATATTTGATTTGACTGAGTTATCCGGCCTTGAAAGACCAATGTGAGAGCTAGTCTCGGACGTGGGGGGGAGTGCCGGTTTGTAAAGGACAAAACTCAGTCGTTTGAAAATCCAAATATAAAATTTTTATTAATACGTAAAGTATTATAAATTCATACGCTTAACCTATATCACACAATTCATTTTACTAAAAACTACCCTACACACTATTATAAAATTCAATATTAAATTCAATAAAAAAAAAACAATAATAAACAAATTAAAATTAAAAATATAAAATGTTGTGCCTTCTCGCTCGTTGTTACTTCTGAAAAGGAAGAAGAAGACAAGAGTTGAGCAACTGTTATCAAAATAAATTTCAATATATATTTTAATTGACAAACTGCCTTTTTATGATGCGTGAGGGCACAAAGGTAGCAAAATACCTCTGCTCGTACGTGAGGGCACAAGGAAGTAAAATGCTATAGTCAGTAAACCTAGTCAGATTAGTTTCTGACAGTATTCTGAGCGTGCGTAGATGTGTATCAATATGCTACTATAAAGAAGAATAAGAGCAGAAGACGAAGAGCAGAATTATTGCTCTGTAAATGTGAGCAGAAGATGTAGCAGATTACTCTCTGCAGCAGAATTATTCCTCTGCTTATATGTGGGCAGGAGATGTTTGCAGATTAATCTCTGCGCAGATTTAATCTTCTGCTTAGGTGTAGGAAGTAGTATTGCAGAGTAATCTCTGCGCAGAGTTAAACTTCTGCTTAGGTGTGGGATGGAATATTGCAGATTAATCTCTGCGCAGAATTAAACTTCTGCTTAGGTGTGGGATGGATTTTTGGAAATGATAGGAGTTTTCAGATTAAACTGTGAAATATAGAATTAATCTTCTATAATGAGGTTGGGAATATTCTTGTGCTTAGATAAGTCTCTAAACCAGATGAGCTCTGGACCAAGAATGATTTTCTGCTGCGGCTCGTCGGCTTTATATAGCCGCTGCATCCAGTTATGAGCTCTCGCCCCTCGGTGTTACCCTAGCGACGTTTGTTGAATTTGATGACTGAGGCGAAATCAAATGATTTGACATAATGTCAAGATGTGACATTACGAAATGTAAATATACAGGAGGGATGTGTACTTTAGGTAAGTTGATGATATATTTAAAAAATTTTGTTATAAATAATAACAATTTTGTATGTTTTAGATGTTAAATCTGTTTGTTGGAGTGCTTGGACATCGCTGAACCAAAGGAAGGAAGTTCCCGACTATCAGACGAGTATTTTTTATTGGTTTATTTTATACTTTGATTCTTTGTGTTTCCTTTATTTTGTCTTTTTAGGAAGAAATAAAATTGCAGCAAAAGGAAAAAGAATAGGAGGAATAAATTACGTCGGTGAACTGAACACCTACTATCATTTGAAAAAATAATTAAAAGTACCTAGGGAGTGGTCCAGAAAAAAATTACCTTTTAAGTTATATATATACCTGCAAAATTACAATAATCCATGTCTGGATTTTTTTGTTAAAACATTCCATAAATACTCTGAGTTTATATGTGTGATCAGGCTAAAGTGCCACTTTATTGAATAATTAGGCTCAGGAACAGACTTATTCAGAAAGTACACACTTGATAGTTGAAGCAAATCTGGTTTTATTATATTCATTATTTATTTATTCATTTATTATATTCAAATACATTGCTTCTTAGGTAAAGTCAAAGCGGAAATATTTTCTGATGTCTTGAATTGTAGCATTATGTCAACAGGTTCAGTTTTATTATGTCATTTTGATGTGAACAATCAATGACAGCGATCGCAGTATCGGTTGCGAAATTCTCCCGGTTGAGACTGATAGTCATAGTATGATTGCGTGAACTTTATTTAAATGTCATACAGCAGTGCGTATGTATTTTGGGGTTCATATTGTCATAGGGATATGATTCTGAATTCAAACGGACTGTGACTTCCGTGAGTTCGCAGTGATTAAACATTCGCGCATCCTTGGTATTAGGATTCTTTCTATTCGTTTGTAATGAAATTGTGATAAATCTTTGTTTCATCAGCTGAATGGAAGTTCTATCGCATCAGGTTTGATGGGTAGGCGCTGATAATAATTGACACTCATATATGTCCCAGCTGCGGAATGGTATTTGTATTGTATGAGCTCTCTCGATAATTCTCATTAGTTGCAACTTTTCATCATGCAACACTGTGATATGCGGAGCTCTCCAGTAAAGTTTGGTAATTTCAATTTTCACCTCATCTGTGGGTGATATAATGGCATTAGAGTCTGTCCTTCTCCGGATAAATATGAGTTCGTGTTTAGCATTTATAAGAATTTTCTTGCAATCTTCAGAGATTTCCGATAGCTATTTCAGAGGTACACATTAGTTGAAGAGTCCATTTGCTATCTGGGGACCAAATGCCGTTAAGTAGTAGCTTGCATTTGTATTTAGCTTATGTTATGACCCAGATCTTAATTATTAAGTTAGAAATTATATTCACATTCAGTTTAATCATAATAAAAACAAGAATTTCATTTAGTCTAGCGTAAGCATTTTAAAGGGTTATTATTCTCAAGTTTATTGAACCAGCGATCATAATTCGCCACCGTGAGCAATGCTAATTTCCATTTTTTCGCTTTACATGCAGTTTTTACAATATTTACGCCAGAGGAATTACTACTGGGTCAGCATTCTTACTGCGGTGAATTATTAATCGCTCAAGTCGATGAACCCTATTTCTTACAGGTCAATTTGTGTATTGATTGTTAATATTGATTACGCATGTTCAATTTTATTATAAATATATTGAATGAAATAAATAATAGACCAGTTTTGTTATAATCGACAATCAGTGCGTTTTTATTAAGCCAAGTCAGAACGGTCAGCATTTCAACCATTCTCCATTATTTTGAGTATCGATACAAGCATCGATATTCAATTCTACAGCGGTCTAGATTGTGCATCTAGGCCTATACATCTCAGTTAAGGCAAAGGAGCTTTAACTTTAACATTGGTGACCCCGACGTGATTCAAGTGCATCACTTGAGTCACATACATACATTCATTTTAGTTGAAAGTGAGGCATTTCCACCAGAAGGAAAACATCGCCTTTGAAGCAAGATTTCATTTGACTTCCAATCACAAAGTGAAATTACAAGTTAGATTGAGTGAAAATCTCATTAACACGAAAAATTCCATAACTCATCAAAATTATGGAAACCCTGTTCAAGGAACAAGATCTGAACGGAGATGAGATTGAATCAGTAATCTCGAATTATAAGAAAGATCCGGCCGACAGAAAAACCTTAGCATATTATGAGGAACGACTTAGGCGCCTCGAAGAACATTGGTCCGTGTTTGATGCAACAGACACCAAGATACGAGCATTACAGAATGTACCCAGAGATCATGCTTACTTCACGAATGATTACTATAACGCCATCTTAACCATCTTCAACAAGTATAAAAACCATTTCACCAGTCAAATTAAATTATTTGACAAGGCCACCACTAAAGAGGTCATAGCTAGTACAAGTGACAACGCCCATAACCAAGATGCCACAGATCCAAAACCACAAAAGTCTGATGACACCAGTGCTCATGAAGAGCGTTGTAGAACTACAGAGATTCAATCAAACCTACAACAGCAAATAGTTCGAGCAATAAGACGACAAGGAGAAGTCATCAAGGCACTTCGTCGGCTCATTGCAGGAATGAAAATGGATGAGGATCAACAGAATAAAAATTATTATGACCTGAAAATAAGCAGGTTAAATCAACATTGGTTGCAGATCGAAAATATAAACCAGCATATCTGGGAATTAGCCGAAAATCCAATTCAAATGGGTTACAATGTTGATGAATACGTGCAATTAGAAGAAGAGGTACAAGTTCAACTAGTTTATCTATCTGACAAACGGGATAAATTGACAACTTCTAGTACAACAATCAACAATAACACCATGATGAAACTACCAAAAATAGTGCTTCCAAAATTTGATGGAGACTATTTAAAATGGCGTCAGTTTTATGACCTGTTTAACCAAATGGTTCACAAACAATCAATGGCCAATTGCCAAAAAATGTGGTATCTTAAAACAAATTTATCCGGGGAAGCTGAAAGGTTAATACGCCATTTAACTTTGTCAGCTAAAATTACACCGCTGCTTGGGACATGTTAAAGGATCGCTATGAGAACTCCAGATTGTTAGTCACAGCTCTACTCAACAAATTATTATCGCAACCAGTAATTGTGAACGAAGGTGCTATAGCAATTAAAACGCTCCATGATACAACACAGGAATGTTTACTGGCTTTGAAAAATCTTAAGGTTTCCACTGCCGATTGGGATCCAATACTAATGCATCTGCTAATCAAGAAATTGGATCAAACCACACATCGTTTATACGAACAATCTTTAAGTCATCCAAGAAATCTACAATCTATGAAGAGCCTCTTATCATTTCTGGAGAATCGATTCCAATCTCTGGAAGCACTTGGAAGCAAGGCAAAAATTCCAGGAAACTACCACATTAAACAAGGCACAACAAAACCTTTCACCTCCGCTACTACAACTATATCAAATTGCATATCATGCAAGGGAAACCACGCACTATTCTCGTGTAAGGACTTTCTTCGACTGACACCATCAAACCGGCTAACTCTCGTCAAAAAACATAATTTGTGTATCAACTGTCTGAGACCGGGCCATTCATCGCAGCAGTGCACATTGAGAAACTGTACAAAATGTACTAGAAAACACAACACTCTGCTACATATCGAGACATATTCAGCCTCATCTCAGTCACTTCCGAAAGTAGTTCCACCATCACCGATGAAAGGTGAAGTTAACGACAGACCAACAACATTAACCGCACAAACAGCCACAGGACAACAAAATTACATTCTGTTGAGTACCATTCTCGTGAATTTAGTTGACAGTAAAGGAATGAGCGTCGAATGCAGAGCAGTACTGGACTCCGGATCCCAGATTAACTTTATAACCGAGAGAATGATTAAAAAACTTGGCCTGATTGGTACTTATCAACAGATACAGATACAAGGCATTGGACAAACAAAACAGCATACACAACGAAGAGTAAATATGCTCTTACAGTCAAAATTGAATGGGTTTGCTACTAGGGTAGAGGCTTTCGTTCTACCACAAATCATAGCACCTCAACCTACTCAAGAAATAAGTACAGATTCCTGGGCGATACCAAAAAATATAAAATTAGCCGATCCCAACTTCAACAATCCATCTCGTATAGACGTACTGCTGGGAGCAGAATTCTATCATGACCTGCTATGTATAGGCCAAATAAAGTTGGGCGAAAACTTACCAACCCTCCAGAATACTGTATTTGGCTGGATAGTAGCCGGAAGGGTCGGCGGAAGACATTTAGACAAGGCCACCTGTGGAGTTTGCAGTGAAGATGAAATGTTTGACATAGAAAGGTTTTGGAGACTGGAGGAGGTTGACACTACGTCTCAAACACTCTCACCAGAGCAGGCACGATGTGAGAATCATTTCAACCAAACTGTGAAAAAAGACCCTACGGGACGATTCATAGTGCGCCTACCATTTAATCAAGCCACTGACAAGCTAGGGGAGTCCAAGGATATTGCTCTACGAAGATTCCTGTCGCTAGAACGAAGACTTGCCAGACACAATGATGTTAAAGCACAATACGTGGAATTCATGAATGAATATATCAAGCTCGGCCACATGCAAGAAATAGACGAAAGAACTATTCAACATCCGTACTACTTTCTCCCTCATCATAGCGTTATCAAATCCGACAGCTTAACGACCAAACTAAGGGTTGTCTTTGATGCATCTGCCAAAACTTCCACGAACGTATCGCTGAATGATGTCTTAGCAACAGGACCGACTATACAGGACTAACTCTTTTCAATCTTGCTGCGATTCAGATTGCCCAAATTCGTCTTCACAGCTGACATCGAGAAGATGTACCGCCAGGTCCTACTCAATGAAGAAGATCGTCGATTTCAGCTAATCATATGGAGAAGTGATTCGAATGCCCCACTGAAATTCTATCAGTTGAACACAGTGACCTATGGAACAACAACAGCTCCATTCCTAGCCACAAGATGTCTAAAAGGGCTGGCACAGGAAGATGGCAAGGATTATCCCACAGCTTCGGAGGTGATTCAGCGCGATTTCTACGTAGATGATGTCATGACAGGGTCCAATTGCCTAGCCACAGCCATTAACACTCAAAGACAACTGATTGCTTTACTCCAGAAAGGCGGATTCAAGCTTCGAAAGTGGTGTGCTAACCATCCACGCTTACTTCAAAACATTTCACGAGAAGATACTGCTATTCAATTGGACTTCAATGATGAAGTTGAAGAGCATATCAAAACCCTGGGCTTAACATGGATACCTAAAAATGATGTCTTCTGCATTAAAACTAATTGGACTAAAACAGATCGAGTGACCAAAAGACTCATATCATCGGACATAGCTCACTTGTTCGACCCGCTCGGAATCATGGGGCCAGTTGTCGTTACCGCCAAAATTTTCCTTCAACAATTATGGAATCTTAAACTTGACTGGGATGCCGCAGTCCCATCAGAGCTTCATACAAGATGGATCAGGTTTCGTGAAGGGCTGCAATTATTGAATGATATAAAGATCCCAAGACACGTGTTTAGCCAAGAATGCCCAAGATCTACACAAATACATGCCTTTGCAGATGCTTCTGAAAGGGCATACGGAGGAGCCGTTTATATCCGTTCTGTCAATAGTCATAACCGTATCGTAGTGAGGTTACTCTGCGCCAAGTCGAGAGTAGCTCCAACTAAGCAATTGACACTACCCAGACTTGAATTATGTGCCGCGAAGCTTACTGCTGAGCTTACCAAGCGCGCAATACAAGATCTCAAAATGGAAGATGCCGTCACGTTCTACTGGACAGATTCGGAAATAGTTCTCGCCTGGATAAACTCTAGATCGTCGTCATTTCAAACATTCGTCGCCAATCGAATTGCTGCTATACACGAACTGTCATCACCCCAACAATGGAGGCATGTAAATTCAAAGGAAAATCCTGCCGATATCCTATCCCGTGGTATTGCTCCAGAAAGATTAGAAGGCTGCAATCTCTGGTTTTATGGACCTCCCTTCCTACACGGCGAAGAATCAATATGGCCAAAACCATACAAAACAGACTCAGAATGTGAGTTTGAAAGGAAACGCACTGCAATACCAGTAACAATCGAAAACAGCATTCGACATTTCGTATATCATATAAACCACCAAAATTCCTTCAAAAAATTGCAACGGATCACGGCTTACGTTCTACGTTTCATAGATATCACCAGAAACAAAGACAAAACTAACCTAATTAAGAGCTGTGCATTGACAAGCCTAGAATTAGGTAAAGGATTACTCACCAGTATTAAGATCATACAAGAGGAAAATTTCAAAGATGATCTATCTCAGCTACAAAAATTAACGGAGTTAAATAAATCCAGCCCACTTATTAGCCTTACTCCATTTTTAGACGATCAGGGGGTCATTCGAGTCGGAGGAAGATTAGAAGCATCATCTCTGTCATATGATGCCAAGCATCCCATGCTCCTGCCCTATAATCATCCATTTACAAAACTTTTAATGACCGACATCCACAGGAATCATCGTCATGTCGGCCCACAAGCTCTCCTGGCAATAACCAGGCAACAGTTCTGGCCAATAAAAGGGAAAACCATCGCACGCTCCATAGTGCAAAACTGTGTCCGATGTTTCAGAAGCAATCCGAAAATGCGAACACAGTTAATGGGGAATCTTCCAGCTACCCGAATACAACCGGCACGACCCTTTACTAACTCAGGTGTGGATTTCTGTGGGCCAATATGGACGCATTTTCATCTCAGAGGGAAGAAACCTCAAAAAAGCTATGTAGCAGTGTTCTGCTGCTTTGCCACCAAGGCAGTGCATTTGGAAGTGGTGAGTGATCTAACAACGAACGCATTTATTGGTGCTCTGAAACGCTTCATGGGCAGAAGGGGGCACTGCCAGAATTTATATTGCGATAATGCTACGAATTTTGTTGGCGCCAGAAACCAACTACAAGAACTACTGGATAGCATCTTCGCAGACAAGGCGAGAGAAGAAATCGAAACCAGGTGCAGCGCAAGCGGAATTGACTTCCACTTCATACCTGCGCGAGCTCCGCATTTTGGAGGTCTATGGGAGGCAGCCGTTAAGTCAGCCAAATACCTACTTCAACGCAGGGTAGCTTCAGCTTCACTTACGTATGAAGAGCTGGAAACGGTCATGATTGAAATAGAAGCAATACTCAATTCCAGACCAATTACATCCATGTACTCTGATCCAAATGATTTCACGGCTTTGACCCCTGGACACTTCTTGATCGGTGAGCCCCTCACGGCCTCCATTGATCCCAGATGTGAAGAAACAAGAATAAGTCTTCTCAAACGATGGAAACTACTGACTCACATTAAACAGGAGTTCTGGAGGCGATGGTCAAGAGAATATCTCAACCAACTGCAGCACCGTGTTAAGTGGAAGCAAAGTTGCCAAAACGTCCAACCAGGTACTATCGTGATCATACAGGAGGATAACTTGCCAGCACTCAAATGGCCGCTAGGAAGAATTGTGAAAACATTCAAGGGCAATGATGGTCTTGTCCGAGTGGCCGACGTTCGAACGGCAAATAATACATTACGGCGACCAATACACAGGCTCGCTCCACTGCCTATAGAGGACGATAACGAAGATAGATCGGCTAGTCATGATGATCAGGACAGAGAAGGTCAAACTTCAAAACGACGAAACGCATCCCAATTGGCAGAAGCTTACGACAACTCCACATGCAGTAGCGGCGAGGTTCCAAAAAAAAAGGACACGTCACACGTACGGTTCCGCACTAACAACACTTCTCTTAACCTGTATGATTCTACCCATTATCAGAGGACAGCCTATTGAAACATCCCCTTTTACACCACAACCTGGGTTATATTTTGAGAATATCGGCACGACTAACATAATATCAAATGAATGGAACCTTGTAGTCTATTATGAAATGGAGACATACTGGAACGATTTTCACGCAATTATAAATAGCACCAAAACCCTAGATCACCTGTGCACTCAGATAAACTTTCTCTTTGTGCTAAAGCAGACGAGTTCGTGTGTCAAACTAGTTAACCAATTCAATCGTCTGCAAGAGGAAATTTCTACTGATAACGAACTTCTACACGCCAAAAGCAAATCTACTAGAACCAAAAGAGGTGCTGTTAATATCATTGGCAATGTGGCGAATGCCTTGTTCGGTGTACTGGACTCGGAATATGCAGCAGAAATGTCTAACACTATTGATGACATAAAGGAAAATGAAAGCCGTCTCCTCACACTCCTAAAAAATCAGACGTCTTTGATAGACTCCACAATAAATATAATGAAAACTGATCAAGAAAGTGTTGACAGGAAGTTCCAAGAAATAGATGATCATCTTGACCAGATAAACCTGCGCATAAATAATATCAGTGAAGGACTGTATCAGCAGAAAGCGATGGAACTGTTTTCTTCATTAGCAATGGAACTGACTCTGGTGACGTTAAACTTTCAAAAAACACAATCAGCAATAATAGACACTATCACCGACACCCACCATGGAAGGATTAATCACATGCTCCTTTCCCCAAGGCAATTAGCTCAAGAGCTTACCATCATCAAGGCCCATTTACCCACATCCCTTCAATTACCAGCATCCCAGGATTCTATACAACAGTTCTATCGCTTGATGACAATAGAGGGCCGAGTCGTTGGAAATTATGTTATCGTTCGATTGAAACTTCCTCTCGTAAACTTAGAGAAATTCGAATTATTCCGCGTCACTCCCATTCCAGCATTGATCAATGGAACACGTGTTGCAATTAACCCTGCATCAGAGTTTCTAGCAATTAATCTGCATCGGGATGAATATTACCCATTGACTAAGCAACAGCAATCATCGTGTCTACAAACTGATGAAACTATCTATTTATGCAAGCAGATTCATCCAATTTATCGAAGAGGAGTAAATGTTAGCTTGTGCGAAATTGAACTGTTTCATCACAGGGAAATTTCACCTACATGCGATCTCAGAAGAACCAACAGCGACCCAGTATGGAGACAGTTATTCCACCCAAATCAATGGATCTACGCTTTCAAGGAGAAGACTACCGTCAACGTCGTATGTGGAAATGATGTATCTCAAATGTCAATCGAAGGTTCCGGTCTCTTGAAACTTCAAGCCAACTGTGTTATCAGACAAGAATTTTTGACAATGCAAGGGCATCATGTATATCCAACTACCAGCAAATTGTCCTACACACGTGTCGGAAGCATTCCCAAACCCATAAGCCTCGATCAGCTTCCAATGATTCAACACAATGCCATAGCGTATCACGCTAAATTAGCAGAATTGAGAGCCCTTCAGAAGGAAGTTCAAATGCAGGACATAAGAGAACTCCCAAATAAATTGCACGCACACCATGTCCATCACTACACGGTAGGATATCTAACTCTGTCCCTGGCAATCATTATTACAATTTTTGGAATCATTTGGAGATGCAAAACAACTAAATCGTGCTGCAATACATCTAAGCCACCTAAACCCAGCCCGAGACGAGTTACAACCCCGGACTTCAGGGTGAACATTGATAGTTGAACAAGATATGTTCAACGCGGGGGAGTATGTTATGACCCAGATCTTAATTATTAAGTTAGAAATTATATTCACATTCAGTTTAATCATAATAAAAACAAGAATTTCATTTAGTCTAGCGTAAGCATTTTAAAGGGTTATTATTCTCAAGTTTATTGAACCAGCGATCATAATTCGCCACCGTGAGCAATGCTAATTTCCATTTTTTCGCTTTACATGCAGTTTTTACAATATTTACGCCAGAGGAATTACTACTGGGTCAGCATTCTTACTGCGGTGAATTATTAATCGCTCAAGTCGATGAACCCTATTTCTTACAGGTCAATTTGTGTATTGATTGTTAATATTGATTACGCATGTTCAATTTTATTATAAATATATTGAATGAAATAAATAATAGACCAGTTTTGTTATAATCGACAATCAGTGCGTTTTTATTAAGCCAAGTCAGAACGGTCAGCATTTCAACCATTCTCCATTATTTTGAGTATCGATACAAGCATCGATATTCAATTCTACAGCGGTCTAGATTGTGCATCTAGGCCTATACATCTCAGTTAAGGCAAAGGAGCTTTAACTTTAACAGCTATAAATATTTTTCAATGTTGTCGCAATCCCAAGATTTGTTGTACCATCAATTTCTATTGCATTCAGTTCATAGCGTATTTCATTAAAAAGAAAGGCTAAAGGTTTGTTGACTATTTTTCCAGTTTCTGAAACGGGTCCGTCCGGTTTTGTTAGAGATACGTAAATGCAAAGAAAACCCTTGCTCCAGATGCTGGAGAGAGATACGGATTTCATCGCTGTTTTAAAATGAGGTCAGGAACGGTGAATAAGATTGGGTTTCGAACCTGCTAATGCTGTTATCGAAGCGAGCGTCTTGTGTTATGTCAAACAGTCCGGCATTTATTGTTAAGCTTGTACATATGCTGTATTTGCAGGTGTTAATGTAGGGCTGGATCACTTCACGATTGTCCGGTGAGTAATCATTTCCACTGGCCTGTACCCGTATTTATCGTAATTACATATGAACATGCTGTGGTTTCAAGTGTAGCCTGATGGTTATAGTCACACTGCTGTATTTGATTCAGTCACTGCCTTGGTGAACGAGGTTCTGCGTTACGCTTAATGCACACTTAGCGGCGCAGCGCGAACCGGCATAGACAGGAAAATTATTTCTATATGAAGGCAAGTTAGCTAGTTCATATTAACCGGCACCGATAAATACCGGCACGTAACGGAAACTTTATTTCCGGTCGCTGTCGGTGAAAATAGAACGCCATTTGTCGTTTGCTTTACTAGTTAGGAAGTTAACACTCGAGAATTTTAAGGCTCCGTACCCAAAAGCTAAAAACGGGTATCCTATCACTTAGCCTCCGATGTCCGTGCTTCTGTCTATCTGTCTGTCTGTCACCGGGTTGTATCTCATGAACTGTAAAAGGTAGACAGTTGAAATTTTCACAGTGTGTTCTTCTATTGGCGCTATAACATAGTAAAATAAGATTAAAAATTGAAGCGGGTCCCAACGCAAGAAATGTGTCTTTTCAGGAGGGTGGGGGGGTTGCTTCTTTTCTTCTCATTATATTTTAAGTGACGGAATTATATTTTCAAATATACCTACTATCATTTGAAAAAATAATTAAAGTACATAAGGAGTAGTTCAGAAAAAATTTAACCTTTAATTTATTTTTATACCTGCAAAATTACAATAATCCAGGAATGGATTTGTTTGTTAAAATAATCCATAAATACGTAACTCTGAGTTTATATGAATCATGCATGTATTGGAAGTGAAATAATTAAAATTTCTAGAAGCGAAAAATAATTGCGTGAAATGATTTGGTCAATTATTTTAATTCATTTTTAAAAATTTCAAAAGACTAAAATGCAAGTTATTCCGCAGTAAATAGGACAATAGCCAAGTATTGGCGGGTCTTGTCTATAGAAAGGATACGTAAGTCGGGTAGAAAACCAGGGCCATCCTATCCAGACGTCATAAAACTGATGAAGGATATACTTATTCTCGGAAACCGAGAACTTCGGAAAGAGATATGTTGACATTGGCGGGAGCGTCAAAGTCTACAGTGCACAGATAAAAGAAAACTCTGTGGATTAAGGAAATATAAGGTGCAAAAGGTGCACTTGAGGAAGGGAGAAGAAAAGAAAGCAGCAACACTAAGAGCGAAAAAACTTAATGAGAACTAGCTGACAAAATATGATACCGCAAAATGTGAGAGCGGAGTATCCAGAAAGTTTTCAAAAAAAAAGAATGACAAATTTTCGAAAGAAGTACATGATTTGCAGGCAAACTGTTGTAATGGTTCACGAAGCAGTGAATTTATCATCAAACGAACAATAATCTTAAATGTGTACATCTATGAGTGCCGTCAGAAAAGACTTCTACCTTTTATTCAACAGTGTGAAGGGTCTGCTATTTTCTGGCAAGATTTGGCCACCAATCATTACGCAAAAGCAACGATGGAATGGTACAGAATCTATGAGGTCAATATGGTGACAATGGAAACCAATTCAGCAAACTGCCACCAACTTCGTCCAGTAGTAAAGTACTGGGCATTAATGAAAAAGGAGCTTACAAAAAAAAAAGAAATTTTCAAAAAATTAGGTTGATTTCCGAAATAAATGGAAAAGAGCATATAAAATTGTTAGTAATATATCTGTTCTAAATCTGATGCGCGGCTTGAATAATAAAGTCAAGACATTCTTCCAAAATAAATAATTCAAATAGAAAACTGTTATTAAAAAATTGAAATTAATTTTTTTACTGGAAACAAAAATAAATGGGTCAATTTTATTCTGGACCACTACTTAGTGTTAAATTTTGTACGATAGTACGGAACCCTTTGTGTGCGCGTCCGACTCACAATTGGCCGCATTTTGCTATAGTTTTTTCGTGACATCTGCCTTAATTGAAAGTTTCCTTTTCATTTTTTGTCTTTATTATGTACAAAAGTGCCGGTACCGTTCGACGCTTCTCTGGGTAAGTGTGCATCTACCTTTAGAGAACTTATACGTTTGATGGTCACAGGTAAGTAGATTACATTTTTGGGAACCTCCACTATTTTATACCCTGGCGTCACGTTCGGGGAGAACTCGTGGAGAGTACATGTGTGTTCTTCTTGAAGAACGATCTTGATATAATCGTTCAATATTCCCACGACTAGCTCGTCATCGTACTATGCACAGCAGTGCAAATCTATGCACCAAGTTCAAGTACATACATACATATACATACATAGCTATAATATTTTTGCCCAATGTACATAATAGACTTCAGACTAATTACATGAAATTTAAATGTATATATATTTTCTTTCATTTGATACTGACATTGTTATGGATTTTAGTAAAGCCAATTGTTATCAGTAAACAAAAATAAATTTGGTTGTACAACTCGGCGCATTTGTTAGTAGTCTCTATGAGTCTCTATGGCACCTTGCTCGGCTACGGGTCTTAATAAAGAATTGCATATCTAGAACGCCAGTTTTCATTATAAAAAAAAAAAAACCTGAATCCTCAAAACCGATACATCTAAAGCATAAGGATTCAAGACAAGGATTACAAGTGAAAAAACAATTTATTTATGGTACTTTCGAAAAAAAGCAAACAAAAGCTTTGTGCTCTTCTACGAGATGGTTATTGCGAAATCTGCTAGGATTTTCGGGTAAAATTACAGTTCTATTAGCGCGGTAGGACACCGTAAATTCTTTGATGTATTGTATACTAAGACTTCATCGATGATCGAGTTTAGCACATGTTGTGAAATATTATGGACTAAAAGACTGTCAAGCTATGAACTGATCAGTGAGCAATTCTAAGCTTCTGCGGTGAACATAAAAGTGACTTTTTTAAAAAGTGATTTGCTGAAAAGTGGACTGTGATATATGCTTCACGCGAAATTGCATATCCTGAAAAATTTCAACAACAACATACGGTTCATCATGGAGGAATATAATACATGTTCACAATATGTCGATACATACATTTACTGGCTTGCAATAATCAATAAGTAACGTAATTCAGAATTTGCATAGACAAAAAGTATATAATCTGGGCATTACTCAGCAATCGGTAAGTCGATTTTTCTATTTTTGCTTTTGAACATATATAACATATACACGATTCATATAGAATTAGCAGAATGGCTACTGATAAGCAGACTGAAGGATATTTGGAAGCACGAATTCAACTTTTGCAGATATACTGGAGTCAATTTATGCAGAACAATGACCTTTTATACTATGGGGACGACGAAGAAAGCTTTGAAAAGGAGTATTTTGTGAAAGAAATTTACTCTAATATTTAGAGGCATTGTCTAGAATCACTAGAAGACTTACGTCGACGATTCCGCAAGAAATCGATTCAATTTTTGAGTGGGGATTATTTAGAATAGCCTCCATTCCGCGACCTTTATAAGTCACTAATTCACACTAATAACACAATAAAAGACGTTCAGAAGTTCCATTATTTGGAATCTTGCTGATCAGGTGAAGCACAGAATCTCATAAAGGATATAGCCGTTACTATGGCTAACTCTCGATCCGCTTGGACTATCTTGGAAAATCGGTACGAAAATATACGTGCAATCATATTCTCTTCGATCATGGTATCTCTTGCAATTACCTCAGAGTCTGCTATTGAAATTAAATGCATATTAGACGGCACAACAGAAGCAGTATGAGCCCTATGAAACTTAAGGTGATCTACCAAGCACTGGGATGATTGGATGAATACGTTATAACGCAAAAATTAGCCATAAATATGCGAAAAGATTGGGAAAATTCCTTATCTAATATTAAAGAAGTTCCTAAATTTACAGATAGTAAACCAAAACAGGTTACAAATCGACCATCTAAGTTTTGACGTACTCATATTTTAAAGTTTTCAGTCTGCGTCAGATGTACAGCTTCTCTTTTTCAGATTAGGTAAGGTGCCTAACTTAGAGAGTCACTAAATGTAGGATACGCTCAGACTAATGGCGTCAGCACTGCTAAGCAGCGGATACGCCGATATTCCTAAGAGGAACAGGTTCAAAAGTAAAAATACACGCCGCAGAGCAGCGTATAAATCTATTGAAAAAACTGTTATTGATTGAGTATCAATACATCTTATTTATACACGAATTCTCCTTACATTGACATAAAATTTCTCGTAATCACAATTGCTTATAATAAATCTATTACGCTCTATAGAGAGTGAGTCTCACCTACATTTCTTTTGTTTACCTACGACATAAAGAAGTTAACCTACATACGTTTCTGTTTATTTCTTGCCTAATAATAATAATCATCACAGTGACCATTATGAATATACATACCGTGACTCATATCATACAAGCGCTTTACTTTGTACTCGACTCAGTGCAGAGTTTCATAATATCATGCCTGCACTTGTTATGCGCGTAAAAATGATAAGTCAAAGTGTGGATATTTCATTGACAAAATGAAATAGTTATTAGGTCACTGTGTAATTGCCGCAAGTAGCGTGATATGTGCCGTAATGGGATCATGACATCGTGACATCACGATATCATGAGATCGTCACAACAAGATCATCTTCTGTTGAGTCTTTAGCTTTTGTTAAAGACGAAACACAGGTTTTATGAAAGAGAATTACTATTACTATGTTACAAATGTTTACTTAGATTTATGTTATGTAATATGAGAATTACTTTTTACAGCGTTATAGTTATGCATTCTATTTTATGCAATACTTATCTAGGTCTATGTTATGCTATATGAGAACAGTATTTATAAGATTTTTTTTTTATCCTATAGTTATCATTTTTATTATTTTTGTACATTGTGTTTTTTTAATCTATCATTATGGACTTTCTTGGCTGTGCCGTTTATTTCGATTATTGTGGGGATACCTTTTCTTTGCAGTACTTTATATGGACCTTTGTATGGTTTTTGAAGTTTTTTATGATCTTCGTTTCTCAAAAGGACTAAGTCACTAGTTTTTATGTATATTGGATTTGTTGCAATTTGCTTCTCGATTTGTTTTTGTTTATCATATTCTATTAGATTTTTTGCTTTTAAAATGGCTGTTTTTAATCTGAATTTTAGTTCATTAGCATAATTGTCTTGGTTGTAAATTTTGTTATTATCGTTTACTATGTCGAATGGTAAATAAGGTAATTTGCCAAATATTAATTCGTATGGTGTGGAATTTGTGTCTACATGAGGTGTAGTGTTGTAAGAAAAAGTGTAATATGGTATCCATTTGTCTCTGAGTCTTCCGCAAACGCAAGTATGTATGCATTAAGAACGCGATGGTTTCGTTCTACTATTCCCATAGTTTTAGGGTGATATGGGGCGCTAAAGATTTGTTCTATTTCAAGTAGTTAATTAAAAAAAAAAATTAATTAAAAAAAAAAAAAAAAAAAATTAATTAAAACTAGTTTACATATCTCTCGCATTAATCCATTAGTGAACTCTGTACCTTGATCTGTTTTTAAGAGCTTGAAATGTCCATATTTTAGAATGAATTCGTTTACTATAGTTGATGCTACAGTGTTAGCATCTTTAGATTCTAGGGGCGATGCTATCACGAATTTTGTTAGTTCGCATTGCATGGTAAGAATGTATCGATAATTATTTGAGATATTAAGTGGTCCTACTATGTCCATGGCTACGGTCTCGAAACTTGTTGTAGGTGTGTCGGTTTTAATCATTTTCTCTTTATTATGTCTTACTTGTTTGTTGAGCGCACATTGTTCACAATTGTTAATATAGGTTTTTACCATATTGTACATGTTTTTCCAACAAAAACGTTGATTAATCTTTAGTACTGTCTTTCTTATTCCTAGATGTCCTCCGTGTGGTGAATTGTGATATTCGTCTATTATTTTATGTTGTGTTTTATTGTTATTTATTCTTTTAGGGGGTTCATATAATATTATCTTAAGTTTCGCGCGGTTGTTATTTTGTTTTCTCTCTTGCAACATGTTGAATAAGTTTTTAAATTTTTCCTTTCGAATGTATTCAAATATATTATCTTTGTTTGATAGAGCTAGCTCATGTGTATTCATTTCGTGTGTAGCGTTCAATAACCTTTTCATGATAGGAACGTATTTCATATCAGAGTTATCGTTATTGCGTTGCTTATTGTCACCTCGTAACTTCTCCGTGATAGAATCTTGTTTCGTATCAGGATTATCGTTATAATATACTATTATTTCATTGTTTGTATGTACGATTTCAATTTGTTTCTTATAATTGCGCAATATTACAAATTTTAACTTTTTCATGTTTCTGATATCAGATATGGAAGTGCAATACCAAGCGTAAAGTTGATCAGGCTTTAGCTGTGGCTGGGGAACATTTCCAATACTTGTTTTCTTATTATCGCATGCTTTTTGTTTCTCTATCATACCCCTTGTTAACACTAGTACTTTACTTACTGTATGGCCTCTTTCTTTCGGAACCATATTTTTTAGAATATCTGAGTCTAATTCTATTCATGATAATGCATCAGCGTTGGTGTTTAATTTACCTTTTTTGAATATCATATCGAAATTATGGTCTGCTAAATCTAGTCTGATTCTTGTGAGTTTTGACGAAGGATTTTTATGTATGAATGATGACACTAATGGTCTATGGTCAGTGACTACAATGAATCTTTTTCCGTATAAATATTGTTTGAAAAAGTTTATACCCCAATGTATCGCAAGTAATTCCTTTTCAATAATAGGTTTGTTTATATCGTGTTTTCATAACGACTTACTAGCGTAGATATTGGTAAATCCGAACCAATTTCACCTTGTGAGAGAATTGCTCCCAAAGCATAACTTGATGCGTCTGTTGTTAATATGAATGGCTTGTCAAAGTTCGGATATTGAAATATCGGTGGTTGTATAATATTCTTTAATGCTTCGAATGCTGCTTGGCAAGGTTCATTCCATATAAATGGTGTGTTCTCTTTTACAAGAGAATTTAGGTTCTTTGCTGTCTTTGCAAAATTAGGAATAAATCGTCTGCAGTAATTCCAGACAGATACAAATCTACGAACTTCGTCGGCATTTTTGGGTATTGGGTAATTTTTGATTACCTCGTACTTGGAGGTATCTGTTTTTATGCCTTCATTCGTTATTAACTGCCCTAGATGTACAACTTCAGTTTTAAGGAATTGGCATTTGCTGGGGTTGAGTTTGAGATTGTATTTGCGCAATCTCTGAAATACTTTGCCCAAATTTGTATTATGGTGTTTGACACTACAACCGAAAACTATAATATCATCTACATAAAGGAATGCCTCAGAACTAAGTCCCGTTAGAGCAGTGGTCAACATTCTTGGCAAACTATTGGAGGATACTTTTAATCCAAAAGGTAATCTTTTGAACTGAAAATGACCGCTTCCCGTCGAAAATGCTGTGAGGGGCCTTGAGTCCTCCTCAAGTTCGATCTGGTGGAATGAACTAGTCATGTCAAGAGTTGTGAAATACTTCGCTCTTCCTAACCTGTCTAGAACATCTTCCAATCTAGTTAAAGGGAATTTGTCGCTGACTATCCTGTTGTTCAGTTTTCTGAAGTCTACGACTAATGGCCATTGTTTTTTATCACCAGTACCCTTTTTAGGTACTATGAGTAATGGAGCATTGTATGGGCTAGTAGATGGTTCGATGATATTGTTTGATTCTAACTCCTCGACTTGTTTCTTCACCTCCTTGTTGTGAGTGTGTGGTAGTCGGTAGTTCTTTATGTATACTGGAGTGTTATCTACCACTTGGATTGTTTGTTTATAGAAGTTATTCGTAGTTAAAATTTCGTCTTGAAGGTCAAATATATCATTGTATTCCTTAATTATCTCCAGCATGCTTGCTTAGCTTCTTTCTCTTCGTAGTTTATTTTTATTACCTGTAGCAGTTTGTATATTCGTTCCGTGTCACATCTATTTCTTGTTTTTGTTAGTATAACATAGTTTTTCAGATGTTCTATTTCTACGTTGAAGTTTGGTATCGTTACATCCTCCTCGTTAGTATTTAGCATTTTAATGTGGCATGCACCTTTCGCTGGTATTATTGTGTTTGCTATAAATACACCACTTTCTAATTCTTTATTCAGCACTATGCTGTCTTCTTGTCTGTAGAGACATATTGGTAATATCGCTCAATATAATATCTCAATTGCTTCTTGGAAAGTCTTTGGTATTGACGCGAATACTGTGCTTCTATATTGATCACTGAGACCATTCTTAAAAATTGTCAAGGCGTATATATCGTTAATGGTCTTGACTGCTGCTTTCTCTGCTGTTGTAGCAGATGTGCCAAGTTCGTCTATCTACAATTGATTTAGTTCACTTACAAGAGTTAATATCCTATCTTTATAAGCCGTAACTGTCGATCTTTTCTGACATAAATGGTTTAGTGTTGTGTGGATTTGGGATACTGTATTGTTGTTTTTATATCTCGAACTAAGTTCTTTCTTTAAAGCATAAAAAGTTGTTGGTGTCCGAGCACCTAGCGCGGTTTGAACGTTTAATGATAATTTTACGCTCAAAACAAAGTCCAACAAATCCAATTTCGCGGAGTCGCTTAAGGTTTTATTGATGAATTCTACGATTTTTAAGAATGCGGTTAATTCGCTAAATCTCCCTTCAAATACAGGGATGGCTTTCATGGCCGTTCCTAAATCAAAATTGGCCATTTCGCTGTTTTCTTCCGTCAGTGATTCTTGTAAAGCTGCTACTAGTAATGGTTTTAGTTCTTTTGAGTATGTAATAAATTTAATCTTAATATCAAAAGTCTTGGCCTGGTCTAGTGTAGCTATTAGGGCTTCAAATTCATGATTTATTTCCTCTTATCTTTTTGATTTTGATTGCAAGGTTTCAGTTGTAAAACCACGATTTTGGCCTTTTTTAAAATTCGACAAGAGATTATTAACTTCGTATTTTAGTTCTTTTATTTTGTCCATTCAGGAGAAAAGGAATTGAATACTGTGTTTATTATTTATTATATTATATTATTGATTTATCAAGAAATGAAGTTTAAACATTATATGTACAAGAGAAAAATTTTTTAAACATTAATAGACCTACTTACCTGTTTCTTAACATAATTCCTATTATATTGTTAACTACTTCTACTAATACGAAAATTGCCGATGTGGTTAACGTCTGCTTATATTCGACGAAGAAACTGTTTTGGATATTTGTGGAGCTGCAGTTCCCCATGATTACCGTAGTTTCTTCAGCTCTTCAAATATTGCTGATTTGTTTGCTCCTACTGCGATGGGAATCAACCTGTGTAGCTCGGCGCGCTGCTTCCTCAAAGTTACTCTCTTGCCTCCTCTCTTTTTCTGCCGCTTGACCGGATTCTTCTCTTCAGGCTTGTGGATTTTAGTCCTGCGCCAGTATTCGTCCAATGTTAAGGGTTTTGGTCCTCTCTGCTTTAATTCTTCGATAGGTGTTGGTTTGTACTTGGCCGTCGATTGAGTCTCTTGTGGAGCCTGCGGAACGTATTCTAGTTCGTTTTCGTCCAACTCGGTCAATCTGGAGAATAGTGCATCGAACTCTTCTTGTGTCGATAATTCCGTCATCGAGCTAAAATGATGTTGATATCCAGAGAGATTGAAATCTTCCAAAACTCGTAGTAGAGGATCTCAGCTTATTTGTAGTTGGTTGAATATCTCAGCTTGTTCGTAGTTGGAAGGGTCGCCATGTAATGTTTTCAGTCTGCTTCATGTGTACAGCTTCTCTTTTGCAGATTAGGTTAGGTGCCTAACTTAGAGCGTCACTACATGTAGGATACGCTCAGACTAATGGCGTCAGCACTGCTAAGCAGCGGATACGCCGATATTGCTAAGAGGAACAGGTTCAAAAATAAGAAGACACGCCGAAGAGCAGCGTATAAATCTATTGAAAAAACTGTTATTGATTGAGTATCAGTGCATCTTATTTATACACGAATTCTCCTTACGTTGACATAAAATTTCTCGTAATAACAATTGCTTACAATAAATCGATTACGCTCTATAGGGAGTGAGTCTCACCTAAATTTCTTTTGTTTACTACGACATAAAGAAGTTAACCTAAATACATTTCTGTTTATTTCTTGCATAATAATAATAATCATGACAGTGACCATTATGAATATACATACCGTGACTCATATCATACAAGCGCTTTACTTTGTATTCGACTCAGTGCAGAGTTTCATAATATCACGCCTGCACTTGTTATGCGCGTAAAAATGATAAGTCAAAGTGTGGATATTTCATTGACAAAATGAAATAGTTATTAGGTCACTGTGTAATTACCGCAAGTAGCGTGATATGTGCCGTAATGAGATCATGTCATCGTGACATCACGATATCATGAGATCATCACAACGAGATCATCACAATATTTCTACAACATCAAAACAGTGCATTGTGTGCCTTGCCAAACATCTGCTAATATTTTTTTCATTTTTAAATGTAAATCTCTTGAATAGCGTCGAAAATTTATATGGGAAAAGAACTCTGCTCTGATTGTTTCAAATTAGGACATACTGTTTAAAATTAAGATGTGTGGCCAGCAGCATCACACTGCTCATCAATCTGCTATAACACAAACTGATTGCTCCCGTGCTTCATATTACTATGCTGAAACAGCCACCAGCTCCTGCCCACGTTATAATAAGATCTAAACAAGGTCTGGCCAGACAGGTACGAGCCTTACTTAACCAAGGGTCTCAGTCTACATTTATTTCGAATTCCATCGCAAAAATGCTGGGCCACGCTCGGGAACGCGTTTCCATACTAATAATAGGAAGTGGAAGCAGTGATGCTGGACTTGCGCATGCGAAAGTGCCATCTAACATTTGTTCTTTGATATACCAATCAAAGTCATTTCATCTCCCTGCGCTAGTTCTATGTAATTTAACTTCGATACACATCATCATTACTGATCACTGGCCGCATTTGCAAGATGTACATAGAACTAGCGAATCCTCAATTTTATACACCATCTACTATTAACATCATTATTGGCGAAGATTTGTACGCAGAACTATTACTAAATGGTAGTCGTCGTGGTCTACTTCGCGCACCAAAGCACAAAGAATACATCTAGGTTGGATCTTATCCGGACCTACTAGCTGCAAAGAATCATAAACCAGTGTTTCTTCGCCATCCTTACATGTACAGTTCGGACATGATGTTGAGTCTACATTACGCCGCTTTTCGGATATTGAAGAAGTCCCATCTAAAAGTGTTTTAACTCTTCATGAAAAAGTATGTGAAGATTTGTTTAAAAAACTGTGCAATGAGACCATAATGGAAGGTATATAGTGCGCCTGCCAACAAATAATTTGAAATTAGGAAATCCTCGCGAAGCAGCTTCAATGCCTCACGTAAATCAAGCACAGCAGTTTCATTGAATGATTGCCTTCACATCTGACAAAAGCTGTAGCAGGATCTCTATACAATTATCTTGAGATGGCACTTTTATCCAATTGCGTACACAACGGACTTAAAAAAAATGTACCGTCAGATATTTATCCAAAAACACGATACCGACTTGAAACGTATTGTATGGCGCGAATATGTCTCATCTCCAATAAAAGAATATAGACTTTTGACTGTCACGTTTGAAACTGCGTCGGCTCCATTACTTGCCTGCAGAACACTGCAACAATATGTAATGTAATCGGTTGACAACTCATTTGTGCTGACGATGTCCTTTTTGGTTCTTATGACTTACAGTCAGCGAATATTGCAGAAAAAAAAAAACTTCAAAAAATATTAAACTGGGGCGGACTTAAACTTCACAAATGGGCATCCTCCGTAAACGTATTGCTAAACAATGTTCCGGATCAGGATAAAGGACTATCTTACTCTCTTCGCATGTTCTCTGATGCTCATCTAAAGATAGTGGAATTCACTGTCATCCGGCAGCTGATTGCTTTCAATTTGAATATCAACTCGCTAACTCGCCTTTCAAATACACGAAAAGAAACATTCTATCATACATTAACCGGCTGTTTGACGCTCTTGGGTGGATAGCTCCTGCAATTTTCGTCGGTAAGATATTTATGCAGAAAATTTGGCCAGCAAAATTGCACTCAGATTATGAATTACCTTCAGACCTCGCAGCAGATTTGCATGAATACATAAAATACTTACCGGATCTGAAAGACATCCGCATGCATCGCTGTATTGGAACACCGCACAAGGACGTTGTTGTTGAACTACATGGTTTCTGCGATGCATCCATTTTACTTAATTCCGCTGTTATTTATTTGCGTATTATTCTTTGTATAGACAATAGGCAAATCAGTTTGATTGTTAGGAAAACGAAAGTTACTCCTTTTAAAACTTTATCTGTCTTTCGACTAGAGCTCTGCGGTGCTTCACTACTCATCAAACTAATGCGCACTGTATGCGATTAACTCAAACTTGAAATGACTCCGATATATGCATGGAAAGACCCCACCATTGTCATCACATGGCTCAAAGGACACGCATCGAAGTGGAAGACATTTAACGCGAATCGTGTCTCGGATATAAAAGCATTTCTTCCAGATTGCCAATGGGGGTTTTTCCTAAAAACAGCAATCCTGCTGACTGTGCTGCAAGAGGTTTACAAGCATCAGAGCTACAACTTCATCATCTATGGCGGACCGGACCTAGTTAACTCAGTCAACACTCAACTATGTGACCTGCAGGATCTCCGGGCAAATTAAGTGAAAATGGTTTAGAAGAAAAGCTAATAGTATCCAGTCAGATATCTCAGGTAACTGAATAATGGCTGCAACGCTTATTAATGATTACTGTATGGATTCTATTACTTGCTCGGAACTGCAGAAATAGACTAAAGGGAGAATTTCATAGCTCACTCCGCGTGAAGCTGAACAAGCCCTAATTTTCTGGGTAACACAAGTACAGAATTTAGTTTTTCTATCGAATTACGAGCACTTACAAAAGGACAATACGTGTCCCGTAAAAGCAAAATATTTTTTCTTAATCCTATATTGGATGACAAGCAACTACTACGCATCAGTGGTCGATCACAAAATAAATCCTCGCCTTATTCTGAACGTTATCCAATTAATATTCCATCAGACAATCTCCAACTTTTCATGGTGGAATCCAATTGACATTGCAACATATTACGACTCCATTTTGTATTATTAATGCCAGAAACATGGTTCTGTTTACAGCAGTTTTCGTATGCCTTAAAACTCGAGCTGTCCACATAGAATTGGTGACACAATTGACTTCCGAAACCTTTATCGCTTCCTTCCGAGTTTTTGTCTCGCGTAGAGGTCTATGCTCACATTTATGTAGCAACAACGCCACAAACTTGTGCAAAAAGCTCTTTAGCTGTTATCATACCTGTTTGAAAAGCTATTTAGCTGTTATCTGACCTGACTAAAAGCTGTTAAGCTGTTATTAAATCTGTTTGAAAAGCTATTGAGCTGTTATCAGATCTGTTTGAAAAGCTATTATCAAACCGGTTTTGAGAGCTGTCATCAGGCCTATTATCAAACCTGTTAATATAGAAGATGAACGAAAAACTAGTAAGATGAATCATCATGACCAGAATTGCAGTGCGAAGGAATTTCATAGCTCTAAAGATAGTTAGGATTGAAGCAGAAGCTTAACTTGAAGAAACTTTTATGCCAATCAGCAAACCCTTAAGAGTTTGTTACAAAAGCCAAATATGAGCCATCGGATATAGCCAAATTTGACCCAAAAGATGTAAAGAAGAAGAGGTAGCCACCGCAATTGTGGAGCCTTTTATCTTTCCCCTCCCAAACGAAAATATTTAAAAGTGGCGCTCAGTAGCACGCCTATAAATTACGGAGATTACTCCTTATCATTTGAAGAAGAAATCGCATCACCCAAAGATTCAAGAACATTGATATGAATGTCTGCTGTAACCTCTCTGGATACACCTGGATACAAAGTTTGAAACTCCTTAAATTTGTTCACTGATAATAGCCCTAAGATTGACTACAACTATGGGGTTTACTATGATGACAGCACCAATGAGTGGAGAATTGGCAACTCAACGTTTAATGTTGATATTGAAGATGGTATTGTTTTCAAAGGGAAGATCTATAAAACCATTTTGGTGTTATGTAAGGTGCTATTTATGACAGCTCCAGTAAAAAGTCTATATACTAAAATGAGTAGGTACTTAAATATTTATGGTATCATTTTGAGAGATACCAATGCATATAAACGTGACTATGCTGAAGATGGGCAGATAAAAGGCATTTAAGCGACTTAGTATTAAAGCATAGTCAGTAAAATTATACAGCATAAAGAACTGGGACTAATGCGTCGGCCTAGGTAACACATTGATCATATTTACTGGGATGATCCGAGGGAGTTAGTGCTTAGCTGCTTATGCTAATGGCCTCAAAGCAGGCTGGAAACAACAGTCACAATACAGAAATTGTGTCCATCCTGGAGGTGCTGCGAGAACCAGATATTATAGTTTTAATACTGCTCCCCTATGGACAGATGGAAAGGAGTTAAGGCTTACTCAGGAGAAGGTGTGGGTTAATAAGGATACCATCGAATCGAAGGTTAGGGCGTTGTGTTTTTTTTTTTTATTTTAGCAAGGCGGTTTAACCACGAAACCTATATATATATATGGAAGAAATAAAAGCTCCAAAGAGTTAAATTTAATTATATAATTTTATTTGGAGAAAAAAAAACAAATCCAATGGTAAAGATTCATTAATTAATTGATTAAATATTTTATGTTTTGTTATTGGTTTACCAACCGCCACACGTTGAAAAGCAACACCAAGACAAAGGGGGAAATATGCACCGCAATGAAAAAGAAATACTTATCTGTACTCATCCACCTTCCATGTGCTCCTATCATATGCTTAATATCATGGCTGTATCTGCCACTTTCCTTCTACCGACCACTATTCCAATAGTCCCTATTTGCTTTTTGTTTTTAACTTTTTATAAATTACTTGTTTTTTTTTAAATTATTTGATGCTCGACACTTTTGTTACTTGTTCAACTCTTTCCTACGTCTCAGCCAGAGGTCCCCGTCAGCAAAAAAAAACATCCAAGCATGATTTCCTGCTTTTAGTTTTAGCAGCGCCAAACTCGCCAAAATTATATGGATGATGCTTTGGTCAATTGGCTGTCATGCTGATCTCGCCTGTTTATACCGGCGATATTGATTATTTTTATAGCAGCTTTTAACTATATTCCTGCTAGTTCGGTAGGTCATTTTAATTGTCAATTACTTATTATTTTAGCATTTTGTGCTCACTTTCCATTTTAATAGTTTGTTCTAGCATTTTCTAGGTTAACATTTCATTTTAATTACAAATTATAATTATTATTTTAGCACTTGGCTTAAAGTTCGTTCAAACTTACGATGTACATATTATATTGTCTTTTGTTCTCTTGTACTATCTTTTATTTCTTTATTTATTCTATTTAATTTATTTTTACTTTATTTATTTTTATTTTGTTTATCTTCCTTATTGAGTTATTTATATAGTCGATTATAACTTTTCTTTCACAGGAAATTTCGTTGTTATTTATTTATTACTTATCCATCTTATTTTGTCACACAGTCTTCGTTAGGAAAGTTTTAGATAAGGCCGAACTACTTTTCTTGTACAATTTATGTGAAATGAATTCGAATCTTTCTCTGTAAGAACACTTGGAAGGCATGTTCAGTACAAATATACTATATTGGGCACACTTCAAAATATACAATACGCGTTGCGCATTGGCAAAAGCGAATATACGTGCCGAGAAAACAATAAAACTACTACTAAGTAAATATGAACTACTGATGTGTAACATAAGAAAATTACTATTGATAATAAGTAATAATGCTAGTGGTCCTAGTAAGATGAACATAGATTTATACAAAAAGGTATTACCTACTAATGCAAAATACAACGTTAGTGTTTAAAAGTGCAAACGATTAAATTACTACAGGAATTTTTATTTTACACAGCGAAAAGTAAGCAAAGTTAACTACATAATACTAATGCCCATACTTTAGAATATATGTACATATATCTGGCAAGGGAGTTTTACTATACTACTGACCCTATGGGTGAAACTAAATTATTCAGTGCTAGCGACTTATATCTTGGATACATGTACATATATTTTACAAAGGACTCAAATGGTGATCATCTTCCGCTGACACGAGCTTCCAAGTTTCGTTATTTCGCTTTGCATCAATTCTATAGCAGATATGATCTTTGACATATCCCGTGAACTTCATAAACCCCAACAAAGTTGGCATGATTGTGACCATAGGCCCTAGTCAGATGGCCATCGATTAAATATTTCGTTACGGGGCTCCCACCTCACATTTACAAGGTATAGTTTTAGCAGTAATGATAACAGTGGCCGTTTCCGCTGGTTAAGGCTAGCGTATCCCCGACTGAAGGTTATCTCCCCAGTGATTTGTCATAAAATAAAAGCACCAAAAGCACTAAACGAGGTGGCCTTTAAAAAAAACTAGTAATATTTTTCTCCAAATTTCTCCCGGGATTATTACACACCTCCCCTTCCCCCTTGGGAGATTTCTTCGAAATCTCTTGACAAAATGCAAAGTAATATTTTGTATGGAAGATTAGAGCGAGCAACTTGTTATTTTTTGAAATTACTGTAACAGTATAATTGTAATTGAAGACAACGTCAAAAGATTCATGCACTACGTTCGTGTGGAATATAGGGCTTTAAATCTTTTGTGTACCAAACTATTTGTCTCTTCCCTGCGCAATCTGCTATCTCATACGTCCAAGGCGAAAGAATTTTAATTACTTTAAACAGACCAATAAATTTCGGCGTCAGCTTGGCTTGAAAGTATTTCGCCGCTTCAGACAAAACATAAATTTTCCTCTAAACCATATCATTGTTGACAAAATACCTGCGATCCCTTCGCCGCTAATATATAATATATTCCGCTACTTTACTTTACGTGTGACCTGACTTCTTCTAAAGCTTTCGATCGGCCGGCGGGATTAAATTTTTCATCCTGACTCATGCTTTTATGTGATCTGCCATATACAACCATTTCCCTACCAAAATTTATGGAATATAGAGATAATTTACTTGCTTCGTGTACCGATGTGCGGATAGCACAAGCAATTTTCGGCAAATAAATATCCCAGCTTCGACGATTTTCGGTTACATATGCCCGAAGCTTCGATTTAATGACTTGATTCGTCCTCTCTGATGGGTTTGCTTGCGGGTGATAATACGCTGTATTCTTTATCTCAGCATCATAATTGTCACATAGTCTCTCAAACTCTCTGCTCCGGAATTGAGCACCATTATCACATATGATTGTCCTAAGAACGATGAAAATCAGAAAGACGCTATCATAGAAAACTGTGGAGATAGACTTAGAAGTTGCTGAACGAAGATGCAATAATAGGGGAAATTTACTAAACTGATCAACAATTGTTAAAATATGCACGAAGCCGCGATTAGAACGAGGTAACGAGACAAGTAAATCCATGCTGAGCGTGTCCCACGGTTGATCCGCTATATTACGTATGGACAGGTGGCCTGCAGGTTTCTTTAGATCGGGTTTGGTAGTTTGAATTAAAATACAACGCCTAACGTAGGTAGCTACATCCTGCTTCATCTTAGACTAGCATAATTGTTGGCAGATTCGCTCATAAGTTTTTTGGATCCCAAAACGTGCGGAAGTTGGGGAGTCTAGGGCCCTATAGCTTTCCTACTTTCTTTTGGAATTACTTCTTTCCAAAACTCGGATTCCAAGTTTAGTGCTGAGTAACGCGACCTTACATGTTTCCAAAGCTTATTATTTTCGACGTGCCAATCTGGGTGCTTCCCCCGGTTCGCTTCAATTTGCAGTAGCATCCTCCCATACCATTTACCGCTGGTGCTCCCGGTATCTTGAATACAATCAACTATGTGTACACACCGCGATAACAAATCGGGCAACAGATGATCTTTTCCTATCATGTGTATTACCTCAAAGTCATACTGTTGCATACGCATAGCCCACCTGGCTAATCTACCAGTGGGATCTTAAGATTGTGGAGCCATACAAGGGATGCATGCTCAGTTACGACAGTAAACCTGGTGCCTTCTAGGTATGGGCGAATTTTGTGTACTGCTCAGAGGACAGCTAAACACTCTCGCTCCGTCGTGGAGTAGTTTCGCTCACAACGACTTAACGAACGACTTAGGTATGCCATGACTTTGTTTCCGCCATCTATACTATGGGTTAAAACTGCTCCTAACCCAAACCCCGAAGCATGAGTATGGACTATGTATGGTATCGTGAAGTCCGGAAAAGTCAATATAGAGGCACAAACTAATTTTTCTTTGACTGTGCGAAAAGGTTCGTCGGTTAAAGTCACCGGAGAATTTTGTTTCCTTCTTCAATAATTCAGTGAGATGTGCAGTTAGGCTCTAAAAATTGGGGAAAAACCTTCGGTACCACGTAACTGTACCAATAAAATGACGAAATTCTGATACGTTCTTCGGACTAGGGATTTCTAATAAACATTGTAATTTTCCTGGATCAACTTGGAGACCATGCTCGATTACGATATACCCCAGATATAGCAGTTCCGAGCGACAAAACTCACATTTATCGTAATTAGTTACGAGCCCTGCTTTATATAGCCGATCTAATATCTCGTTTAATATTCTCTTATGATCTTCATTCGTTTGTGTGACCACGATGGCATAATCTATGTATTCGAAAACGCGGTACTCTAAATTTCCGGAAAGTACACCATCGATAAGCAGTTGCCAAGTCGCGGGGGAGTTCGCTAGCCCAAATGGCATTCTCCGAAACTGAAACGGGGCCCTGCCTGGAACTGTAAATGCAGACTAGATGCCTGGCGAGGTCATACATTTAGCGTCTCGCAATTTGTCCATAGTGGCTGAAACGTACGGCGAGGGATAAGACTCTTTCTTTTTTACTTTATTCAATTTGTGAAAATCTACACAAAACCTATACGTTCCATCCTTCTTTTTGACCATCACCATTAGCGAAGCCCAAGAACTGTTGGATGATTCAACAATGCTGTCTACCAACATTTGGTCCAGTGCGGCATTAATAACTTTACGAATGGCGGCCGACACAGGATAATATCTCAGTTTAAGGGGCGAGGTATCTGTTTCAATGACGTTGTTGAACACAGCTGAAAATAAATAAAAATATATTAAAATACAATATATACAATAATTGATACTTCCCTATTTCCTGAATTCCTCTTCCAATCAGCAAATGCCTCCTATACGTCTATGCAGCATCTGAAATAAGAAAAAAACATATAAATTAGTTCAATATAATTAACGCCAGCAAAGATATCACAAAAAAAAATTACAAACAGAAATATTGTAGTATGCAGCTATTTCATTGAATCGATTGATTGCAATAATTTAATATACAATTAATGCGGTCAATCGATTCACAACAATTTCGAAAGCAATATGAATTACAATGCATAAACAAGTAAAAAAATAAAATAAGATTTCGACACCAAGTACACTCGGAACTGTGTCAACCAAAATTAATAATAAAGAAAAAACACAAAAAAAAAACACTTGACAAGCATTTGCCGCGGCGATTAATGATTGCGTCACTGACCAAGCATTTTTGTCGTTGCAATAAATATAGGTCATCATCAGTTCCAAGTGTATGAAGTTATTTCTATACGTAAGCATAGGTTAACATAGGTAAGAACTATGTATAAATAACCCGGGGAGTTTTAATAAAGGAGCAATTAGTCGTTAGTCAGTAGTACTAACCACACATAAACAGTCCGCGTTTTATTTTATAGGAGTGAAAGCAGATAAGCTGCTCCGACTTATTCAAACTGCACTTATCTCGGAGTTAGAGCTTTGAATAGCCGCCCCACTGGAGTGAAAGCCACTAGGCTGCTCCCAGGCATATTTACCTTATCACTAAGAAGTTATCACATGGCGACCGTGACTTTGAAGAATCTACAATCTTCGAATAAACTGTGACTTTGTAACAACCGTTACAGAAAAATCGGCAGACCGTGATTTTTTATATCCACCGCTACATAGAATCTACAATCTTCAAATTAACTACGATTTTATAGCAACCGCTACAGAAGAACAGAATAATGAACAGCGACATCAGCAGGGCTTTCGATAAAGTATTGGCAAAAGCTGAAGAATACCTAAAACCGGAACAAAATAGCACAAGTCTAGTGCTGTACCCTGCAGGAAAACTAGTTGAACCATACATCCCAAAAGCAAGGCAGAGCAACGAGAACCCTCCACCATATAAGGCGGGACCAAAAAAACTTACCATAGAGGAGTATAGAAACAGGAACACCAGTAAAGCACCAATTATGAAGCAACCAAAAAGAGGAGGTAAGAGACAAAGAATCGCCCAGGAGTTGAAAAATTACAAAACACTCGCCGGATTAGCTATAACTGAAGAGGAACGAGCAAAATACGACAAATTGATAACGATGTCAAAGAAACAGTTAAACGTAATAAAAAAAAAAAAACAATTTTTAAGTTAAACAGTAGATAAGTTATAGTAGAATATAAATTATATTATAATGTTGCTAAAATATAAATAATTCTATTCAAACAATTTTTTTTTTTCACGAATATATAAACTAAAGAGAAAACAATTTTTTTTTTACTCCCAAAACAACAGAGGCAATCTATTTTTTTTTCTATCTAAAAATGCTTCATTGTCTTAATTGTAGATTCATATCAGACTCAATAGAAGCTCTGAGTGAGCACATAGTAATAAACCACGAACAAAGTGTACAACAAAATTCAATACCTACAAGCACAAGAAAAGTAGACTTTAAAAGATTTACAGATAGATTAGTACATAAATGTAGGGAATGCATGTACGTGTCTGATAATATAGACGACCTACTAGAACACGGTAAAATCAATCATTTTTAAAAAAACAAAAAAAAAGGAGAATAGATTTAAAAGTTTATACGAACAAGATATAAATTAAATAACAAAAGAACAAGGTTTAATTGAAATATGGGTAGTACCAAATCAAAAAATGCCGACAACAACGGTGAAATAGTAAATAATCTAATTATAGAGGATACAGTTTCAGTCGAAAATAATCAAATAGTTATAATTTTGTGCATATTGGTTGCAATTAAAATCGTGGAATTTGTTTATACACTGTATAAAGACCATAGAAGGGGTTTAAGGAAAAGATACCTCAGTACCCCAGCAAAACTAAATATAGCGACTGTCTGATAAATGGAAGCACTAATAAAGATAGAAAAGGAGATTGAGGCAATACTGTCCAACTTTAAGAAATCTATAAACCGTCCGTGTACCACGAAATCTCTAAACGAGAAAGAGGAATTAACAAATAAACTCCTTGCAAAGGCAAAAGAAAACGCTCTAATACAAGCGGATGTCGAAACAATTTTGAAAATAAAAGTTATCTATGAAAATATTAGAAAGACTGCAAACGAAATCTTGGAGATTATTAAAACGGAGAGAAAAACAACGATGGCTTTTGACATAAAAACAGCTACATCGCTCATACAACCCTATGACGGAAAGCAGGATGAAACTGATGCTTTTATCGAGTCTATGGAATTACTAGACGAGCTAACAGCGAATGAGCATAAATCAATTATGATCAAATTCATCAAGACACGTATAACGGGAAAAGCCAAGTACGTAATATCAGAAGGCACAAATACAGTATTAACGATCAAGGCCAAGTTAAAAGAAAAATTTTCGTCAAAATTATCGTCAGATGCCATCCTGGCACAACTACGATCATGCCAGCAAGGCAACAAAAAACTCACAGATTTTTCCACTCAAATAGAAAATTTATCAGGCTAACTAACGAGAGCCTTTATAACAGAGAAAGTAGCAACTGGAGAAGCAGCCGAAAAATTGGCTGAAAAATTTTCAATACAGTCATTTACGAATAATGTTGCAAATACGGAAACAGCAATTATGTTAAAGGCCAGCAATCTTGCAACACTTTCAGAAGTAACTGCGACGGCAATATCAGTGGATAAACCACAGCTAAGTAGTGTCCTACATTATAACAGCAACCCATCAAGAAAGTTTCATTATAATAACAACCAAAGCTTTAACAACCAAAATAACTATATCAGGAACAGGGAGTGTTGGCCCAAACAACAATACGATAGAAACATGACAAATAATAATAGTCATGCACAACTACGAAATCAATATAATCACCGTAACAAAAGATATATTAGTAACGTTCCATCAAATAGTAATATACGTTATCAAAACAACACCAGAAGAAACAATACCTATAATCAAAGGAGAAATGTAAACTACTTTCAATTGGGGGAATATCAAGCCCCCCAACCAGAGGAAGAAACAACATGGTTGGGGGCTGCGCCGAGTTCAAGCCAAGCATACATTGCCTAAACCTCTCCTTATCAAACTTTATTAAAGCGTATGTCGACATGTGCGGGTCAGTGTGTACCTTGATTGTAGACACAGGGGCAGATATATCCATATTCAAGAGGGGGAAAATTAGCAAAGAACAACCTTACTATCCTAAAAGCACTTGCATTACTCAAGGGGTTACGGATACTAAGAGGCAATCAATTGGGGCAACATACACAAAATTACGTTTCAACGACCAATGCATGGTCGAACACTTATTTCAAATAGTAGAGGATGACTTTTCCCTCGGAGCTGACGCAATTCTAGGACTAGATTTCCTAGCTAAGTTCAAGACCATTATCGACTATGATACGTGGACCCTTACAATACACACACCTGAAAGCTCAGCAGAGATCCCAATACTAAATGGCCCATCCGAAAACTCTATTATCATACCACCCCGATGCGAAATAATAAGAAAATTCAATGTCAAAAATCAAGAAAGTGCCCAAGATATAGTGATCACTGGTCAAGAAATCCACCCAGGTATATTCATTGCAGGAGCAATAACTTCACAAAACTATCCACTAGTCAGGATCCTAAACACTACAAATAAAACAACAACACTACAACATTTCGATATAAAAACACAACCACTCTCAAACTTTAACACTATTAATACAGAAACAATAAAATCAAAAAGATCAGAACAGGTTATTTCCAAATTAAACCTGAACAGCATTCCAGACTACGCCAAAACTCAATTTGAAAAATTATGTCGAGAATATGAAGACATATTTGCGTTAGAAAGCGAACCTCTAACAACCAATAACTTTTACAAACAAAATATAGAAGTAACTGATAATAGAGCAGTGTACACAAAAAACTACCGAATTCCAGAAGCGCACAAAACCGAAATTAGCAGGCAGGTAGACAAAATGCTAGTAGACGGAATAATAGAAAATTCTGTTTCTCATTTTAATTCTCCAATACTACTAATAAAAAGATCCTGGCAGATAAATTTCCATTACCTCGTATAGAGGAGATACTCGACCAAATGGGCCGAGCCAGATATTTCTCTACACTTGACCTTATGTCCGGATTCCACCAAATACCACTAGAAAAATCTTCTAGAAAGCTCACAGCTTTCTCAACTAATCAAGGTCACTACCAATACACCCGACTCCCTTTCGGACTTAACATAAGCCCAAACAGTTTCCAACGGATGATGACCATCGCTATGACTGATTTGACACCAGAAATAGCTTTTCTATACATTGATGATATCATAGTAGTCGGAAGTTCACAAAAACACCACATTAAAAATTTGCAAACAGTATTTAACAGATTACGAGAACGTAACCTAAAATTGAATCCTGAAAAATGCAAATTTTTCCAAACAGAAGTCACCTATCTTGGACACCGAATATCATCACAAGGCATAAGCCCAGACAGTTCAAAATACGAGGTAGTTAAAAACTATCCTATCCCAAAAAAACCCCGACAAAGTCAGACGATTCGTAGCGTTTTGTAATTACTATCGCCGTTTCATCCCCAATTTCGCAGAAATAGCACTGCCATTAAACAAACTGCTCCGGAAAAATACAAGATTTGAATGGGCTGAAACCCAACAAAAATCTTTCGATACCCTTAAATCGAGCTTAATATCCCCAATAATACTTCAGCATCCTGATTTCAAAACCCAATTCATTATTTCTACGGACGCCTCAAATGCTGCGTGTGGAGCAATCTTGTCACAAAATATCGACGGAACAGAACACCCAATCGCATACGCTAGCAAAACATTTACCGCCGGAGAAAAGAATAAGTCAGTAATCGAAAAGGAGCTCGCGGCAATACATTGGGCAATTATCCATTTTAAGCCTTATGTTTATGGCAGAAAATTCACAATAAGAACAGATCATCGACCCTTAACATATCTCTTCGGAATGAAAAATCCGTCATCTAAACTCACACGAATGAGGTTAGATTTAGAGGAATTTGATTTCGAAGTCAAATACGTAAAAGGAAAAGAAAATAACGGACCCGAGGCGTTATCAAGAATACAAATTGACATTGATGATTTGAAGGAAATCAACGTCCGACGTGTTCAAACCCGAGCGATGACAAACCAAAAAGAACCAAATGTAATATCCGAGGAAATGGTAAATACTCCTATAACCCCGCAGCCTGATCAACTGCACGTTTGGGAGGTATCATCTCCAACAAAGATAGTCAAATTGCCTGAACTAAAGGTAAAAATTACGAACTACAGGAATAAAGAAAAGCAAATCAAAGTTAATATAGTGCACAAGTATGAAAAATTATATGAGCGGTATATAAGTATAAAAAATAACCAATCAGTAGAGCCAGCACTAGAGCAGGTACTCGAAGTATTGGATAATGATATCTACAAACAATTTCAGACCAAGACTCTGAAACTTTCTGCAGAAAGTGAAATATTTAAAACAATTAACTTAACCGCATTTAAAATCCTAGGAAACAAGATATTAAAGAATCTAAACATTAAGATTTTCAAACCGCAACAGTTCATATCAGAAACAACGAAGATAAACAAAATCTTACACGATTATCACTCCACACCTACAGGAGGTCATCTGGGTCAATCAAGGCTGTATAAAAAGCTGAAGGAAATTTACAAATGGAAAAAAATGAGGAAAACAAATGCAAAATATGTAAATAGATGCGAGCTCTGTGCGAAAAATAAGCACCAGAAACATAATAAAGAGCATATGGAAATAACCACAACACCAACGAAAGTTTTCGACATTGTATCCATCGACACAGTCGGTCCATTTACAAAAACCAACAACAATAACAGATACGCAGTAACAATACAATGCGACCTAAGCAAATATATAGTAATAATACCCACAAAGGACAAAGAAGCAAATTCTGTAGCAAAAGCAATAGTGAATGGGTTCATACTAATATACGGACCTATGAACAAAATTAAAACTGATCTGGGAACAGAATACAAAAATCAGGTTCTTGCGGAAGTATGTAACATACTAAAAATAAAACAACTATACGCAACTGCCGCACATCCAGAAACCATAGGAGCACTGGAAAGAAACCACAAGTGCCTAAATGAATATCTTAGATGCTTTGTAAATGACGATAGAAATGATTGGGATACATGGATTCCATATTACGCATTCTGCTACAATACCACACCAAACACAGTACATGGTTACACACCATTTGAACTCATATTTGCCAAAAGCATAAACCTACCCTCAGAAATAACAATTAATAGACCAGACCCCGTATATAATTATGACTTGTATAGTAAGGAAATGAAATACAGACTACAACAAGCTATAAGCAAAGCAAAACAATACCTCCAGACATCTAAAGTACTAAGGAAACAGGTAAATGATACCAATTGCAAACCAATATCAATTAAAATAGGCGACAAGGTACTAATGACAGTACAGAATAGACGAAAACTAGATCCTCTATACAGCGGACCATATATAGTTAAATCGATAGATAACGTAAATTGCATTATCGAAGATATAAATAAAAATAAGATCAAAATACATAAGAATAGACTAAGAAATATAGAAAATTAAAGGCAGAATTAAAACATTATATTAATTTAGATTACACACCGGTATAGATAATTAAGTACAACTAATAACAAAGCTATAACACAAAGCTATTACACACCGGTATAGATAATTAAGTACAACTAATAACAAAGCTATAACACAAAAGAAAAAAAAAAAAAAAACTATCGTAATAAACATATGTAAACCTAACAATAAGCACAATTAGGAATAAGTAACCATTGTAAACAACTATACATATAAGCATACCGTATAAACTAAATGAGTAAACATAAGCGATAAGAAGCCATAATGGCACCAACAATTAAGACCTAACATATCCAAACTGTAAATATAAACAAACACAAAAAAAATTTTTGTAAACACAATTTTTTTTTCCTAAGGGGGAAAGGTGTAGTATGCAGCTATTTTATTGAATCGATTGATTGCAATAATTTAATATACAATTAATGCGGTCAATCGATTCACAACAATTTCGAAAGCAATATGCATTACAATGCATAAACAAGTAAAAAAATAAAATAAGATTTCGACACCAAGTACACTCGGAACTGTGTCAACCAAAATTAATAATAAAGAAAAAACACAAAAAAAACACTTGACAAGCATTTGCCGCGGCGATTAATGATTGCGTCACTGACCAAGCATTTTTGTCGTTGCAATAAATATAGGTCATCATCAGTTCCAAGTGTATGAGGTTATTTCTATACGTAAGCATAGGTTAACATAGGTAAGAACTATGTATAAATAACCCGGGGAGTTTTAATAAAGAATCAATTAGTCGTTAGTCAGTAGTACTAACCACACATAAACAGTCCGCGTTTTATTTTATAGGAGTGAAAGCAGATAAGCTGCTCCGACTTATTCAAACTGCACTTATCTCGGAGTTAGAGCTTTGAATAGCCGCTCCACTGGAGTGAAAGCCACTAGGCTGCTCCCAGGCATATTTACCTTATTACTAAGAAGTTATCACAATATAGTTACATGCAAACTGCCAAGAAACAAATTTCTTGGCAGTACAACAACAACACTACATGCAAACATAAACATTGGGATTTCTTAGCTAAATTCATGTTTTCTGCACAATAAACATTTGCAAAACATGCATTTATGCTTAAATGTGCAAAATGCATAAATTTGCAGAATCCATACACACTATTATTAGTGAAATTCAACAATTGTTGCCATTGTTGACATTTCACTAACAATTTTTTCAACATAAAATGTTCGCATAATTTGCATGATTCTTGCAAATTATGCACAGGCAAATCACTAATTGACACTTATAGAATATATAAATCAACTCACCTTAACAATTAATCCATTTGTTGATGAGAAATCCATCCAAATAACACGGCACTTTACTATTTAAAAACCGCGAACCAAACTGTCACTGCGACAACGTAAATAATCAATTTTACGAAGTTGGCCGCGCTCTACCTGTTGGCAATAGTTAGAAAACGCGAAATTGCCCAGGTAAGAAAATATTTATAAAAAAAGGTAATTTTAATTCCCATAATGAGTGGGAAAGAGAACGATGTGGAAACGAGACAGAAGAAAATTCGTGAGAGAATTTATGTTCCACACCGGAAATCAACATAGTATGATAGGGAGCGGCCATATTGATAAATTTTAGAAAAATTGAAATATTTCAATAAATGAATTAGGAAAAATTATGGATAATTAAAAATAAATTAATTCACATAATTTGGAAAATTTTGACATTACAGCATGGACTTATAATGTGCAAAAAATATATGAAAATTGCATTTTTTCATGTGGAACTTGTCCGAAAATGGCGGCTCGGACATTATAAAAAGGAAGTGCTCCCTAACTAAACTCTCATTAGTTTGACAGCGATCGCAAATGCAACTTCGCATAGATCCAGTGTTCTCCAAAAAAGCTAAAAGTGGAAAATTATTCATTAGTGCAAATTACTTCGAATCTTTCTAGCATAAATCAACGTGCCAAGCAAGGTACAGTATTTACATGCTAAGTAAAGATTGCAGCAGTAATTTTAACTTCTGTGGTGTTACAGGTTTTTGGTGGAGTTCTAGGCTAAGTATTTTTATACATTTTTAAAATATATTTGGTGGCAGACATTTTAGTTTTAGGATTTTTCACATAGCGTTTAACTCATGCAAGCTAAGCATATTAGACGTTTCATGTGAAAAAACAAAGTAGAATTAATTAATATTAAGAGTGATGTGAATTATATTAAGAAGAACTAATAATAATACACAGTGAATTTTCGAATATAAGTGAAATTGGTGAAAATCTGAGGTATAAAATTGAGCACGTGTCACGTTACGACACCTCAAGAATACATGCCTACAGATAATTAATTAAATTAATTAAGTACAATTGAAGTGAAAAAATAAAATAGAATTCAGACTAACGTAAAATAAGGAATTTTTGCTCAATAAAGTAACAGTAAACACAAGCTCACATATCTTGTCATTTTAACATACCGCTACACTAACCTACCCAAAATGCAGTAATATAGGTGTAGTGTTCAATTACCGCTACATTACAAAACATTTTTTGGTGGTTCCATCCAGGAATGTGTGCCTGTTTACCGTTGCGATTGACAATAATTCAGTTACGATTAAATTAGTCAAGCAATTCTTACTGTTATTGTGCTAAAACGTGGCAGTTTTTAAGAAGTTTTCAAAATAATAACTGTGCTTAGACGTGGCAGTTCTCATTAAAAAATACAAAAATTAATTTATAAACGTGCTTAGACGTAAACCTTCAGGGTGCCCAGACGAGGCAGCTCGAATATTATCGAAATTTCTGTTATAATTACTGAACTAACATGTCAGAAAATCGTGTTACATAGTTAATTGCTGAACTTACATGTCAGTAACTCTTAATAAATAGCTGATTAATTAAATTAATTAAAATTAGTAACGGAAATTTAGTTAAATATTTTTCGCGTCAATTTGTCATACACGGTATCAATTTACGTTCTTCGACTAAATTTCCATTTATCCCACGTGGCATTAAATTGCTTTTTTCAATTATCTTCATCATTTAACCCACACGGTTAATTAACTAATCGTAAAATATCAATCAACATGGATTCAGTAGATAAACTAATCCTTACGGAAAGCATATTGCGTGCAAGAATTGAAAAGTTAATTGAAAATGGAAAGAAAACGAACCTTGCGAAACGAACACAAGGCTTTTATGAAACTAAAATTACAGATTTGAAGAAACTATGGGAAATATATAGCGATACAGATATGGCAATAAATCAGGCTTTATTAGCAAGTTCTGATGAAAAGCAACATGAGTATTTAGCCCAAGATAATCATAGCTCAATAGAGTTAAAATATTCCGAATATATGGGAGAATTAGTAGAAGGATTGCGGAAATTCGTCCCAACTACTGAAGCATCAAGCTCGGGACAAGTACCTATTCATTCGACAACTGTTATTCAACAGGAATCATTCCTTCCGCGCATTCAGTTGCCCAAGTATAACGGCAACTACGATTTATGGCGACCATTTCATGATCTATTCATCTCTCTTGTTCATGACAATACAAAGCTAACACCAGTTCAAAAGCTACATCATCTGAAATCTTGTTTAGTGGGTGATGCTGAGAAATTGTTGCGGCACACCCCAGTAACAAATGAAGATTACATGCCAGCATGGAACAAGTTAAAGGCTAGATATGAGAACAAGAGAATTTTAGTTAATCATCAATTAAAGGTTTTGGTAAACCAAGCCAAACTAAATGCAGAGTCTGCTAAAGGACTCAAGTCAATAATTGATACAACAGACGAATGTATCCAACAATTACAAAGTTTAGAAGTTGATACGACATCATGGGATGTACTTCTAATACATCTGTTAGTACAAAAATTACCTTTCATTACCCTCAAAATGTGGGAAGAAGAGCAGGGAGGCACACAAGAACTCCCAACATTTAAGTCATTTAAGCAGTTCTTAAATACACGTTTAAGAATTTTAGAATCGTTAGCAGATAGTCTAGTTAAGTCCACACCACATCACAAACCAAACACCACACCAGACGTGACAAAGTCATATCACGTTACAAATGAATTTAAATGCGCAGCATGCAATGCTAGGCATTACCTCCAAAAGTGTCCGAAGTATCAAGCGATGGACATACCATTCAAATATCAGATATTGAAGGCATCAGGTCGGTGCTCAAATTGCTTAGGAATTCACCACTTAAATAATTGCACTAGCAAATTTAGATGTCTGAAATGAAATAGGAGACATCATAGCACCCTTCATGAAGAACACAATAAGGAAAAACCCAAGTCCTCAGCTGTTCATAATGAGTATAAGTTAGCACATGACAAGGTTAGATTGAGCTCAAGTCAATCTAATCAATCTAGCTCCTCACAGGAAAGCTTTTCCCGGTTACAAGCAGTCAACAATACTGATGGCTTAAACACTAGTCATAACTTCGTAACCCGAGAAAGTCACAATGCTCTACTAGCAACTGCATTAGTAGTAGCACAGACAAAAAGCGGAAAACCTTATATTCTACGATGTCTGATAGATAGTGGCTCGCAATCATCTTTCATCACGGAGGAAGCTTGCAGGAAATTAGGAGCAGTACAAAGCCTAATTGCAGTCTCAATCACAGGCTTAAACACTAGCCATACAGCCATCCCAAGGCACCAAACAATACTCTCTCTTCGGCCTCGAACAACGAGATCTACAGCAGTATTAGAAGAAAACTTTCTAATACTTAAGAACATTACAGATCCTCTGCCTTCTAGAATAGTGTCAAAAAAGGAATGCGCGAAGCTAAAGAAACTGCAACTCGCAGATCCCACATTCTGGAAACCGGGAAGGATAGATGCATTATTAGGAGCAAGAGTTTATGCTCAAATATTGCGAACCGGTATTCGGCAAGGAACAAATACGACTCCTACAGCAGTCAACACAATATTTGGTTGGATTTTGCTAGGGTCTAGCATAGATGATGCAGAGCACAAAACGTCATCATTTACAATCACAACTGATGATGTGGCTCTTCAACTCAAGAAGTTCTGGGAAACAGAAGAATTTCCCACAAACCCCATTCTCAAAAAAGAAGACAAGGAATGTCTACAGAGTTATCAACTCAATCACCAGCGTCTGCATAATGGAACTTATCAAGTTAAGTTACCTTTTGTAAACGACGAGAACCCTACTCTGGGGCAATCGAGAATACAAGCAATCAAACGCTTTCAAGGAATCCAACGACAATTAGCCAGAGATCCAGACTTGAAAGTTGAATATGAGAGATGTTTGGACGAATATCTCTTGTTGGGTCATATGGAGGAAATACCTCCGCCCAATATCAATCAGCCCCATTATTATATACCTCATCATGCCGTTGTGAAGGAAAGCACGACAACAAAGGTGAGAGTAGTATTCGATGCCTCAGCTAAGACGTCGAATGGCAAATCCCTTAATGAGTATCTACTAAAGGGCCCAGTTCTGCAACCTAAGCTGTTCGCCACGTTGCTCAACTGGCGCAAATATAAAATCGCTATGAACGCAGGCATTGAAAAGATGTATCGCATGATCACCATGCATCCCGATCACCGAACATTTCAGCGAATCATTTGGAGACATCCTAAAACTAAGGAGATTCAGGATTGTTAGCTGAACACGGTGACGCTACAACAGTTAGCAAATGATGAACAGAAAAGATGGCCTTTAGCTTCTACGGTTACAACCACAGATTTTTATGTGGATGATCTCCTGACTGGAGCTGACAATCTTAATGACGCCAAATGCTTATTAAATCAGCTAATAGGTATGATGAAATCTGGAGGATTCAATCTCAGGAAATGGACAAGCAACAGTTCAGAGTTGTTAAGCCATCTTCCTGCAGAGCAACGTGAATTCACAGAAACACTAACGATCACAGACCAGGAATCTGTAAAAACACTAGGAATTCGCTGGCATCCTAAACTGGATAGTTTTTCCATTATAACCAAACCATGGACAGTTCATGCCAAGGTAACTAAACGAACCATTCTGTCTGACATCGCATCACTGTACGATTTTTTGGGCTGGCTGGCACCAGTGGTAATTACAGCCAAGGTGCTCATGCAAGTACTATGGATCACAGGATGTGCATGGGACAACAAGGTATCGGAGATAATAGAACAACAATGGAATAAGTTTAAACGTAACTTAAAATGCATAGAAAACATACAAATCCCTAGATGGATCAGCTATTCATCTGAGGCAAGCATCCAATTACATGGATTTTGTGATGCGTCTACAAAGGCTTTTGCAGCTGCCGTTTATTTACGGGTAGACGATCAGAACGGCTTAATTCATACCAATTTGCTTACTGCAAAAACTAGGGTAGCTCCAATTAAGCCAACAACAATTCCTAGATTAGAGCTTAATGGAGCTCTATTACTTGCACGACTGCTTCAGGCTACACTTGAAGATATGCGCCTATATAATGTGCCAATCTTCGCCTGGACAGACTCAACAATTGTCTTGCAATGGATCAAGGAACATCCAGCCCGATGGAAAATCTACGTAGCAAACCGCGTCGTCGAAATACAAGACGTTGTACGCTTCGAATAGTGGCGTCACATATCCACAAAACACAATCCGGCAGATTTAGAATCCAGAGGTGTTCCTGCAGCAGATTTAACCAGTAATCATTTATAGTGGCATGGACCATCATGGTTAGCTGAAGAACAGGACAACTGGCCGAAATTTAAGGACATTTCGGAACAAACAAATTTAGAAGCTAAAGAACTTCCTACAGTAAGTTTTTTAGCGAAATTAGAAAACAATCTTCTTTTACGATATTCGTCGTATACTCGCCTTGTGCGAATTGTAGCAACCATTCAACGTTTCATACACAATTGTCGGCATCCGCAATCGAAACTCGTTCAAGCTTTCACTGTGCAGGCATGGAATAATGCTGAAGTCACAATATTAAAACTCGTACAACAAACTGCGTTCGCAGAAGAGTATAAGAATATGTTGGGCAAGAAACCACTGTCACAACATAGCAAATTAATCAAGCTTAATCCATTTCTGGACAACAACGGTCTAATACGATTAGGTGGTAGACTTCTGAATGCAACATTGCCATATAATAGGAAGCACCCAATCATCTTACCACGTGATCATCACGTTACACTAATACTAATTGATAAACTACATGTAGATACTCTGCATGGCGGTCCATCACTAGTTCTCAGCACTAGTCGAGATAGATTTTGGATCTTGGATGCACGACGCCGAATTACCAGTCGAATACATAAGTGCATTATCTGTTTTAAACATCGCACTACAACAAGAACCCAATTAATGGGAAATCTACCAACGTCTCGAGTGAACATAACGAGACCGTTCCTTAACGTAGCAATTGATTATGCAGGACCTGTAATAATAAAAGCATCAAACCTACGAAATGCAAAATTGCTGAAAGAATACTTTTGCATCTTCATTTGTATGGCCACAAAGGCGGTACATCTGGAGTTGGTATCAGATCCCACATCTGAAGCATTCCTCGCTGCATTAAAACGATTTGTCTCACGAAGAGGATTGTGTAGTGACATATACTCAGATTGTGGCACCAAGTTTATTGGAGGAAAAGCGATTTTAGACAAGGATTTGCAAGCAGCAATTAAAGGTGCAACTCCAGTAGCAGCACAATATCTTGCCTCCAAGCAAATCAATTGGCATTTTAATCCTCCAGCCTCTCCACACTTTGGAGGGATATGGGAAGCTGGAGTAAAGGCAATAAAGTACCATTTACGCCGAACATTACAACACTCCAGATGCACATTCGAAGAATACTCTACAGTCCTGGCTCAGGTTGAGGCATGTCTAAATTCTAGACCGCTATGCTACGTGAGAAATGATCCAGAGGATTTACTTATCCTCACACCCGGACATTTTTTAATAGGCCAAGCACTTAATGCCATTCCAGAGCCAGACTATACACATGAAGCAATACTACCTTCCAAACGGTGGAAGTACATACAACTATTATATAAACAATTTTGGGATAAATGGTCAAGGGATTACTTGAACCCATTGCAAAATCGACCCAAATGGTATACAAGACAACCAAATATTCAAGTAGGGGACGTGGTACTTGTAAAACACGATCAGATGCCACCCACAAGTTGGTTAATGGGCATAATCGAACAAGTGCATCCAGGGACGGATGATCTGGCTCGGGTAGTCAAGGTCAAAACGGGAAACGGTAGTTTTCTACGACCAATTGCAAAAATTAGTCCGCTACCATTAGCTATAGATTAACTACCTGTTCTTAGTGTCGTCATGTGTCTGTCCTTTTGTGTACTACTGTTGGCTGAGGGTTGTGTTCTATTCACGTTACGCCATACTAACTGGTTGCCATTTCAGATGTCATTCACCTACGAACAGGATGATACGTTATATATTCTGGAAGACATTTATTTTAGCCCACCAGGAAGCCCGGAGCGGAGGATGTTGCGTGACCCGGGATGTGATGTCTTTGGCAGACCCAGGCCGGAGTTGGCCCACGAATTGGCTTCAGGAGTTCGAGAAGAAGTTGTAGGAGCTAGAAAAGAAGTTGCCAGAATCAGAGGAGAGCCATCCACGAGGGCAGCAGCTAAGGAATTAACTACGGCTACAAACTTACCGTTTGTAGGCCCAACTCCTTTTACGGATCCACACCCGGATCAGACAGTGGTGGTTAATGGCAGTCGGATATCACAGTTATCCAGACTTCTGCTGACCACGAACATAAAAGAGTTCGAAATGAGGATGAACAAAAGCTTTCAAAAATTTTGAACGCGAGAAGGCGTAGATATATATTTACCACGATACGTATTGCAGCGTATCAACGTGAGAGCCATACAGCAGCGAAGGAATCGGGAAAAATTCATCAATTTAGCCGACAAGTATCAGGTTAAACTAAAAGTTAACAAGGACGGAACGTTGATATTCCATCATTACCACAAGAGAGGTATACGCAAAATAAAGGAAGCTTTGGTTGAACAAACTGTTCAACGGGGGGGAGTATGTTGAACACAGCTGAAAATAAATAAAAATATATTAAAATACAATATATACAATAATTGATACTTCCCTATTTCCTGAATTCCTCTTCCAGTCAGCAAATGCCTCCTATACGTCTATGCAGCATCTGAAATAAGAAAAAAACATATAAATTAGTTCAATATAATTAACGCCAGCAAAGATATCACAAAAAAAAATTACAAACAGAAATATAGTTACATGCAAACTGCCAAGAAACAAATTTCTTGGCAGTACAACAACAACACTACATGCAAACATAAACATTTGGATTTCTTAGCGAAATTCATGTTTTCTGCACAATAAACATTTGCAAAACATGCATTTATGCTTAAATGTGCAAAATACATAAATTTGCAGAATCCATACACACTATTATTAGTGAAATTCAACAATTGTTGCCATTGTTGACATTTCACTAACAATTTTTTCAACATAAAATTTTCGCATAATTTGCATGATTCTTGCAAATTATGCACAGGCAAATCACTAATTAACACTTATAGAATATATAAATCAACTCACCTTAACAATTAATCCATTTGTTGATGAGAAATCCATCCAAATAACACGGCACTTTACAATTTAAAAACCGCGAACCGAACTGTCACTGCGACAACGTAAATAATCAATTTTACGAAGTTGGCCGCGCTCTACCTGTTGGCAATAGTTAGAAAACGCGAAATTGCCCAGGTAAGAAAATATTTATAAAAAAAGGTAATTTTAATTCCCATAATGAGTTGGAAAGAGAACGATGTGGAAACGAGACAGAAGAAAATTCGTGAGAGAATTTATGTTCCACACCGGAAATCAACATAGTATGATAGGGAGCGGCCATATTGATAAATTTTAGAAAAATTGAAATATTTCAATAAATGAATTAGGAAAAATTATGGATAATTAAAAATAAATTAATTCACATAATTTGGAAAACTTTGACATTCCAGCATGGACTTATAATGTGCAAAAAATATATGAAAATTGCATTTTTTCATGTGGAACTTGTCCGAAAATGGCGGCTCGGGCATTATAAAAGGAGGTGCTCCCTAACTAAACTCTCATTAGTTTGACAGCGATCGCAAATGCAACTTCGCATAGATCCAGTGTTCTCCAAAAAAGCTAAAAGTGGAAAATTATTCATTAGTGCAAATTACTTCGAATCTTTCTAGCATAAATCAACGTGCCAAGCAAGGTACAGTATTTACATGCTAAGTAAAGATTGCAGCAGCAATTTTAACTTCTGTGGTGTTACAGGTTTTTGGTGGAGTTCTAGGCTAAGTATTTTTATACATTTTTAAAATATATTTGGTGGCAGACATTTTAGTTTTAGGTTTTTTCACATAGCGTTTAACTCATGCAAGCTAAGCATATTAGACGTTTCATGTGAAAAAACAAAGTAGAATTAATTAATATTAAGAGTGATGTGAATTATATTAAGAAGAACTAATAATAATAGACAGTGAATTTTCGAATATAAGTGAAATTGGTGAAAATCTGAGGTATAAAATTGAGCACGTGTCACGTTACGACATCTCAAGAATACATGCCTACAGATAATTAATTAAATTAATTAAGTACAATTGAAGTGAAAAAATAACATAGAATTCAGACTAACGTAAAATAAGGAATTTTTGCTCAATAAAGTAACAGTAAACACAAGCTCACATATCTTGTCATTTTAACATACCGCTACACTAACCTACCCAAAATGCAGTAATATAGCTGTAGTGTTCAATTACCGCTACATTACAAAACAGACGTGTTCAACTTAATTCGTACACCCGAGTCTATCTCCCATTCTATTTTCTGCTTCTTTAGTAATGTAAGCCAATTCATTTTGCTGCTGTGGAGTAAGTTTCCACTGAACCCTCCAGTGTGCAAACGTAAGAGTCTGAGCCTTCCTTTGAAAACTCCTAGGAATTGTCCCTAAGATTGACTGAGAGACCCATCGACTTCAAAAAATCTGCTCCGAGGATCATACTATGTGGCAGATTAAGGATAACTAACACTTCAAAGCCTTTGATACGACCGTGTAATTCTTTCGGCAAGATTACTTCTGCCAGAACATCAACTTTGTGGCCATTTGCCAAGGTAGAGCTTATTATTTGCGGTTTATTCATTTTTAACTTCGAGTCACCCAATAATTTCCAACTAAGGCCACCAATTACTGTTCGTGATGCCCCTGAATCAAGAAAACCGATTATTTCAATACAAAAAACAGTAACCTTCAAAAATGGACGCGAATCATTTCCTGTCCGAGGAAAAGTGTAATCCACTACTATGTGTTGAAGTGCTTGCCTCTCTTTATTAAATACCCCTATCAACTCTATATCTACATATTACAGTTTTCTAACTTGGGCGGCATGAAAAGATGCCTTAGAGCTCACTTCGCCGCTACTCACCAAGCTCGATCTTCGTTTCCCGATAAAGCTGAGCTTACTTGCGACACGTTTCGATTTCTTTCTCGACTTACCGTACTCTGGCTATTTAGACCCTGACTAGAATTACCTTTAAGGTTACTTCGTATTGGACTGCTCCTACAATTCGGTCTAGTGACTCCCTGCGCAGCGCATCCATAGCAACGAATGCTCCTTGGACAAAAGCGAGCTAAGTGACCTAGCAGTCCATATTTGAAACATTTTAAATTTTGTTTTTGAATACTATGATCTTGCAGATTCGACCGTGGCATGCCACGACTGTTTGAGATTGAAGCAACTGCTGGGGTTTGAGAATAAACTTAAGCAAGGTCTGGTTCAAGCAAGTGTGTGTTTCTTTTCGAAGGGAGAGGGACAAAAGACTCCACAGAAATACGCACGGCCTCCAGTTTTCTACCCAATTCTATCAGCTCCTGTGCATTCGTTACCGACGGTAAGCCCAGTTGCCTCTGGTAAAAAGTTCTAAAATTTTTCTTGAGTACTACTAACTGCTGTTCTTCTGTCATAGGGGTTGTGAGCGACATATGTACGGATCGTCCCGTCCTTGCCCTGCGTCCTACGTTTGATTTCTTCAGTTAGCCGCTCATACGATATTAGGGCTCGGCCTGCGAATAAGTATAGTGCGGAAGGGAAAAGTTGCGATTTCGAAACACCTCGAGCTTCCGCCAATTCCAGGACCCGCTCTAGGAAGGAATTTAATGACTTCCCCAGTGAATTTTAGGTTCCATTTGTATAACTCTACTCGTGACCGAGATCTCGAAGCTAGAATTATAGATGCGACCCCTTGGAGAGGAGTTTCAGAATCAGACTCTTCATCCTCAACCTACAGTTTCCCTAGAATTAAGATAAACTCAGCTCGTATTCTCTGTTTTTCTTTGATGTGCTCAACCTCTATCACATTGACCTTATCGATTCTCCTAAAAGCCCAGTCTATTTCTGAAATTATCTTTTTATAATATACAGAATCGACACTGCCGACAAATGCCTCTACTAAGACTTGTATCTCGTCCAATTTCTTATCTAAAGCCGTAAGATCTTCTTCAACTTTAAAAGGATACGGATCAACAATAAAATTTTTACCAGATATCTCGGCCTTTATTGCCGCTCGGAGATTTACCCGCATCTCTTTCACTTTTCCCCCTGGGAGACCCCTTATAGTTAGCTCGTAAGCGAGCTCGTCCTGACTTAACCGATTAATCTCCATTCTGATACTGATAACAACCACAAAATGCAAGTATTCTAAAGTAAACTAGATTTTACCACTCAAAATTACGACAGGAAGCTATAAGTTAATACTTTGAAATTAGATCAAGCAAATATTATTTAATTTTTTTGTTCATAGTAACTCCACGACACCCTCTTGTGTGAATTATTAACTAAAATCCGGAAATTTGAAAAAAAAACCTCCGAATCAATTGTACGTGCGAATATATGAGGCGTTGAGTGCCAGAATGGACCATCCCACAAAAATTCCAAAACTGACTTATATACACCATTCGACTGATAAACTGTTTTTCTTCGATGCCAAAACAGACCAAACTGAGTTCTAATTTTTTCTTCGAGATGGCACTAGTGTTTTACTTTGGACCATTCAATTGTTCATGCTTTTGCTGAGAGCCATACGGGACAATGAGAATTGGTCCACTTTGGTACTAAAGGAAAATCACCGTTTCCCTAGAATTTTGTGATTGTAGTGCAATGTGATTTTTGGAATGTTAATTAGTTGAGTTTTGTCCATGAAGCTGTGGAGTAGTATAGCGAATCATTTGTATTTCTTAAGAAGTTTCAAAGTGCAAAAATTCTTTGATATGGAATATCAATATCTACTTGGAAGTGGTAAGTAATCCCCCCACCCAAATTTTTAACTTAATTATGACTGCGTTGTTGCATTATTAATTTTATGTTTAAAATATGTATATAAAGATAAGAATGATGAGTCTGGATAAGACTTTTCGGCTTCCTTAAGCTCAGAATATGTTCCTTCAGATGCTGAATGGGAACAAATGGATGTTGATTCACTCCACGAAACAGAATTTCTTGAAAAGCAAAAGCGAACCAGAAAACTTAGCGCAAATAAAGATCTTTGGAAGAAAACTAAAAGAAAAACACTGAAGGCTCAAGGCAAGAGCTACGTTAATGAAGAAGGGGCTAACATTCCGGGAAAAAAATTTGAAGTGATTACTTCCTGTTGTAATGGTAAATGCTACAACCGTTTCGATGAAAATGCACAAAATTTGATTTACACCAAATTTTACGAATTAGGCGATTTCGATAAACAAAACTCTTACATATTTTCCCAAATAAAGGTATGTTGCATTCATTGAAACCTTCTTTAAATTATTGAATGATGTAATATTTATTTAGGTGAAATCTGTTACTCGCCGATATATATCTCAAACTCCAAATGAAAAAAAAGCAAAAAAGTGATACCAGAGATTAACAACAAAAGCTGCAAATGGAAATTCGGTACGGTAAGTTGACATACGACTGAAACCAATACTAGACAGACCAAATTTACCCTGACGCACACGACTCAAGGTCTAGAAATAGCATTATCTTCCCAAGAAGGCGAAATAGGATCAGAGTATCAAAGCTCTGGAAAAACTGAAAAGGAACCCGAAGGAAGCCAAGCAGAGACGAAAGGACAAGAAGAAGTCAAAACATCCAGCACCGGAACTACCTCTAATGTTATGGCCCAATATACGGAAGATTCTTCCAGCAGCCAAAGGCGCATTCTAGCGAAATAATCAGCAATTGCTAAACAATAACCTCGCATGGTATTGTTCTGCAACTGTCGGTTATTTTGCTGATTAGCCCAACAGCTGGCTGCGATGAGCGGTTAGTGAAACAATCGACGATTACGATAATAATTAACCTCGCATGGTAATTATTATGTAAGGCGATTGTTTACAACTAAGCGACTCAGGTGCTGCAACCGGTAGTACAAACGGCAAGGTTGTTGTCGTTTGTTTACATCCGCGTTGCGAGTAAAAGCTTACTTCCGAATATTGGAGCATAAAAGACAAATGACTGGTCTGTCGAGTGCCTGTAATATTCTATTCTTCCAGTGAGCAGTCGCGTTGCATAGTGGTGTCAAGTTTCCGTTCGGTGCCGATGAGCGGAGCTTGATATGGACAGGAAAATATGGAAAGGATGTAAAGTAAATCTATAAAATAAAAGGTACGAACGTCTTTAACAAAAAAAAGAGAGAGAAAGTGAATAATGGAAATTTGAAAATTTAAAATAAAGAGAGATTAGGAAAAACAGTTATTTAATTACTTAAATAATAACCAGAATAAGAAAAAAGAAAAATTGAGATTTAAAAAGAATTAAATTGAATAAAAATTTAAAATAAAGACAGATTAGGAAAAAGAGTTATTTAATTACTTAAATAATAACCAGAATAAGAAAAAAGAAAAATTGAGTTTTAAAAAGAATTAAATTGAATAAAAAAGGAAGAAAGAGAGATTTTGAAGTAAAGAGAAATTAAAAAAAAAGAGATCTAAAAGAAAGAGAATATCTGTAAAAAAAAAAAACAAAATATTGCTTGACACGAAATAGAAAGAAAAAGTTAGAAGAATAAGAAATGTATGAAGATAATAAATAAATGTTTAAAGTTAGAAATGGAAAACTAAAAAGTTGGTTCAAGAAAGATAAAAACTAAAGGAAAACAATATGTTAACAATGTTGAAAAGCAATTAAGAGGTTGTTAAAAATAAGAGTTAAGAAAAGATTGAAAATTTAGAAGGAAATAAGATTTAAAGAGAAGATATGTTAAAAAATTGAAGAGTTTTTAAAATAAGTATTAAAAAAAAAAGTTATAAAGGAGACAAGAATGAAAAGATAAAAGTAGAATACAGAACAAAAGTAAAGATTTCTAAAGAAAAAAAAAAGAAAAAAAACACACATCTGTTTAAGAAGAATAAAAGGGTTGCCATAGATTAGTATCATATAAGTAAAGTTTTTAGTTTTTCGCCAGGAAAGCGGTAATCACGGTAATTTTTGCACTCTTCACCTTGCGGGAGACAGAGAAGAGAGGATATAGTATCAAGCTGTACAGGAGTGTTTTTCGAGCACCGTGGGAAACTTAATTTATACACCATACATTGAGCTATCCTGCCCACACGGAAAATGCTGCACTTAAAAGGAGACACAAACTCCGCAACCATAAAGATTTGTGTTAGACATGCACAAGGTAACCGTAGATGAATTCCACAGAAGTGATGTGGATGCCGAACTTGGAGCAACAGTGAGAAGACCCGAAAATACAGCTACATCTTAGATAAACATTTATTGGAAAAGCTAAAATTAGGAAATCTGACGGAAATACTACCGCATAATTTTGTGTTAAGAGGTCTGTAATATGGTGTACTTTCTAACATATATATATATACCGTACTATATGAGATATAAAAAAAAACAAATCTTTAAGTACACGTGGACTCTCAATATAATGGAGAGAACTCCATCGTACTTGAAAGAAACTTAAAAAAAAAAAAAAAAACATTTTGAAGAGTCCGTCCTACCACCGACCCTCAGAGTAACGATTTCCATTGAGATGTTTCTTGAAATGAAATAGAAAAAGCGCCTGTAAAGAGAAATGGTCATACGTTCTATGATGATCACATCTTAAAAGCTACAAACTGATGTAATGGTTTCCAGAAATGCAATGTAGATGAAATTACTCTTACCAAATAATTAATGGGATAAAGTAGAATTTCAGCGTAAAATCTTATTTGAAATTCAAAGGTGATCAAGTGCCAGCAGCATTATCAGGAATAGTGTACCGTTTGAAACCAAATTTATATTGAAATGTAAGAAAAATGTAAAACAATCTGAACCGAACGGATATCAAAAATATTTTCAATTTTTAAGACTACTGCACTCTCCAGATCTAGTTCCCTGCGGAAACTAGTTTTTCTAAGGGGGGAGGGATGTTATGGCCCAATATATGGAAGATTCTTCCAGCAGCCAAAGGCGCATTCTAGCGAAATAATCAGCAATTGCTAAACAATAACCTCGCATGGTATTGTTCTGCAACTGTCCGTTATTTTGCTGATTAGCCCAATAGCTGGCTGCGATGAGCGGTTAGTGAAACAATCGACGATTACGATAATAATTAACCTCGCATGGTAATTATTATGTAAGGCGATTGTTTACAACTAAGCGACTCAGGTGCGGCAACCGGTAGAACAAACGGCAAGGTTGTTGTCGTTTGTTTACATCCGCGTTGCGAGTAAAGAAAGCTTACTTCCGAGTATAGGTTCATAAAAGACCAATGACTGGTCTGTCGAGTGCCTGTAGTATTTTTTAGCCGTACTATTCTCGCTGTTAAGCGTTCAGTTTAGAGTCGGGTTTTTTCAGTTAGAGTGAAATTAAGAGTGCGGGTCGTGAATATTTTTAACATTGTTGAGATAGGGCAGTTTTAAATATTCAGTCAATAAAGAAGTAAAGTAGTTATCGTAAAAACGTCTTTTAATTGCTCGAGGGGCACGACAATTTGGCGCAGCCGGTTTAAAAAGGTATTGAATTTTTAAAATTTTTATATATTGGGAGTTAAGCTTTTTTATCTGCTCCATTTTTTCTTAAACTACGTTAATTAAATTGGTGCAAAGCCTCATTTGGCTTCGCCATTTATTTAACATTTTTTTCAGCTACTCCATTTTTATTTATCGACTGTTATTATTAGAACATTTGAGAGTGAAATTTGGTTGTGCGGTGAGATAGGAAACAAAAAAGTGTTGTTATAGTTGTGATTTGTGTAATTAGGTATTCTAAATGTTAGGTTGTTGGAAGGTGTTAAATTTTCGCTGCTTATTGATAGTATGCTCTTAAGAGGAAATTGTGTCTTGTATAGACGTACAGTTTTAAAGATAAAGAAACGATAGTTAAAAAAGTAAGAAAAGTAGAAATTGTTTTCTTTCAAGGTAAATTTTTTGTGAGAGGCGTATGATAGATAAATTTCATGAATATTATAAGGAAGTTATAATTTTAAGACGTTTCATTTGAACAGTGTTTGTGTTCTTCTAAATGTATTGTGTATTGTGTTACTCATATTGAAATCTTCTTTAACTCTTCCCCTAAACTCGCGTCCTGCTTGGCAGATAAATCCCTTCACATATTTTAAGGTAAACTTCAGTTTTGTCACTTACTTAAATTGTCGTATTAATTTTACGTTTTCTCGACTGTCTCTAAAAAATTCTCCATGTAGCGTATTTTATTCTAATCGTGGGCATTTATGTTTTGTGATGTAATGATTTTCCGTTAATCAAATGTGTTAAAGTTTCCTCGCGTTTGCAATAATAGATAAAGATAGAGTTAATGAAAGATCTATGTCAGTGGGGAGGTCTAATGTATTGACCAGGGGGCAATTATTGCAATTCCAGTCACAGGAGCAGGAACTGGAAAATAAATCAGAAGAATTGAAGCAGTGCCAAACAAAGCTTCACTATTATGAGAGAGACTGGCAATATATCACAGATCATTTAACAGGAGAATTGAAAAAACGTGTGGCGAGTGGAGATCTCAAGAATATTCTACAGGAACTAGAAACAGCCACTCAAACAAGCACGAAAGGAGAAGTGGTGGATCTTTTGGTGACTATAACCTTCGACATTATTCAAAAAGAAGAAGGGACAATAGAAAAGGCACTAAAGGATAGCCGCGCGGAAATTAAAGCTCTGGTCAAGAAGGTGGATACCTTAAACGTTCAATTGAAGGAAGCAGAGCAGACTGCGGCCGAACTAGAACGGAAATTTCCGATAGAATTGCAGGAACGCCAGTCAACCACCAAGGGCAATAGCAACCAAGGAAACAGCAGAAAGTGGTCACCAAGAAGATTAGTATTTTGGGACCATCAGTCGGAGTCAAAACAAAATTCGATCGCAGGAGGCAGTGTAATTAGCGTAAAGGAAAATAAGGAAATAAGACATAAGGAAAGTGGAAAATCAAACGAAGATCACATAAAAATGGTGGATATACACGATAAAGTGATGGATATGGTCGTCAAGTACGTACCCATGTTTTCCGGAGATCGATCTCCAAAACTGGTGAAAGAGGTGTACAGATTCTTAAGCTGCGGCAAGGATTTGTACGACCGACTGAAGCCTGAGGAGTAGAACATTTTTATGAAATGTGTGAAGTATCGGTTGACAGATGATGCTTACTATCTGGTAAGTTCAGAGGAACCAACAGATTTTGAAGCTCTGCAACTGATAATTAAAACAGCTTATATGCCGAAGAAGTCATTTAGTGAATTGCGAACGGAGATGGTGGCCTGCAGACAAAGACCAGGTGAAGACATCAGAGAATTTGCGGACCGATTGAAGGAATTGTTGAGCCAGATCAAGACAGCCGTATCAGCAAAGTACCCGGACAAAGACGGAGGACTAATAGCGGAGTTAGAGTTCGATGCAGTGGCAACCTTCAAGGGTGGTTTGCTTAATCATGCCACTCAGGTACATCTGACGGGAAGGAAGTTCGAGTCTCTGGAGGCAGTGCGTGAGGAAGCGACTTACTTCGAGAAGGATGCAAAACGTCTTCAACTTCGGCCATCAGGAGTAGTGGAGATATTTAAGAGTAACGGCGGAGCCCCTCAGAATACATGGGAGCCCAGGTTGGCCAAGAAAGATCCATGGAGGTCATCTCAGTCAAATGTAAGAGAATACCGATGAACCCCGCCCAGAAACAGTCAGCGAGGTTCTAAGCAATGCTTTCGATGTGGAAAGGAGGGACACTTCGCAAAGGAATGTGGTGCGGAACGACAGCCTCCATTCTGCACCAGATGCCGAGGCTATGGTCATGTAGCGATGGAATGTAGGAAGCAGCAAGTGAGATTCGCGAATGTAGCCACAAGTGGAAGAAATGAATCTCGAGAGGAAAGGGAAGTTTTATACTGCCAGTTTTGCAGAACTTGCGATCACTTCACTGAAAACTGTCTGCGGAAGTACTTAGCAGAGCAAAACAGTCGGCAGTTGGGAAACGGAGAGCGGCAGCTGGGGAATTCATCCACAGCTGGCTTCCATTGACAAAATCAGAATTTTTTAAAAATCAAATAAAGGAAACCAGTACACTAGAATTAAGCCCGTTAAATAATAACATAATTACAGTAGGATCAGACATAGGAGTGGAAGATAGATTAAGACTACTTGTGGATACTGGAGCGACTTGTAGCATAATTAAGATAAGTCGAATAAAAAAAAATACACCCATACAGACTCAACAAAGAATAATGATAGGGGGATTATTTTGAGCTCAAAACAGCTCGACTGGAACTTGCAAGGCCCATTTACGCATCGGTTCAGTCATTCGGTCCTGTGAATTTCACACGATTGATGACACAGACTCAATACCAACCGATGGGATACTGGGGATGGACTTTCTTAAAGGCAAGGCCATCATCGATTGTATAGATGAAAAGGTGGCAATACAAGGCGAGGCAAGACCTGTGAAACAAAATCCACTCTTCCGAAACATAACAGGAAATGAACGTGTCGAGACAATCGTCTTGAAGAAGGGTACGGAAAAAAGCACACGTATACCGAGCATTAATAAAGTCTTAGTTACCTCAGCTGAGGAGGTAAAAAATAGGATTCAAGAGCGGATGTCAGCATTGAAAGATATTGTGAGTAAAGCAAATGGAGCTGTGGATAGTATAAACAGGTACCTAGGGAGGGTGAGTAGTAGTGGTAAAAAACAGAATTCGAATCCAGCTGAAGACGAGACTGAATTAGATAAGTGCGACACCAAGATAGGAGAAATGATGCAGGTGAATCACACAAGTATAGAGCCACAGTTAGGCGGATGTGAAGGAAGCACTTTGCCAACAGCCCCTCGCATGGGAACTGAACAAAGGGTTAAAAGTGTTAAAACAGAAGCATCTTTAAGGTGGCTTCAGGAAATGTGGGGTGAATCACACATGGCAGAGGGCGATGGTGAAGATAGGGAATCCAAAACCTCCTCGCAAGGAGGTGGGACTTCTTAACTTTGGACCCAAGATACCGGAGGACCAGCGGAACCACCCACAGATGAGGAAGCCACCATTTTCCAGACTTAATTCAGGTTCAACTTTTAGGCTAGAAGCCAGGACAGAACAACTGGTAAAGATAGATGTGGCCAGTCAAAAAGAGTTGGTATGCATGGCGGCGGAAATCAGACCAGGAGTATATTGTGGGAACACTATAATTAAACCTAGGAATGGACAGGCCTTTGTGGGTGTTATTAACGCCCGAACAGAGCCGGTCGAAATTATGAATTTTCAGCCCCAATTAAAAAGATTAAACGAGTTTGTAATATACCCATTCTCACATCCTAGAAGTAGGACCCACGCCAGCCAACACCGACTTAAGCTCATGAGGGACTCGTTAGTGCTGGAGGAAAGTCTTAACGCAGAAGAAAAAGAGTCCGTTGCTCAACTCCGCTATGAATATAGCGATATTTTTTATTTACCGGGAGATAAGCTCACTTACACGTCAACGAAAACTTTCAAATTGCCACTTATGCCTAACGCAGGCCCAATACATAAAAAACAGTACAGGATTCCAGAAGCTTACAGGGAAGAATGCCAGAAACAGCTAGCAAAGCTTCTAGAAGAAGATATCATAGAACCCAGTAAAAGTCCATTCAATTTTCCAGTTCTACTTATCCCTAAAAAGGGAATGGATGAAGATGGTAACCGGAAGTTTAGACTGTGCGTAGACTTTCGAGAACTGAACAAAGTGTGTATCCCTTACGCATATCCTCTCCCACAAATAGAAGGTATATTGGACAGATTGGGTCACTCCAGGTACTTCTCCACGTTAGGTCTAGCTAACGGGTACCACCAAGTACTAATTGATCCAGTAGATAGGGAGAAAACAGCATTCAGTACCAATTTCAATCACTTTCAGTACAAGCGATTGCCATTTGGACTAAAAACTGCTCCCCCATTCTTTCAGTCGTTATTGAATGGGATTTTAACAGGGCTACAAGGAATAACATGCTTCGTTTATCTAGATGATGTGGTCATCTTTGCAAAAAATTTGGATGAACACCACGAGAAACTACGGGAGGTAGTCCAGCGTTTTAGGGAACACAATTTAAAACTTCAGCCTTCGAAATGCCAATTTTTGAAGAAGGAAGTTGTGTACTTAGGCCATGTGTGCTCAGAAAAGGTAGTAAGGCCGGACGAACGGTTAGTTGAAGTAGTGCGTGATTTTCCAAGACCACGAACTATGCGTCAAGTACAGTCATTTCTGGGACTAGCTAACTATTACCGAAAATTCGTACCGAACTTTTCTAAAATCATGGCCCCCATTACGAAATTGCTTAGAAAAGGGGTAAAATTTAATTGGGTCTCTAAATGCGACAATTCATTTGGTATTGTAAAAGAGGCTTTAACTACGCCACCTGTCTTGGGTTACCCCGATTTTGGTAAGGAATTCACATTAATTACAGATGCAAGTGGAGAATCATTAGGGGCAGTCTTAGAACAAGAGGGAAAGCCGCTAAGCTATGCCAGCCGTACTTTAAATCCTGCTGAGAGGAATTATTCTACCAACGAACGAGTTTGGTTTGTAGTTTGGTTGTTTGGGCTGTGCGGAATTACAAATGTTATCTGTTAGGTAGACATTTTAAAGTTATATCCGACCACCAGCCTTTACGCGGAATTTTTAAAGTGAAGGATACCACATCCCGTATGGTGAGATTTCATCAGAAATTGTCTGAATATGACTTTGAGATTATTTATAACACGATCGGAGCTCCGCTCCCCATCATCTGCGACGAAGGTAATTTTGCCTTAAGGCGAAAAGCATCAGCGTAAGTGGAGATCACATGTCCAATTACTGCAGCAATGTTTTTGACGATGCTAGTCACATGCTCATTGGGTGGTATGCCCCGTATTATGACGTCGCTTAATCGCTGTACCCGTTGATGATCGTCGGCATGCTCACGTAGAATTTTTGCCGTCCCCTGCAGCTCTTTAATAGATGCTTCACAAGCAATTATTCGACCGTTAAGAGCAGAGATGACATCATCGATTTTTGAAGAGAAACGTACTTCCAACTGATCGATCAATTTACTCATTTTATCAAATAAACGGGTCTCTATTGTCGTCGCCAATTTTTCTACTGCAGCATCTGAAACAGCTGCAGAGCCCGGACTATCCAAATGGCACTTACCGGCCTTACGCATGTCAATTGTAATACTCTCCTCAGAATTTCTAGTTGGTGTAAATGGTAGCTTTTTCTTCCTTCCCCTCGTCGCCATTTGTGGACAACTAAAAGACCAGCTCACATACATCAATGCAAGTGCAGCACAACACAGTTAGCAATCGACCGATTAATTTAAAAGAGATTTAAATGATCTTCTGCACTTATGCACTAGAGCTGTATAAAGTTTTATAAATAAACGACTGCAGCAATGATTAATGATTAAAACACCTGTTGAGCAGTTAAAATTTCCACGTAATAAAACTACCGAAATGCCGATTTAAAGGTACTAATTACAGGAGCTGGACTGACACACGTCTGTTATCTAGCGTACAGCACACAGAACTTCAAAAGTCAGGAGGAATTAATTTCACAGAGCTTTGATGGTGCAGCTGTCATATACGGTAAAATAACAGGCTTACAAAAAAGGGTAAAAGATACTTTTCCCAGCACGAGTTTTGTTCATTGCCTCGCACATAGGCTTAACCTAATTTTAACTAAATCTTGCAACAGAATAATTAATGAGTGTCGTATATTCTCTTCCTCCATATCAGGGTTCTCAGCCTTCTTCAGCCATTCCACTAAACGAAGTTCCACTTTTGATGAAATAGTTCGGAAAAAATTGCCTAAGGTTGCTCCTACTAGATGGAATTATAACGGTAGGATTGTACTCAAAATTTTAGAAAATAAGTCTGATTTAGAAGAATAACTCTATAGTATGACCAATAGTGGTTCATGGGACAATGAGACCTTCAATACTGCAAAAGGCTTATTATCAATCCTTACAGATCTTCAATTTAATTTTCTGTTGAATATGTTTTCTTCAATTTTCCCATTTAGTGATCAGCTTTTCAACATCTTCCAAACAAAACAAAATGACATCACTTACGGCATTAAAAAAAACAGACGATGTTGAAAAAAAGTTGGAAGAAATTCGAAGTCAATTTCAATTATATTTTAATCGAACAAAGGAAACTTGTGAGTCACCAAGTATGCGAAAAAGAGCTAGACTTTCTGTAGAGGGTGAAATAGATATAGAAGCAAGTTTCAGGCAACTTTTTTTCCAAATAATAGATAATTTACTCCGAGGGTCGGATTCTGTAACACGGAGAATTGTGGAATTTGAAAATGAGAGTTGTTTTGACAGTTAATTCTCCACTCGGAATTCTGTAAATCGGCGAAATGTTTTGAGAATTCCGAAATTCTCTACTCCACTTGTTCAAATTCTCCGGTGTTTTAGTTGAGGAAAAGTAAGAGGAAGAATTCCCAATTGACAGTTTTGTCAGTTTTTGTTGTGATTTGAGAATTTTCAAATTAAATCCAGATATGGGAATTAAACTAAATTAATTATGGTTATAAGAACAGTGCGAAAAGTTTTGAAAATTAAACTCAGATTCAGAAAGGAAAAAAAGGAAAAGACGAATATGGATTCGAGAAGCTAATTTGGACCGATTTAAGATAACTCTCGATGCGGCCATCAATTGGATTTGAATGCCGATTGGCCATTACCTTGTGTTAGGTGAAGAAAATAATTATATGTTCAGTAATCTGGGTGTAATATCTTCTTTCAAGTACAGGGACTTACACATCGGTCTACTATCTTCCCATAAGAGAACAATCGCCACCCATGAAGATAATGGAAAAGATAAAAATCTAAACGAAACCCGCATCTATTATGCTATGAAGGCGGTAAAGGTATTTGCATTGACAACAAGCGTAAATGGAATTATAGCTTAACCAGTTCTAATTGAGGAAGGATTGAAAATGTGAGGTACAACTGTGACAGTATTCTTCATTTGTTACTCCATTTCTATTTCATGTAATAACAAATAAATATGTGATAGAAGTCCATTATGATAACAGCAAAGAGCAGTATAAAGCGGCGACGCTATCATTATTTCTGCAAAAGTTTAAGGTATGACTAGCTTCCCATATTCATGATATTGTTATTTTGCTAATTATATAAATTACAAACAAAGAAATATGTGATAGAAGTCCATTATGATCACAGCAAAGAGGAGTATACAGCGACGACGCTATCATCTGCAAAAGGTTAAGGTATGACTAGGTTCCCATATTCATGGTATTGTAATTTTGCCAATTATATAAATTACGCTCCTCAGACAAAATGTACGGTGAATGATGTTGTGCCCGATGTACCCGGGATGTTTTAATCAATCTTTGAAAACGGAACACCACTATTTCTAGATCGTTCTCAATGTACGGATACGGAACATTACATAAGAATATTGAGCTATGACAAGCCCATATATTTTAGACTGAATTTGAATGATGAAAGTAATAACCCGATATAGATGTCAAGAAATGAAGGCAGCTTAAAAAAACGGAAAAAATAGAAATTTAAAAACCGAAATTTTTCATTTGAAGCGTCATAACTCTGGAGTGGGGAGGGGCAGTTGTTAAGATTTAGCAATAAATACCGTTAGAAATATTCATTTTCATAAATCGAATTGGAACATGAAAAGGTTTATTACCGGAGGTGACGGAGGGAAATACATAGGCATACAATTTTTAAAAACACGTACAGAGTACTGCCAATGCACATTATTATTTGGATAATATCGTTATGAACCTCTGAATGTCTGAGAATGCGGTTGACAACTACTTACATTTTTAAGTCAAAATATGTAGCAAATATTTATTATGAACTTAAATTAAACCACATTAAACATTGTATTTATTGACGCTGAAGTTAAATTCTTTGTTGGTTGTGTTGAATCATTTTCATATGCCATCAGACTTAGTAGCTAAAACTCTGGTGGTGGTAGTCCTATTCTACGATCTTACAATAATTCACACAAATGTCTATCTGTAATTTGTTTAGATGGCGCGCCACATCTTCATGATTTTTGGTAAATAAATCGAGATAATTTTCTTTAAAACAGATATGTGATTCATAATTACCGCAAAAGGCAGACTTCAGTCTCAACTTAAGCTCCGACTTGTATTGTGTTACTCATATTGAAATCTTCTTTAACTCTTCCCCTAAACTCGCGTCCTGCTTGGCAGATAAATCCCTTCACATATTTTAAGGTAAACTTCAGTTTTGTCACTTACTTAAATTGTCGTATTAATTTTACGTTTTCTCGACTGTCTCTAAAAAATTCTCCATGTAGCGTATTTTATTCTAATCGTGGGCATTTATGTTTTGTGATGTAATGATTTTCCGTTAATCAAATGTGTTCAAGTTTCCTCGCGTTTGCAATAATAGATAAAGATAGAGTTAATGAAAGATCTATGTCAGTGGGGAGGTCTAATGTATTGACCAGGGAGCAATTATTGCATTTCCAGTCACAGGAGCAGGAACTGGAAAATAAATCAGAAGAATTGAAGCAGTGCCAAACAAAGCTTCACTATTATGAGAGAGACTGGCAATATAGCACAGATCATTTAACAGGAGAATTGAAAAAACGTGTGGCGAGTGGAGATCTCAAGAATATTCTACAGGAACTAGAAACAGCCACTCAAACAAGCACGAAAGGAGAAGTTGTGGATCTTTTGGTGACTATAACCTTCGACATTATTCAAAAAGAAGAAGGGACAATAGAAAAGGCACTAAAGGATAGCCGCGCGGAAATTAAAGCTCTGGTCAAGAAGGTAGATACCTTAAACGTTCAATTGAAGGAAGCAGAGCAGACTGCGGCCGAACTCGAACGGAAATTGCCGATAGAATTGCAGGAACGCCAGTCAACCACCAAGGGCAATAGCAACCAAGGAAACAGCAGAAAGTGGTCACCAAGAAGATTAGTATTTTGGGACCATCAGTCGGAGTCAAAACAAAATTCGATCGCAGGAGGCAGTGTAATTAGCGTAAAGGAAAATAAGGAAATAAGACATAAGGAAAGTGGAAAATCAAACGAAGATCACATAAAAATGGTGGATATACACGATAAAGTGATGGATATGGTCGTCAAGTACGTACCCATGTTTTCCGGAGATCGATCTCCAAAACTGGTGAAAGAGGTGTACAGATTCTTAAGCTGCGGCAAAGATTTGTACGACCGACTGAAGCCTGAGGAGTAGAACATTTTTATGAAATGTGTGAAGTATCGGTTGACAGATGATGCTTACTATCTGGTAAGTTCAGAGGAACCAACAGATTTTGAAGCTCTGCAACTAATAATTAAAACAGCTTATATGCCGAAGAAGTCATTTAGTGAATTGCGAACGGAGATGGTGGCCTGCAGACAAAGACCAGGTGAAGACATCAGAGAATTTGCGGACCGATTGAAGGAATTGTTGAGCCAGATGAAGACAGCCGTATCAGCAAAGTACCCGGACAAAGACGGAGGACTAATAGCGGAGTTAGAGTTCGATGTAGTGGCAAGCTTCAAGGGTGGTGTGCTTAATCATGCCACTCAGGTACATCTGACGGGAAGGAAGTTCGAGTCTCTGGAGGCAGTGCGTCAGGAAGCGACTTACTTCGAGAAGGATGCAAAACGTCTTCAACTTCGGCCATCAGGAGTAGTGGAGATATTTAAGAGTAACGGCGGAGCCCCTCAGAATACATGGGAGCAAAGGTTGGCCAAGAAAGTTCCAGGGAGGCCATCTCAGTCAAATGTAAGAGAATACCGAGGAACCCCACCCAGAAACAGTCAGCGAGGTTCTAAGCAATGCTTTCGATGTGGAAAGGAGGGACACTTCGCAAAGGAATGTGGTGCGGAACGACAGCCTCCATTCTGCACCAGATGCCGAGGCTATGGTCATGTAGCGATGGAATGTAGGAAGCAGCAAGTGAGATTCGCGAATGTAGCCACAAGTGGAAGAAATGAATCTCGAGAGGAAAGAGAAGTTTTATACTGCCAGTTTTGCAGAACTTGCGATCACTTCACTGAAAACTGTCTGCGGAAGTACTTAGCAGAGCAAAACAGTCGGCAGTTGGGAAACGGAGAGCGGCAGCTGGGGAATTCATCCACAGCTGGCTTCCATTGACAAAATCAGAATTTTTTAAAAATCAACTATCTTGGTTGGTATATATTTTATTAATTTTTGAAATATATGATGTCACCTGTTACGTTTGATAACTCCAAGTATAGGTTATTCCACTCGTAGCACCTTTGATTTTAAGAAAATACCCTCCGCAATATTTGTATGATTGCTCTGCGGTGTTGGGATCTTACAGCAGTAGGAAGTCCAGTGGTCTAAACAAAATTGCAAAGGAATAAAGTCCCTGGTTTTAATATCGGTCGGCGCGGCGGTTGAAATAACAAACCCATGGTAAAGGAGTCAGTTCTAATTTAAGTGCCCATTTACCCCGTAAGGCCTTTGGGAACAAGCCTTTAGAGCAATTTTAAATTTGTATATGAATTTGTTTTTAGTTATATAAGATTTCTACGAAATCTCCCGGAGGAAGAGGTGGCAAATTACTTGCTAAACTCTGGATGTAGGTGATGTGGTGGCCTAGAAATAAAGAAAATTTGTAATATAATTCCTATAATATATTACACGGAGATTACTTACGTGTACATGTTAGTTTCGCCTTGTCTTGCCTCCTCATGTAATAAACTTGGTTGATTCTGCAAAGATTTTCATATTACTATCAGACCGTGAGCCCTATAAAGAAATTACTCACCCTCCGGAAGGCTAAAGACACCTCTATGGATTGCAATATCGATTTTGAAAGATACTTTCCTCATCTGAAGTTACCAAGGATACTACTGCGTCGCTGTGAGACCTAGAAGATATATATGTACGTTAAAGGAGGGTGAGCTTTTCGGGTTCCAAATAATACCTAGTATGTTCGCCAATATAAGGAATTCTCGGAATCAGAGGATCGTTGCCCGTATAAGCTGTTTAATTATGATACTTCCACTCAATGTTGTATTTCGTCGCAAATAGAATTGGAAATCCCCAGTTGATCCTGAAATTAGAATTAAGTTGAATAGGCACATAGAATGAATTTAAAATTTTATTTACCTTTATAAAGATGATGTAAGGCAGGCAGGGGTACCGCGCGAAGTTCTTCTGAATACCCTAGAAATGGAAATGCAATGATATTTATCCTTACTTAGAAAATTGTGTTTTCGGAAATTGAAAATAATTTACCTGGCCCAGTCCCCTCTTCTCACGCACAATAAAGTAGTAGAGCACAGCCGTTAAAATAATCTAATACAAAAACAGAAAAGCGACATAATTTCTTTTGTACAACCTGAATTTTCTGAAGTTCTATATCGTTATTGGGGCTGCCCGTAGCCCAAAGCGTAAATCAAATTGCAAAAAAAAAACAAAAAAAAAATACTCCATAAGTAGCCTACACGGCAATTTAAGAAAAAAAGTAAAGCTCTAAGAACATCTGTAAGAGCAAGAAATTCTAAACAAAAAAAAAGTGGCACTAAATACACGAATTTTTGGCAAATAAGCAAAGGATCGACAATTTCAGAATAAAAATAAAAATCACATTTTATTCACCAAAGCATTCAGTTCTGCTGACTCGGAAAAGTACTAGAGAAGTGCAAAGTAGGGGGCTTTCCCTATAAAAGCTTTGGTACGTGAAGCGAGCAGTATCTCTAAAAAAAAAAAAGAGTCAAGTGTCAAGGTGTCAAGCGAATCGACGAGGTCGAAGAAGGAAGAGGTTAAAAAAAAGGAACAAAGGAATAGTCGAGAAGTTCAAAGGAGAACAAAAATTAAAAGAAATTTGAAAGGAAATAGATTTACCAAGTGGTGCAAGGCAGAAAACAAACAAACAGGATTGAAAGGAACGTCGTTTGTTGGGAGGTCTTGTGTCAGCGAGGGCTAACTGGAGTAAAATTGGAAAATTCATAAAGAGAAAAAGATAAGTATTATTTTTCCCACTTATTTTATGCAGCTCAAAATCGAGCTTAAAATTGTTCCCGCATTCGGGACTTATAAATGTAATGTTCAATCTTTGTTTTTAATTCGCGTTCTACCTCCGTTGCCAGTTTAATTGTTTCGGGCTCAATTAGTCTGAGTCACATCACGTGTGAAATTTCGATAAGTAGTTTATCAATAGTTTTAGAGTTTCAGTTATAACGTTTGGTCGACTAAAAGAAAGAAGTGATAAATTCCATTTTTTTTAGTTAAAAGTTCGTGGACTCGAAAGAAAACCCACGTGGCGCCCAACAGGTGTTAAGGCCCAGGGCATATCCCCACCCTTCTCCAGCTCTAGCCGGGTGGACACCTTACGCGGTTATAAAACCGCGTAACATATGGTCCAGTATATATTCGATCTAGTTTTTTTTCTATTTTGTGAAATTTCAAGTACTGTATCACCAGTTTTTATTATTATGTTCATTTCTTTACTGTAGAACGTGTGGTTATAGACGGGGTCTGGACGGTCTATTGTAATCTCAGAAGAAGAAGTTTAATTTCTTGACGAAAACAAGTTCGAGTGGTGCGCACCCATGTACCGTGTTGAAGGTGGTATTGTAGGAAAAGTTATAGTAAGATATCGAGTTATCCCAGTTATCTCTGTCTTCGTTAGTGAATGAACATAGCTGTTCGCTGAGACATCTGATGTTTTTCTCGAGCGCTGCTATTATTTTTAGGTGAGCTGGAGTGGCAAGAATTTGTTCTATTTTCACTATTAATGTTAATATGAATCCGCTAACTACTGCTTTTGCTATTGTATTTACCTCCTTACCTGTTATCCGGATAATTACATTATAGTTACTTACATCGTAACGAATAGTTATGTCATACCTATTATCAGTATATGTCTTTGTGAATGGCCCACTGTGACACTATGTATATCAAAAACTTTTATTGGCGTGATTGTTGCAACAATGGTTTTTTTGTTATCTTTTTGATGTTTGTTTGTTGAACACAGCTCGCAATCGTTAACATATTCAGCTATTGGTTTCTTCGTAATTTTCCGCCTGTATACATATATCTTTCAATTTATTGTACGTGTCTATTAAGTTCAAAGCGAGTCTACTCCACTTTTAAAACAAAATTATGTTGATTTGATGTTTGATTTTGTCACCTACTGTTGGTTTGTACAACTTACTAAAATGTACATAGCCAGAAAATGGTTCCAATCCCTTATAAATAGGTTAATGCGATTTATATTCAAAATGCCTATTCCATTGCGTAGAAAAGTGCCTTCTAATAATTCTTTTGATGCGAAAAGTCAGTGTTAATGTGCTTATTTTTCTTATCGTTAGTTAGTCATCTGAGTTCAGGGGAGATACATTGCTTGAGCAGTAGTTAATCAACAGGCTCTCGTCTAAAAGGATCCTGTTAAATGGCTTCGGCAGTATATCATTGCTAATGTAATACGGATTTTGGAGGAGTTACGACCGTAAGACTTGTAGCCGACAGATGTGAAGGGCAGAACAAGAACACAGTTATTGTTGGAATGTGTGTGTGTACTGCCTTACAAAATAAGCCCCGCATAATATTAAATCAATCACATAGGTTTTCCCTGTTGTGTGTCATTCCTAAATCCCTCCAGACTGCGTTTTTATTCAAATTAAGTAGAAGTTAAGGCATAAGGACTTTTGTAATGGTTGAAGATTATCTCGACATTTACAATGAATAAGGATCGACAGTTCAGTTAGACTTCTGAAGTAATAAAGCTACCTGGTAACTGGCATTTTAAATTTAATGAATAAAAAAGATTCATTATTACAAAACAAAAAGAACCATTCGATTTGTGTCAGAACAGAAATTTTTACTAGATCCGATACTGGAAGCAGAGGCTCGGATACAAAACATGGCAAGAGTATATCAGCGATAAATCCAAGAGCAATGCTGATCAGAACAAAAGTTAAGAACGGAAAAGCAAAAGCTGTTGACAAACGCCTGTTGACAAACGCCTTTGGAAATGATTGGAAACAGTTTGAAAGCTTGCAATTTTACAAATATATTATTGATGCTGTAATAATTGAAGAGTCTAGCAATGAAGAAGATGATCCGATTTACTAACATACAAGGAATCAAGAAATGGCTCTAAGAGTATAAAATTAACTCTAAAAGCACAAATTGAATTTAAAATAATAAATAATAGTGAGACTGCATTTAAACATTTTTTTTCACTTCAGTAAATTTACTACTAAATACTTTGTTATTTTCAAAAGTCTATTTCCAGAAGTGAACATCAAAATGGTTTTATTCCAAATTAAATATTGAGATTACGAAAAACGCTGTTCCTTTTAATTTATTAAACTAATAATATTTGTTTTCAGATGGCGGACTATAATATAAAGATGTAGAAATTTACAGTCAAAACACGAAATCCGTCAAAACCCGATTTTACTAGGAAATTCTAGTTCTATCAAAGCGCTCTCGGTAATTCTAGTTTTAACTAATATAACACAGTGAAAACTAGAATTAACGAGAGCGCTTTGGTTTGATATATTATTAACTAAACAATATTTAGTTAATTCTGGTTGTGGCTGAATTCTCGCGTAGCTCTTAGTTAAATCTAGAACTTACTGGTTGCTATTAGTAAATTTGCGTTACAATTGAATTCTCTCGCCATTAAACCTTGATGTTTATTAAGGATGTGGCTATTTATAAATACAGTCTGTATACGCAATAGGTGAAGGGGGGGGGGGGGTACATATCAGTGACACACACGCCCCCGCAAACATAGCCATACACACACACACACACATCCTATCGCGCATACACGAACACACATCCGCGCTGTATAAATAGCCACATCCTTAATAAACATCAAGGTTTAATGGCGAGGGAATTCAATTGTAACGCAAATTTACTAATAGCAACCAAGCACATATAAATACACGAAATATGGAAGTAGTAGTAACCTGCCAAATTAAATAGCTATTGACCTGTCAAATATCATATAAATGTAGTTGCTTCCCGATTTCATTGCAGAATTCCATCAAAGGAAGTATTTGGTCTCAATAATTTATATTACAGTACAGTAAGGTAAAAAATTGTTTGGGGCAAATCGAACAATATAAAATAATGCTTTGAAGACTGAAAGTACAAGTTCCAGTGTACAGCTGTTTTGTTCTAAATTTCCCTGCATGGCTCTAAATTATTTTGAATATACCTGATTTATTATTACATCGTTTTTTCTGTTTATCTACTACCCATAAGCTCGTGCTCATGTCGTCAAATGAGTGAAAGAGAAAAAACATTTTTGCAAGCATGAATTTTCAAATGCAACAGCGGGAAGCAAACACAACAATCCATGTCGGTTTGACGACGTGGTTTTACCATGCATTGTAGATTAAGCATTATTGTCCACATGCTTATAATTCGTTTTTTCCATATTGCTAATATATCATTTAAATCGCTGATATAATTATTTTTCAGAGCAGGGAAAAAAAATGTTTTTTTTTGTTTGTATAATTTAGTTATTTAAGTTTATTGAGAGAATTATTAATTTAATAGTATAATTGGTTTATTAGATTTTATTATGAATGTAATATTAACCCATATATGCCCCTTGGGTCGTTACTGACCCAAGTCGTTTCAAATAGATTTTCTGGTTTTGAGAATTACACAAATTAAAATTTCAAAGCCTACTACAATGTTATAAGTGTTCTGAAAAATAATTAGAATAGTGCAGTGCGTATTTTTTTTTCAATAGTGAATAAAGTCTGCAGCAGTGAAGTGATAAAAAATATTTATAAACACATTTCAATAAATGTAAGTATACCGTTATTCTATAAATATATATTTTTTGTTTTTTTTTATAATTTGTTACAAAAGAAGTGAATTAAATGGAAAAATAATAAAAGTATCATATTTATAAACGCGTTTGCATTTTAGAAACAAAATTTTCGCATTGGGTCGATTTCGACCCAATGGGGTAATGTGTTATCAGTCAATTATAGGTTATCTGTGCAATATAAAACGGAGTATATATTTAGTTTGTATTTTATATATAGTTTTGTATTTTATATAGAGTTTGTATTTTATATAACGAACAATAATTTTATTTATTTTTTTAGTGTACCGTTATGGCGCATTCAAAAGATTTGAGTACTTTCGAAATCTTAGAAGAATTGGACAAATATGGTGATAATGATGCTGTTGGTGAAATTGACATTTATATTGAACCACCTAATGAGACAGGAGATATTACTGATTGCGATTCCGGTGATGAAGATTGCAACAATCCTGATCGATTATCCAGTCGTCAATTGACCAGTATAGCCGAGATTGTTATAAATAGAGGAAGAAACGAGGTGTATAATGAGCTTGAAGTTAGTGTATCAAACAAAAATAAAAAATTGCCACTTAGAAAATGGACCAGAGAGCAAATACATTTTCCCACTAAAGAATGGATACATCCAAAACCACGTCACGTTCTAAGCTTAGCTGCAAGTAGCCAGCCTATTGAAGTTTTTACCATTTTTATGACAGATAGGATTATTCAACATATTGTTGATTACACAAATAAATATGCTGCTACCAATAACAATCCCACATTTTGTGTAAGCCCACAAGAAATTCGTGTGTTCCTTGCAATATTAATTCTTAGTGGGTACGTTCCTCTACCTAGACGAAGAATGTTTTGGGAAGAAAATCAGGACTGTCATAATATTTTAGTAGCCAACTCTATGCGGCGAAATAGATTTGAAGATATTTTTCGTTATTTACATGTTGTCGATAATTCTTGCTTGGTAGAAGGTGATAAGATGGCAAAGATTCGACCATTTATAGATATGCTCAATAAATCTTTTCTTGATTTTGCTCCCGCAGAAAGGGAGATTAGTATTGATGAATCCATGATTCCTTACTTTGGAGGACATGGATGCAAACAGTTCATTCGTGGAAAGCCAATACGTTTCGGCTTTAAAGCGTGGGTTGCCTCCACAAGGTTAGGTTATTGTATATATGCAGATTTATACCAAGTCCGCAAGGAGAAAAGTGTACAGGAAATGGGGCTAGGCGAAAACGTGGTACTGAATCTTGTTGGTAAAATTCAAAATAAATACCCTGGCATAGAATATTCCTTCTTTACTGACAATTTTTTTACATCACCTCGCCTCATAGATAAAATAACTGAACGAAATTGCAAGTTGACTGGTACAGTTCGAGATAATCGAACAGAAAAGTGTCCTTTACTAGGAAAAAATGAAATGAAAAAGAAAAACAGAGGTGCGTTTGATTCTTGCATCGATCAAAAAAATAATATATGTGCTGTTCGGTGGAATGATAACAGCGTAGTTACCCTGCTATCAAATGAATATGGTACCGAACCAATGGGCACAGCAAAACGTTATTCTGTTGCTGCAAAACGAAAAATTGATATCGAGCAACCAGATATTGTGGCAAAATATAATGAATTTATGGGAGGTGTAGATCAAACAGATTCAAAACATATCTAGTTATAGAATTGGCATTAGAGGCAAAAAATGGTATGTGCCAATTATGTTCTGGGGGTTTGATCTGATAGTCAACAATGCTTATCAATTGGCAAGGTCAATGGGCAGTTCTTTCGATAAATTAAAATTTAGAAGAGATATAGCCACGACTCTTTTGTTATCGTATGGACAAACACGGACCAAGCCCGGACCGAGTCAAATTCGGAATATAAATTTGCCCATTTCAGTACGTACACATAATGCTGATCATGTTATTCTTACTGGACAAAAACGAAGGCGCTGTGCTGTTTGCAAAAATAAAACAAACAAGTCGTGTAAGAAATGTGAGATTGCACTACACGATAAATGTTTTGAAAGCTTCCATAAATAAGTTTTTATACTTTTTTTTATTACTTTTTGTTATGAATGAATTAACTTTTTGTTATTATTTTTTGTTTGAATATAATTTTTTTTATGCATTTTCAAAAATGATGTATTTTTATTTATAATTTAAAAAAAAAATATTGTAGATATTTTTTATGACCAATGGGTCGTTAATGACCCGGTCCCCAAAATCTACTCTAGGGCCAAAAATTGAAAAACCCAAAACAAAATATTTTTTTCTACTTATAAGTAACATATAACTAAAAAATTATTAACATTGGATTAAAAAATAATTGTGGGCATATATGGGTTAAGATAATGATTTCTTATTCCTATTAATACATATTATATTTCTATTAGCTACAGTAAAAACAAATGAATTTTTGTTATTTTGTAATTTTTCTACTTTAGATGCTCCGATTTTTTCCTTTTCTCAATTTGTTGAGCTCCTTCTTGGTTATAGTAAGCAGACTATTTAGATATATAAGGTTCTCCTGCTGGCCTGACGCGATTCTTAGGAGTTCATCGTACTAATGCATGCTTTTACAAAAGTGCGATCTCCAGCCTCCCCGTGATGGCTTCTGCGGATTTTGAGCCGGCGTGGTTCGTGGTTATTCTCTTCTTACGAGACGATTACACGAGTCAATAATGCTGACAGCGTCCTGATTTCGTCAGTCAAATTTACTGACAAAACCGATTGGCGTTCGATCAATTGACTAGTCAGTTCACAATAAAATGTCGTCAAAGAGTGCAGATATTCCTCTTCTATATGTATATCTAACGATGTCTTCCTTAATCCGTCATCTTTCTCTACAAAATTAAGATCAAAATGTATAATAAACTCTATTCGGTCATTTCCCACTCCGCCATCTTAATTTTAAATTTGCCAGTTTATTAACTAGTCTGTACTGTCTGGTCAGAAATCTTGTCAGCACAGGCCAGTCAGTACAAACTAGTTGGTAAAAAAGAGTAGTCAGTAGGGATTTATACGAGCATGTGTAAATATCAAAAGCTGTCAGTGTTAGTTCTACTGACTCGTGTAATACCCGGGTTATACTCCTCGACTCTCAGCCATTTCGGACCAGCGGTGTAATTTAGTGCCGCGGCTGTTAGCTCTCTTGACTTAAGGATTTATGGCTCGATGTCACGGTCCCCATGTAGTAAGCCGGCGATTGGGAGGATACCTGCAAAGGAACAAGCTACTAGAGAAGAGCTCCTAGGGAATATTATCGTATGCCGGTACAAGTAAACACTAAGTGAACGATAAGAAGTTCCTTATATCAATCCCATTCATTTGTCTGTTTTGGCTTATTTATACAAATCAAACAACTTAGTCTCTTGCAGCTAAATTACACACTTAAAATACATTTACCTACAACTGATCATGCATCAATAAACCATCAGCTTTATGTGTTGAAACCCTGGCTGGACCGAATTGTAGTTCAGCCATTTTTTGGGGGTAATGTGATTCCTCAAGTCTGACCGGCACAGGCATGCATTTGAATGAACATGTGTTTCTGCCTAAGACGCGTTTTAGGCATTGTGTCATAATTATTGTTTGTTGTGAAGTGCTACCTTCTACGTGAATTCCGCGACACAGAGCACCGCATGCATCAATATTCGCAGCTACGAACAAAATATTGAAGGGTAAGTAGAGCAATTGCTCTGTTGACAAGCGAAGTTAAAACGTCCGATGATCAACAGTATGATCGTGGCAGAATAACGGGGTTTAGACGTACTAACAAAGAACCATACAATCAACGTACAATATCTCTTCGTACTGCCGATCTACAGTGAAGATGCTCCGCTTTAAGAATTTGATGGCACAGCAATACCAATATGCAGTCGAATCATTTAAACCAGCTCAGTTCAGTTTCAGAACGAAATTAGTTCTGCGACTGGATCTTAGAGCGTCAATAAAATTTCAAAGTTTGTTGTTTAAAGGATATGCATAGATACTTAGTTACAGGTTGACTTATAGTTCGGTATAAATCAACTATAAAATGATCCTATTGAATGTCTTGTAATTGTAATGCTTGTACTGCAATCGTCTTGTAGATGGATGCTTGTATACTTCAGGCGAGATTGCTCAGCCGATGGAATTATGTGAAGTGTAGGCGAGAATGCTCAGCCGATATTATGTGGAGTGCAGGCGAGAATGCTCAGCCGATATTAGCACACTGTATGGCGTCAAAGACTGCCGAAGTTACTAGAGGAATTGATAGTAAAACACCTTTTTCCGTAATCAAACGTTCTGCCTTTCTTTATTTTAATCAACTTATTTATATGATTATTTGCTATCCGTACCTAACGTATAAATCTACTAAATAATCAATTTATTGCAATACATTGCAATATAGATTATTGACCTGGAGTAGCGCAATCAAAAATTCGCAAATCCATCCAAGAATTTGTCGCAATGCACATTCCAAGTTTTTCAAGCATTCGGGTTCATTGAGGTCAGTGTAATACATGAATGGTGTGAAAGGTCGTGTCAGCAAACTGACGTGTGCTGCACTGAAGTGCATTGCCCTTGCAAGTTTACTTCATTCACATTGTTCAATTTATGAACGAAAGTATGTGTGAATGAAATTATTGAACTTGAATGCTTGCTTATGCTTGTTTTTTTTTTTTTTGTGTATGCGCATCTATGAAATGTTTGATGCACTACATCCCTCCTGTTATGGAAAAAAAGAATTTTGCTTGATTAGAGGAAATTTTTTTGTCTTATTCTTATGATGTAGTTTTCTATCTTACATTTCTACTAAAATAATTTGTGTACTTTATTTGATTCTTATTCACTAGTTGTTTTAATTGTTACATGATACTGATGGTGAACTGTAAAATTTTTTTAACCTATTGTTGTGTACTTCTTTTATTATTCTATCTATCTTTATCTTAGTGTTAACGTTATTTGTATCAATTACAATATATGGACCTTTATATGGCGGTTCATTCTTTCTCTTATTTCCTACTTTTAATAATACTTTATCTCCTATCTTAATTTTTAGTGGGTTAGTTTTTTCATCAGATTTTCTGCTTCTTTTCTTTTTAGAATTCTCCAATAGTGCTTTAGCTATTTTTTGGCTTTCTTGCAGGCGAAACTTCAATTCTTTTGAGTAATCTTCTAGATTGTAAATCGGATCTGTTCTATTTTGATCCATGGTGTCTGGAAGTGAGGCTAATTTTCCGAATATCAGTTCGTATGGTGATATTTTGGTTTCGGAATGAGGTGTAATATTATAGCAGAATGTGTAATAGTGTAACCATTCATCACATTCAGCATTCTGGGCTATTGATAATAGGTACTCGTTTAGTACTCGATGATTCCTTTCAATGGCTCCTAGAGTTTCGTGGTGAAACGGAGTTGATGTGACTTGGGTTATTTTGAAAATTTTGCATATTTCTGCGATTAATTGGTTGACAAATTCGGTGCCTAGGTCCGTTTTTAGAATTTTGAATGTTCCATATTTTAAGATTATTTTTTTCGACTAATATTTTTGCGACTGTTTTGGCCTCTTTATTCTCCATGGGGAATGCTTCTACATATTTGGTTAGTTGACATTGACATGTCAGAATGTATCTGTAGAATTTACTTTGGTTCATGGGTCCTACCGTGTCAACTTCTAATATTTCGAAACTTTGACTTGATGTATTTATTTCTACCATTCTTTCTTTGGTGTTCCTTATTATTTTATTGCATTTGCATTTCTCACAGTTGTTTACGTAAGTTTTCACCATTCTGCTGAGATTTTTCCAACAGTATCTTTGTTTGATCTTGTTAATTGTGCGTTTGACTCCTGAATGTCCACCTGTGTGTGGAGTGTCATGAAATTGTTCGATTATGTTCAGTTGTTCTTCCTTGTTCACTATCCATTTTGGGGGTTTAAATATTATTATATTATATATTATATTATTATTAATTCGCTTCTGCAGATCATTAAATTTCTTCTTAAGTTCTTCTATGTCGACTTTTTTAAATATTTCTTCTTCTTTTGAGATTGCTAGCATTTGAATTTCGTTGTCAATCATCGCGTGAGTCAGCTTCTCCAATATCGATCCTAAGTTCAGATTCGGATTATCGCAGTACTCGATTGCAACTTCCTTTTTTGATATGAGTATACTCTTCTTTTCTTTATACTTTCTTTTCTGGACGTCCTTATTTATCTTTATGAATTTTAATTGTCTTACATTTCTTATTTCGGAGATTGAGGTGCATTCGTAGATGAAAAGTTGGCCTGACGATTCATCCACACTTTCAATATCTTCAATTTTTTCGCATGCTTCTGATTCTTTTGCTTTTTTTGATCTATTCCTCGTTGTTATCTTAATTTGCGCTGTTGGTATCATTTCTTTAAGCATATCCGAGTTGAGCTTTATTCTGGATAGTGCGTCTGCATTTGTATTCAGTGAACCCTTTTTATATATTATGTCGAAGTCATATTCAGATAGTTCTAAACGGATTCTTGTCATCTTTGATGATGGATCCTTGTGTGTGAACAAACTTACTAGAGGTCTGTGATCAGTCACGACTGTGAATTTTTTTCCATACAGGTATGGTCTGAAGTGTTTTATTGCCCAGTGAATTCCTAGAAGTTCTTTTTCTATAATTGGTTTCTTCAATTCATGTTTATCCAGAGTTCTGCTTGCTTAGGAAATAGGTAGGTCTTTGCCTATCTCTCCTTGAGACAAAATTGCGCCTAATGCAAAATTTGATGCTTCTGTTGTTAAAACAAATTGTTTTGAAAAGTCTGGATTTTGTAATATCGGTGGGTTGGTTAGTTTCTGTTTCAAGGTGTCAAAAGCTTTTTGACATTCCTCTGTCCAGATGAAGGGTGTGTCCTTGCGGGCTAAAAGATTGGGTACGAATCTTCTGTAGTAGTTACAGAAGGCCGTGAATCTTTTTGCTTCATCTGCATTTGTGGGTTTTGGATAATTGGTCACCTTATCGAATTTTGTGGGGTCTGTTTTTACTCCCATGTTGGTGATTAGGTGGCCTAAGTAAACCACTTCTGTTTGCAAGAAGTTGCATTTTTGTGGATTTAATTTGAGGTTATATTGACGCAATCGGTCGAAAGTTTTGCATAAGTTTCTGTTGTGGTGCTGCAAGCTGCATCCAAAAATTATTATGTCGTCGACATACAAAAATGTCTCGGCATCTAAACCTGCTAGAGCTACTGTAAGCATTCTTTGGAAGCTGTTAGTGGAGATCGTTAATCCAAAAGGTAGTTTTGAATTGGTAGTGACCTTTGTTGGTCGAGAAGGCGGTTACAGGTCGTGATTGTGGGTGCAATCCGATCTGGTGAAAAGAACTTGTGAGGTCTAGGGTTGAGAAGTATTTTGCTCTCCCCAGATTGTCTAGGATGTCTTCGAGTCTGGTTAATGGGACTTTGTCATCCATTATCTTTTTGTTTAATTGTCGAAAATCGACTACCATCCTCCATTTATTTTCATCTTTAGTTCCTTTTTTTGGAACTACTAGTAAAGGGGCGTTGTATGGGCTTGTTGGGGGTTCAATAATATCTTCTTCCAGTAACTGATCTACCTGTTTATTTATTTCATCGCCTTGCACTTGTGGCAAGCGGTACTTCTTTATGTAAATTGGAGTGTGATCTGTCATACTTATCTTTTGTGTGTAGAAGTTATTCATTGTTAGTGTGTCACCCGTTAGATGGAATATATCTGAATAGTTTCTGCATATTTCAAAAAGTGAGTCTTTTGCTTTTTCGTCTAGGTTATGTATGTTTAATTCCTTTTTTAGTTTTTCGAAACGTTTATCGTTATCGTTATCTATTGATTTCACCTTCCTTATGAAGTGGTATTCTGTGAGAGGCACAATAGTTGCGGTAGTTTGATACTAATGTCCTGCTCTAGTGTATTGAGCAGTTTGACGTGAATGATTCCTTTTGCTGGAGTTATGGGATTTGTGTGCGTGTATTGTTAAATTGTATTGTGTTTTCATTGTGACTTTGTCTTGATGGGTTGTAGATGTTCCTCCTTGATTGATTTTGGTAATTCATGCTGTACTGGTTCCCCCGTGAGTTTCTGTTAACTTGAAAGCTATGTCCTCTTCTATTGATGTTTGAGTGAAAGCTTTGGTTGCGATTGTAGTTTGTGAATCGAGCTGGGTGTGAGGAGAATCTCAAAATGTTTCCTGATTGTCTGTTGTCAGCATCAATCTCTGTCGCAAGCTGTACAGCGGCTGATAAGGTTTTGGGTTGTGCTGCAAATACTGTGGATCTAAATGGTTCTCTTAACCCTGATTTGAAAGCATTTAGTGCTAACTGATCATTCAGTTTAGCAATTATTTGCCGGTTCTCCTCTCCTTGTTCGATTATTTGAATGTTGTTTAGTTCTGCTGCCAGTGATTCGATCTTGTTTGCGAAGTCTTGTACTGGTCTTTCACCTTGGTGGCTTTTAGCTAACTCACTTTGAATTTTAAGAGGATTTTTGTTAGATTTGAATATCCTCTGGAATAGTGTCCGAAGTTCTAACAGTGTTGTCGGTGTTTGTTCGTTGCAGATTTTGTTACACACTCTTTGTGAAATTCTTGTCTTAATCACAAAGTTAATTAACTTTTTCTTTTCTTCTGGGCTCTCTATAGAATCGTGAAGGAATTCTATTAAGTTTATGAAGTTTGTGAGATTTTTCGGATCTCCATCAAACTCAGTTACGATTTTGATCGTTGTTGCCATGTCAAACAAAGCCATGTTGCTGAATTTAGCACTTTCAGAGTTCCTGGGAGTTTTATTCCTTGAATCACTATTTGTGTATGTCTCGTCGTTGTAGTCTTCTTCTGTTATAATTTCTTTTGTTTTATTCTTGATGAGTGCTGTTACTTGTTCGTGTACTACCTGAAATTTATCTATTATTGGCTGACTTATCTGTTTGTCTTCTTTTGATAGTTCGCTTAATCTATCTCTGAATTCAGCTTTTAATTCATCTGTTTTATCTCTTTTTGTTAACAGATTCTTAGCACAATTATTATCTGTATGGAGTCTTCTTAAAATTTTCTAATATCCTTTCTAGTTCTTTTAGTATAGTTGTTAGTTTTTTCATTATAAAACTACGTCATATCTTGGATTATATTTATTTATTTAATGTAATGAATATTTATTTTATTTGTATATACATATCATCTTACACTTGTATTGTTCTGCTGACCTTCTTATTAATAATTGAGTTAATTTTTTTTTTTTTCATGTAATTATAAATTATGGTTAATAAGACAATCAAGATTATGCTAATCAGTAGATATTTTATGTCTACGATGTGGTCCTCAAAGGTGCTGACGAATAGGTTTGTGGTCGTTGCTGCTGCTGCGTTGTTTGCCACGATATTCGTTGGTTTTGACTCCTTTGATCCCATTACTTCTTCGGAATTCAGGTTTTTTCTTGTTGACCGTCTCTAGGAAAGAGTGCTTGTCCTCCTTAGTTATCGACAAATTTGCCAACCGATATAAATTTGCTATTTCCTTCCTGTGTTTCACAGCTTTTCCTGCCCTTGTCCTTTTTGGTCGTTGTTGGAGCTGTCGGATTATTTCTGGCTGTGGTCTCTGAGTTTGCCTGGCTCTATACTCTTCTATTGTGATTGGTTTTGGTCCCGCGTCTGGATTTCTAGTTATTTGTTGTTGTAATTCTTCTTGGATTCTGCTTTTTCCTGGTCCGTGGTGCAGGGTCGCCATGTAATGCTTGTACTGCAATCGTCTTGTAGATGGATGCTTGTATACTTCAGGCGAGATTGCTCAGCCGATGGAATTATGTGAAGTGTAGGCGAGAATGCTCAGCCGATATTATGTGGAGTGCAGGCGAGAATGCTCAGCCGATATTATGTGGAGTGCAGGCGAGAATGCTCAGCTGATATTATGTGGAGTGCAGGCGATAATGCTCAGCCGATATTAGCACACTGTATGGCGTCAAAACTGCCGAAGTTACTAGAGGAATTGATAGTAAAACACCTTTTTCCGTACTCAAACGTTCTGCCTTTCTTTATTTTAATCAACTTATTTATATGATTATTTGCTATCCCTACCTAACGTATAAATCTACTAAATAATCAATTTATTGCAATACATTGCAATATAGATTATTGACCTGGAGTAGCGCAATCAAAAATTCGCAAATCCATCCAAGAATTTGTCGCAATGCACATTCCAAGCTTTTCAAGCATTCGGGTTCATTGAGGTCAGTGTAATACATGAATGGTGTGAAATGTCGTGTCAGCAAACTGACGTGTGCTGCACTGAAGTGCATTGCCCTTGCAAGTTCACGAAATTCACATTGTTCAATTTATGAACGAAAATATGTGGGAATGAAATTATTGAACTTGAATGCTTGCTTATGCTTGTTTTTCTTTTTTTGTGTATGCGCATCTATGAAATGTTTGATGCGCTACGCAAAATGTAACATCCATATATGCATAATTTCTTTAGAAACAATAGATAAACTCACTGACCTACTTAACCGGTAATTTACACCTCGGCGCGTAAAATCACGCTCAAGCAAAATCAACAAAAGTCAAAACTGAATGAAAGACTTTTTGGTCACGAGACAAAATCACGTTAAAATTTGTAACTAATGAAGCAAAATTCAAAAAGGTGAAACGTGAAGCTTTGTTTTCCAATGAGAATACGTTTTATTTACCGATACAAATTAATTCTCATGTAAAATATTGTGAGTTAAGCGATTTGTAAGCATGAGAACCAATTGTAAATTACGTATGAGAATTAAAGAAATCTATTAGTATTTGTTCAGAAGCAAGAGGCGTTTGTTATTCCGAAGTTAAAACTGACCAGCTGCTCCAGTCCACTCCGCTACATTAGCTTGGAGTTAGCGCTGAAAAGCCGATCTATTGGAGTTAGCACGTTGTGGCTGCTCCCAGGGAAACACAAATATCATCAAATTGATATCCACGCTACAAAGACAATTTAGACCGTGGACCTTTATCTTCCTTTCGCTGTGACAATTAAAACATTTGGACCGTATATTACATCACTATAGTGTAGAAAAAAGTATTTCTGATATACATAGATGAAACAAAATGAACAAGAGTACATATATACAAAGCTGTGTACTCTAAACTAATATTTTTTACTGAGAATAAGATCGGCATAAATTTACTGTAGTGTGTAATATTCTGCCCGCCTGTTCTAAGGTCAAATAGTAGATGAATACCTCCGCCCGCTGTAAGATCTTGTAGTAGAAAACTAGTAAATGGTTGCTGAGATGAACACATGTAAGTAATTGATGAATTTAATTTAAAGACTCATTTATTGGTACCACATAAAGTTTTGTAGTGGGTCGTTTGCTTATAAGTATATTGGCGTTTTGGTCATCTTCTCCTAGATGTATCGCAGTTATGCGTCCATTCGGCCAATTAGAGATGTAGATGGTGAAGGTAGTCCTTCTGTCATTGTCGCTAGGATTTTTCTTACATTTTTTGTACTGCTGCCAACGGGATAAGTGATTCAGTGCAACATCATCATAGCATGGTTCTGGAACTATAAGCGCAGCTGTTCTAATAAGGGAGTTCTCTGGAGTGAGGAAGGTCATGTCATTATGATCATTACTGATGTACTGAAGTAGTCCCGAATTTAGGCACGCTTCAATTTGTGCCAAAATGATGAGCCTTTGTTCAATTGTTAATGTTCTTACTGTCACTATAAATTTGCGAACTGTGTCCGGGTCTTGATATAAATCACTCAAATGCGGCAACAAACGCGTCGGAGTAACAAGTTCGAAATGAACAGCTCATGTGAATAAGCAGATAAAAAGAGAAACATATACCCTGGATGATTTCTGACCCCTGCCTCGCAAAAATTTCACATTTAAAGGTCCCGCGAAATCTACTCCAGCATTTAGAAAAGGCTAAGATGGTGTTAGTCGTTCTCTTGGAAAATGGCTGATCTTTCTTATTGGTCTAAAAATGGTAACATGTAATGTGCTAAGAATCAAAAACTTTGCAAATGAGATGAAACGTTACTTGTATATCTTCATAGAAGCGATAGTGGTGAACTACGAGATCCTTAAAGTGATTTTTCTTGGGAGTAAGAAGTGGATATTTTTGTTCGAATGATAATAACGAGTTCTCGAGGCGTCTTTCTACCCGAAGCACGAAATTTTTCTGACAGAATAGATAAAGTTTGTTCGCAGCCTTATTTTTGTTACCGGTGGTTTGTTTGGCATTACTCAGATTATATCATCTCCAAAGGAATTTTGCTCTATGATTACTACCCAGAATAAGAGGTCTTTGTTTAATTTCAGTAATAAAATATTTTATATCGTTCCTTTTCTCTAGCATTCGACGACAAATTTCTGCAAATGTCTGAAAGAAAGCATTAATGTGAATCAGCTTAGTAAATGAGGAATATTTCTTTAGAAGATCCAAAGAAGAATTTCAAATGTGATTAGCCATATAAGAAAATGTTTCAGTTTCTTCATCCTTTACAAATGTTTTGCTGTTGTTAGAATGATGTTCTAACCAATTACAGGAGGGCTGAGATAACCATTTCTTCCATTTGTTCCATGCCATCATGGTGTATGTGCATTGATTTGAGTGAGGGCGAAGACCTCTAGAGATGCAGTTATCCGAATTATTCTAGCGGGAAATGTAAAGCCACTGAGATTAAGGCAGGATATCATAGATTCCAAAGACTCTCTTTGCCACAAAAATCATCCGACGACTTCTTGGATGCACCTTTAGCCTCCTGAGATCTACTTTTGAATCGCTCCAGCCATGAACACTAATATTTGGCATATTAAGAGACTTTCTAATTTAGTTAGTTAGTCGCCAAAGAAGTTTTAAATTAAACTAATTAAACTTGCACTTTGTCTATGTCATGTAGGACTAAAGTGCATAACTGTTCCATTAGACGTCACAAATGCATCACAGAACATATGAAGTTCTAAGGCAAGGAGACTATATGATGTACTCAACCAAAGATTAATTCAAAAGTCCTGAAAACTGTAATTACAATTGTCTAACTGCAACTTAAGCTCAAAACTTCATGAGTTTATCTGAGTTGTAGCATTTTCTATTTTACAACGACACTTTCCTTGTCTATATCACTGAGAAAAAAAAATTATTTTTGAATTTACAGCGCAATTTAATTACGAGAGTTATTTATTACAAATTTTTTTTTTTATTTTCTACTTTTCAGTCATAAATTTTATACACTCTCTCCTCTCCCGAATCTCGAGTCATGAGTCTCGGGTCCCGACTACCAAATCTCAGCTCTTGACTCTCGAATTGCGATTATCTAATCGCGGCTCTCGAACCGGGACTCTCGAAACTCGACTATAGAACATCGACTCTCGAATATAAAATGTAGAATTTAGACTCTCGAATCTCGACTCTAGAACATCGACTCTCGAATCGCGGTTATCGACTGTCGAATTACCACACATATCCACACGACCAAACTGTACAACCCCAAGGGAGATTGTTACCACCCCCAAAAATAATCAAAACGTAAGAAAACTTCACCCCATTGCATTGGAAGGCTTCTCATTCACTCATTCTAACAAAGAAAACTTGATTTACATCCATCCACGTTTACTATTCGAAAACTCTTTCGTCACGGACGGAAGTCTCAGGCTCTCAGGCGCTCGTGAAGAAAGTGATTTAATCAGGGGTTACTGAGTTGATAAAAATTATTTAAAAATGCAAATTGAAAAAACAAAAAGTACGATAATAAATTAAGGTTATACATATGCTGGCATGATTTCTTTGAGAATTTTTATCTTTTCTAATAGTAATGGAATCCTTCACTCATGCCAGCTATCACATTATACTGGAACTACTATAACAATAATTATCATTAGATATAATCGCTTCAGCGAACATAGGTGCAGCGCTTTACATCTATTATGCCCGCAGTCAGGGCGACCACTCGAAAAAATTGAAAAAAGGAGACTTTTTTTTATATTTTTAAACTAAGCTCAACGGATACCCTATGATACACAGCACGGCATGGCAGGAAGCAGATATAGAAAGAATTAGGGGATATGAGAAGACTGGCGGAGGATGCGATGAATGTCACTGTTAGTTTTCGCAGATTGTATACAGCAGGAAACATCGGAGATTGTAAACTGTTCCAAATTCGCTCAGTTCAGGATAAAAAAGCATTGCGGAATTTTACTGTACAACCGAAATATAAGGGTAAAAGGATTTGCGCAATATGCAGCGCGGGTACTGCGTGTTGGAATCATTCTGCAAGGGTGTTTTATTTATTCCGGACTGGAATTGAACCTACACTTTTAGAATCGGTCAATGATGGAGAATTAAAGAATTTTAAGAATTTTTATTTTTAACGATTCCAATTCAAATTATAAGTACAAGAAGAAAAAACAACCGTCTCATCCGGGGTTTGAAACCGGGACCTTCCGCTTGCCGGGCGACTGCTCTTACCACTGAGCTAACGAGACAGATGATTTTCCCTCTTGCATCTATCAATTTGTAATTAGCCTACAAAGCCACGTTGCTTTCAGCTGGCATTAAACAGTAACGATGAAAGCGCACAAATAAATTGTAAATTCAATTTTTTATTTATTACGGACTGGAATCGAACCTACACTTTTAGAATCGGTCAATGATGGAGAATTAAAGAATTTTAAGAATTTTTATTTTTAACGATTCCAAATCAAATTATAAATACAAGAAGAAAAAACAACCGTCTCATCCGGGGTTTGAAACCGGGACCTTCCGCTTGCCGGGCGACTGGTGTATATCTAATATTTCTTTTTGTTACAATTTATTTATTTACCTTACTCTATATGTATATACTATATATATATATATATATATACTTTTGACACCCTGCATACATATTTCTCTCCCGTTAATTTTATTATTTATATTTTAAACAAGACAGATATTTTCAATTAATTTTGGTTAACTTGGATTTGAGAAGTTACTAAACTACTTGCAAATTGCGGGGGCGTGTACATGAATTGGGATGGGTTATAGATGGTGGTAGTGGTGGTGGTGCAGGTATTGATAAATGTTGCCTCTTATTTGCCTGTGGGGGCGGGTTAGTTTGTGGCTTACTTGAATCTTTTGATTCTGAATGAACGGTCTGAGAAGCCGCTTCTGGTGCGTTGGTTAGGGGTTTTACTCTCGCTTTGTGAGCTTTGGTGATCTCTGATTGGAAGTTTTGGGAAATTTGTTTTACTTTGTTCATCGATATCTTTTCCTGGTTTGGAATATGAAGATTAGATTTGACATCTTCTTTGCATTTGGTATTTAAGTTACCCGGAATTTCTACTTTACGTTGTAGAGGTGTCTCAGCATCTAACTGAGATTTTGGATTACTTACGATTACGACATTGGGCATTTCCACTATGCTTTTCTTTTTCTTGTTAAATTTGGCAATAAAAATAAAAGTAATTAACTAATTATTGTCTTTCTTTAATCAAAACAAAAAAGATTTTACCTCTCATTTGGTATGTTGAGGTGGAATGTATTCTTTATCTTTCTTTTAAAAGGTTAACTATTATTCGTGGAATGGTTTTAACCTGTTGTTGTGCACTGTTGCTCTTCGTCTGCCGATTTGAATAATAGTATTTACAGGATTGAAAGCTTTTATTACTAGATATGGACCTAGCCATATCTGGGACAACTTGTGTTTCTTAGCTTGATTCTTCAATAATACTTTATCACCTGGTTGGAAAGTTACTGGTCTTGAATGTTTATCGTAGTGTAGTTTTGACTTTTCCTTAGCGTTGAGTAAATTTTTTCGGGCAATAGCGTAGGTTTTCTGTAATTTGTACCTAAGAATATGGTATTAACTTTCGTGATTGTACATTGGCTATGGCTCTCTTCTTAGATTTGAAGGTACATCCGCTGTAAATCCAAACAGACAGTCCATTGGAGTGAGCTTAGTGCCTTCATGTGGACTATTATTATACACAAAAGCCGCAGTTCTCAGGAATCGATCCCAAGCCTTTGGATTTTCGGATACAATAGCTCTTAAATACTCTACTAGCGGTCTGTGGGTTCGTTCAAGTGCACCGTTGGATTGTGGGTGATAAGCGGATGTTTGCAGTTTTTTAATCTTTAAGAGCTTACAAAATCGTTCGAAGAGATCGCTTAAGAAGTTGGAGCCTTGATCAGTTACTACCTTTTTAGGAATGCGGTAACGAGTAATTATCTCGTCGAAAAATATTCCTGCTACCGTTTCTGCTTCGCCATTCGGCATGGCGTAGCAGTCTACGAATTTCGTAAGATTGTCTTGAAAAGTCAAAATATATTTGTTTCCTGAGTGCGTTTCCTCAAGAGGACCTACGATGTCCAGATATACTTTTTCGAATGGCATTAGGGCAGTATCCATTATGACCATTGGCATACGATACTCTGGGCTAGACTTCATTTTTTGGCATTTAGTACATTTGCGGACATATTTTCTAACCGAGCTGAGTTTGTTTTTCCACTTGTACTTCCTTTTTATTCTTTTATAGGTTTTGACTACACCTTGGTGACCACCGAATGCAGAATCGTGGTAGTCCTTTAAAATTGTTTCGATTTCCTCCGGGTCCGTGATAGTTGCCGGCAATTTAACTTGGGAGTCTATAAGATTATTTTTTATAGGAGATTTGCTGTGTTCAGATGCAACGTTTTCAAATAGGCTGTTCTAAGTTGAGCCAATCTCAACTGAGTCTTTTATGAAGTTCTCTGAATTCTTTTGAACTTTATGGGGAGTTTTCTGAACTACGTCTTCCATTTCTGTCTCCCTTGCTTGAGCTCTTGTAACTACGTGACAATGTGCGTGTGTAGGTTTTGAGGGTGGCGGCGAACTAAACTCATTTTCTTCTATATCGGAATCGGCTCGGTGATGTATCTGAGCTTCGACAATGAATGAATTGGAGTTTGTCTGGTTTAGCTGGGAAGGTATTCGACTAAGCGCATCTGCATTAGTATTATATTTTCCAGGCTTATATTCAATTTTGTAGTCAAACTCCGAGAGTTTATGATGAAACCTGACTAATCTCGATGTTGGGTCTTTCACGTTGAATACGCCTTTAAGGCGCTTGTGGTCGGTGTAGACCGTGAAATTTCTTCCCTGCAAATAACACCTGAAGTTCCTGGCGGCCCATACAATAGCGAGTAACTCTTTTTCTATTGTGGAGTATTTTTGTTCCGCCTTATTTAAACTTCTACTTGCATAGGCTATTGGCTTGTCTTCGCCTATTTGTTGTCAAGTTAAAGGGTTCAGTAAAATCAGGATATGAGAGAAGGGGAGGATTTACAAGTGATCTTTTAATTTCCTCGAAAGAGTTTTGGCACTTTTGCGTCCAAGTAAATTTAACGTCTTTGCGTAAAAGATTTGTTAGGGGGTCTGACTATTTTTGAAAAGTTCGGAATGAACTTGCGGTAGCAGTTAGCCAACCCAAGGAACGATTGCGTTTGTCTAACGGTTCGGGGTTGAGGAAAATTTTGGACACAACTTGTTTTGCTGGGATCAGGAAGTGCTCCTTCGTTTGAACATTTGTGTCCGAGGTAAATCACTTCCCTGCGAAGGAACTGCCACTTTTCGGGCTGTAATTTAAGGTTATGAGCTCGAAGTCTGTCGAATACCTTAGTCAATTTCTCGTTGTGATCTTGCAAATTTGTTCCATATATTACAATATCATCGAGATAGACAAAGGATTCTAAGCCTTGGAGACCCGTTAGAATGTAATTCATTAATCGCTGGAAGGTCGCAGGCGCGCCTTTTAGCCCAAATGGCATTCTCTTAAATTCATAGTGCCCATATGCGGTACTGAACGCAGTTTTGGGTCTATCCTTCGGATCAACAAGTACTTGGTGATACCCGCTTGCTAGATCGAGTGTAGTAAAATATCTGGAGTGTCCAAGTTGATCCAGTATATCTTCTATCCTGGGTAATGGAAAAGCATCCCCTATAGATTTCTCGTTAATTTTGCGGAAATCTACTACTACTCGCCAGCGTTTATTGCCGTCAGGCCCAGCTTTCTTGGGAACTACCAGCAATGGAGAATTCCACGGGCTTTTACTTAATTGGATTATGTCGTTGTCCAACATTTCCTTAATTTGCTCATTTATGACTGCCCGATGTGTTTCTGGGAGTCTATACATTTTCTGATTTATTGGTGGTTGATTATGTAATGTGGGAATGGTGTGTTTTAGACTGTTAGTGTATGTTAACTTGTCCCCCTTTAGATGGAAAAGGTCATTATAGTCATAACATAGTTCTAGAATTGATTTTTTCTCTTCTTGATTTAAGTTTTTATCCAACAGTAATTCTTCACGTAAAGCCACAAGTCTGTCTGGACTGTGCTTTGAAATGTGGTTTACGTTTATTGAATATGGATTAGAGTTAAAATTTTTCGTATCTTTTACGAAGTTATTGGTATTTTTGCAATGTGCATGGGGGGAAGGTGGATGACCTTCTTTCTGAGAACTTTGGGAATTTATTTCGTCCAAAGATGAATAGAGAGATTTTATGTTGTATATGTTTTTGTCTTGTGCACGTGAGAAAGGAGGATCGCCTTCTTTCTGGGAACTTTGGGAATTTATTTCGTCCAAAGGTAACTGTAGAGAGCTAATGTTATAATAATTAACTGGAACTAGAGTAAGTTTTAATTTTCTTAGGAATGCAGGTTCTGTGTTTACGTTCAGAACAGATAACGGTATGAAATTTTTATGAGGACTAACTAGGCAATTTGCGACAAATACTCCTTCTTGAATCTCCTGAGACAAACAGAGCATTTCCTGGTCCAATTGTACTGGTATGCTCAGTATGATTTGAGATCGAGGGGGTATTCTATGAGATCGCTGAAGTTCTACTTCATATTGCCTACCTTCATCTTCATTCAAAGTGTTTGAAATTTCTTCAATTGGAAGTAAGGAACTTTTTTTTTAGGTGCCCGTGAAACGGTAGTAGATTCAGATCCCTCCACTATTTGATCCTTTGGTATATCCTCTCCATCTTCTATGGATGTTTCGAGAGGTACCGTGAATTCAATAGGGTTGGTTTCCGTGAGAGGAAACCGGAGTAATCTGTTAGGCCCTTCTATATTGCAATTTTTTGCAAGAAAATCGTTACCTAATAGCCCATCGTGCGAGATTTGGGCGTTATCTTCTACAACCTGTAGATTGCACGGGATACTGCTGCTTAATAAAAAGGTGCCTTGGCAGCTACCCAATGGTCTTCCTTCTGCAAATGGAGTTCTCAAAGTGACCTTTTGTCCTGTTTCTATCCGCTTTTGTATATTTAATGCTTCCTGTTTTATTAGGTTTACTTCGGCTCCAGTGTCTACTATCAGCCGAACGGCTGTGTTTTTACTTATGTCCAATAGTAATTTTACCACTGGAACATTTTCACTAGTTTGTTTCTTTGTTGTTTGAGTAGACCCTGAAGTAAGTTGCACTGTTCTATTTAATGTCGAGCCGGGGATTTTTCGGTCGACAGTGTGCCGTTTCCCGAATATGTGGCCTCCCATCGTTGTTTCTGCTGGCATGTGGACACCGTATGGCTTCTTCGGCCACAAAAATCGCACATATTTTGTATGTGGTTTATTCTTTGCTCCCAATTTGCAGAGCCCCACCGAGCATGGTTGTTACTGTTTGCATTTTCGGGTGGTGCCTTGGCATTTTGCTTGCAATGTTGGGCATCATGGCCTTTTATTCTGCAGTTTCCATAGAAAGGAGTATTTTTTCGTTTCAGACATTCATCATACGTGTGGCCATTGTAGTTGTAGTAGCTGCAGGTGATTTTATTCAATAGCAATTTTTGTTTGTCGAATATTTTTTCTCCTGTATGTCGAGACAAAGAATTTTGGCAAAGAGGTGGGCTTCCTAAGGGTTTTCGTGTGAAACTGGTTTGAGTGGAATGCCAATTATTTGTAGGATTCCCATCAGTATTAAAAGACACTGATGGCACCTTTAGAGGCTCCCCTATGGGAGGTATATTGAATTCCGTTTTTATATTGGGTTTGCTCATCTCATTGGTGTAAGGGTATGGAGCAACACTCTCGAGAATAGGGAGATTATAAGTATTAGCATAATTTATAGGATTATGTCTTAAAAAGTTCTCCATTGGGAAATTGCTTGTGGTGTTAGGAATATAATGATCGGGTTGTGGGATATGAAAGAGTCCTTGTTGCAATCTTTCCATATCTAGTGCCCTTTGAATGAGCTGGTCTACTGAATCTTCACTCAAGGTAAGTAGATATGCACTTAGATGCGGATTAGTTGCACCACTCTTTACTGAAGCCATAGCGAAATCCTCTATTTGTCGTTTCACCACGTTAAAATTTTCAGCAGCGTATTTGTTATGTGCTGCTTCGTTACATTGTAACAATAGGCCTTTTAGCCTAGTGGTGAATGAGTTAAAAGACTCGTGTGGATATTGTCGACAAGTAATTAATCTGTTTATCAGCTCATGGTATGTCTCACGAGGTAAATAATTACGATAAAGCAATTTTTCAACCTCTTCAAATGTTGTGAGCGAACTTGAAGCGATTAGCTGGTATGCATTACCTCTCAAATTAGTGGGGAAAATTTGCATAAAAGCTACTTTTTCTTCCGCTTCTAGACATTGCTGTACTTGTTTACAACAGCCTAAAAAAGTTTGTAACTCTGTGAGGATGTGGGAGCTGAATTCCCCAGAGAGTAAGGGCACCATTTGTGCCGTTAGTTTAACCACCTTTTCATAATTCACTGGCATTTTTTTGTTTTGTTTATTTGTTCAGTTTGGATTATATCTGGCGTGCCTTTATCTGAATTAGGCGTGATTAACGATTTTTCTGTTATTAGATCGTTCAAACTATGGTTTCTTATGAGGAAGTTAACCAAACTGTGCCTTCTGAAACGTTTGCCTGAACGATGTTCGCGATACCAGTTTATGGATGGTCTGCTTTGGGGGGAATTTTGCTCTACTATAGGGCTATCTGAAGGGCTTCCTGGAGGGCTAGTGTTATCAAACTACAATGAACTTATTGCCGTCTCAAAATCAGAGCATGAAAAGCTTCGGTTAGGTTTAGGCATGAAAGCCAAAACTTCGAGTTTACACGAGTAATTGTGAGAGAGAGAAGTAGGGAAGAAAAGGGAATAAGTAGTTTAGTGACTTTTGTAAAAAAACAAAAACAAAGAAATTTGCATGAATGTGTGAGATTTGCCCTTATAGTCAATAACGGCTACTTAGATTGGAATTACTTTTCCAAGAATGAAAAGAAGGCGAGAAGAATCAGCGATTTTTTTTTTTTTTTTTTAATGTGTTAGATATACTTTAACACTGTCTAAAGTGAATTCGCTAATAATTGTTGCCTCTTTTTTAACAATTTTTATAAAGACTTATTTAAAACTTTGTTGTTTCTTCTCTATCGTAGTGTTTTGCTAAGCCGTATTTTTTCTTTCTTCAATTAGGTTATCTATTGAATTCGTACTGCAGTTTGGGGCTTCTTCCGTGTGTTGGCTGGGTTAGAATCGCCCTATCTTGGTATTTCTGATATCAGATTCAACAGTTAGATGTTCGTATGCACTCGTAGGTTCGAAGACCAAGGTTTTTCAAGTATTTGTAGGTTGAACTAACTTCCTTGATCCTACCGGCTGCGCCAATTTGTTACTGTTTCTTTGTGAGGAAACTTGTTTGAGTTTTTGAAGTACTTGTTATCAAATTATAACCAAGTACTCTCATACAAGCACCTACTTTGTTGAATTGACTATTAGAAATGTCGCTCGTTTTTGAAACGGTATATATCGGAGTAGCTAATGTAGCTTTGCTCCTATGTGTAGTGTTTTGGAGTAGCTAATTTAGCTTTGCTCCTATATGTAGTGTAGTGGAGTAGCTAATTTAGCTTTGCTCCTATATGTAGCGTAGTGGAGTAGCTAATATAGCTTTGCTCCTAAGGTGTGGAATGATTAGTGTAGTGGAGTAGCTAATTTAGCTTTGCTTCTAGTATGGTGTAGTGGAGTAGCTGAACAGCTTTACTCCTAATGATAACAACTGAATGTGTCTTGTGTTGAGTTACGATTGCAGCTAGTCTTTTAATAAAAACGTTATAATATTTATACTAAAAATATAACCTTAACTGCTACGGAAGTAAAGCTAAAACTCTTAATTTATTTCCTCACAGCGCTCGCCGTATACTAAATTACACTTTGCTCAATATCTACAGCTGGCCATTATCATCCGTAAATATTTTTCGTTAAATGTTTGTACTTTGTTTATAGAGGTACATACATAAATATAAATTTTGTTAAATGCTTGCAGCTGGTCATTACTACTTCACGTCATTCATCGTGAACCATTAATTTGGTCGCCTACATACATACATTTGTTTTACCTCCGGCGCAAGGTCGTCATATTACAATGTGGGATTTCTTGCGTGCCGGGGTATTACCTCACTTTCTTTTTCCACTTGTTTTATCAGCGGAAATAATTGCTGTAGGTCAGTAATAATATGTATGTACGCGCCATTCTTTAGGTAAAATGGTATAATGTAACGCATGTATGTACATGCATGCAATGATTTGTTTCACTTGCTATGCAATGTAGGTATGTACATATGTATGTACATATTTTCTTTTAAAGTGGATCTGATATGCAATGTACGTATGCATGTACGTAATTTCTTTTTTGTAAGGGCTGTATGTATCACACTGAAAACACTTATTAGCAGCAAGTTGTAATATAAGATCGTCAAAAAATGTAATAAAAATATTTGTGTAAAATAGATGTGCACACGAGATGTATAATATAGATATATATAAGTTAAAATATAGTCAAATGGATTAATGAATAAGTGTTAAAATGTTACAAGTGACCGGTACTCACCGATCTCCACCTTGGCTTTTCAGGAAATTGGCTTTAAGCTAATGTTAAGACCCTCTGTGCTAATATTTTGTTAGAACAATTCTTTATTTCCGTCGAGACCAGAAATAAAGTGTTAATGTTAGTAAGATTATCTTAACTTCAGTCGAGACCCGAAGCAAGATTCTTTATTTCCGTCGAGACCAGAAATAAAGTGGTTTGTTAGTAAAAGATTATCTCAGTCGAGACCCGATTTAAAGTGAGTGTTAGTAAATATCTTAACTTCAGTCGAGACCCGAAGCAAGATTCTTTATTTCCGTCGAGACCAGAAATAAAGTGTTTTGTTAATTGTTAAAAAATTATATATCAGTCGATACCCAATATAAATGTTAGTCCCTAACTAGCCAACTTACCTCAAGCGATGCCAAGTACAAAAAGAGATCGAGATCAGTCAGCTTGTCTTTCATATAGCCCTTGCTTGCACACGACACCACTGATGGAGTAGCAGAGGCGCATGATTGTAAGAATTGGCAGTGCAGCTGTGATCTTACGGTACTAGCGATAAAATTTGCATAGCAACGAACAAAAATGCATAGCAACAAGAAATTAAATTATATTTGCAAAAGGAGAAATTCCCGTTCGATGATACTTATAATGATGATAATGATAATGATGCAAATTGATCTGCTTGACTGATTATATTTGTGCCATGTATTGTATCCTACATGACAACACATGCTTTTGTTAGATGTTTTGCCTGTAAGTGTCTTTCAAATAAAGTTCCTTAAGCTACATCTCTAAGAAAGAAGTAGTTTTGAATTCACTGACTAAGCAATTAATTAAGAAAAAGGTTTGGTGTTGTGTTGCTCTATAAAGTTGCATCTTTTGTTCAGGATAAAATAGAATGCTTGGTTTACGAAAACTAGAATTAGATCGATGTTATGTTGTATTTATAATTGGAGATATCCAGCCAAGTGGATCGAAAAGCGTTGCAATTTCTGAAAGAATAGAACGCTTTGTAGAGAGGCAATCTGATTTCCTTTTGTATTATAGCGTGAAGCAATCAGATCCTAGAAACCAATGAATGCCTAAAGTTTTACGGACTCATCGCTTGCGAATCGTAAAGGAATTTCAACTTCTCTGTATGATTCGGGGATCCTAGATAGTAAATCTGAAGAATTGCTAACCCATTTCCTCAAATTAAATCCGCCGGAAAATAACAGATTTATAACTTGATCTTGTATTTGGAAGGCTTCTTCCTTTGTATCTGAGCCTGTAAGAAGGTCATCAACATAGAAGTGACGGGACACCATCTTCGTAGCTACGGGGAATTTGTCAGCTTCATCAATGGCTAGTTGATTGAGCGTTTTTATTGCGAGATAGGGAGCTGGCGTGGTGCCAAAGGTTACAGTGGTTAATTTGTAATCTTTAATAGGTTCATTTTGATTATCCCTCCAAAGTATTCTTTGGTAGGTTTGATCTGGAGGTTGTACCTTTATCAACCTGCACATTTTCTCTATGTCAGCAGACATAGCGAATTTGTACTTTCGCCATCTGAGGAAGATTGAAAAGACTTCAGACTGCAGTACTGGACCCGTGTGCAGCTGTTCGTTTAGACTTTTCCATTTTAGCCGAAGCATCAAAGACGCCGCGAACTTTTGTGTTGGTGCTCTCTTTGATAACAGCATGGTGAGTAAGATAGTAGCTTTGTTCATTGCTTACTATCTTATTAGCCACTGTCATGTGGCCTAATGTCTTGTATTCATTACTACAAGTTTGGTATTCCTGATAGAGTTCAGGATTTCGTTCTAATTGCCGTTCTAGGCTGCAGAACCTACGTAATGCCATACCACGAGAGTCACCTAGACTAGGATTTTCTGCGGTGAAAGGCAAACGAACTTCGTAACGGCCGTGTGCGTTACGAAAATGAGTTTTTTGGTAAAACTCTTCACATTCTTGATCTGCTTTAGACAGCCTTCTGCCTGGATTAACTTCTTCAGTTTCCCAAAACTGACGTAAAACTTTATCCCGAGAAATGTCGTCGTCTTAATGAATCTTTGCTGTTAATGCAGATGCTGTTAAGAACGTGGATGTATTTTGTAGCTTTCCGAAAGGTATCCATCCGAGGGTACTGTTTTGGGCAGTTGGTGTTCCTGGAGGACCTTTCCGTAAACCTTCCAAGAGAATTTCGCTATACACATCTGCTCCTAAGAGCAGGTCAATTTTTCCTGGTTTAAAGAAAATCGGATCGGCAAGTGGTAGCTCATGTATATGACTCCATTCTTTGTTTGGAATGGTTGAAGGGCGTAAAATGTCCGTAATTGTATCCACTATAAGGGCTGTTCATCATTACATTTTCCATATTAACATAACATTAAAAATAGTTAGATAGTACGCATATACATACATGTACAAACTTATCACAGCAAGAATTTCGCTAGTCTCATATTCTAAGATCTTCACATGGTTTCACCTTGTATATCTTTTTGCATTTTATGTCGCATATCAGCAAAATTATTCTGACTGAAATGATAAAACCAGACGAAAGTCGACACCGGTGAGATAATTGAAGGAATGCGCGTGCGAACTTTGTGGCTAGGGAAATTCTTTCATTCTGTGGTAAGTTATTTGTGAATTTTGGTTTTAGCTAATTAGGCATTTTTGTAACATTATAAAAAGCGAATTTCAATAAAGAATTAGTTAGTTGCCACGATAGAGTGAACCAAGACTTTTTAATTTTTCCTTGAGTGAGTCTGCTTGAGGCATTGTAACTCCGACAGCTTTCTGGTGTACTGGTTTAAGAGCCGCTGCACCCACAACACTACTTACGGTGTAACACCCTAAGTTCTGCACAGCAATATCGAGGCAAAAGAGCCAAGATCAACATTTGGTGACCCCGACGTGATTTCTTCCGAAGAGATAATCACCACCCGAAAACACTAGTCATGAGCCCAGATGAGCTCGCAATTCAGCAGCACAACACAGGAGAAGACATAAAGGCTATTGCTAGCAATTATGGCAAGGACACTTCATCACGAAAGAACCAAACGTATCTTGAAGTAAGGTTGACGACGCTTGATGAACTCTGGAAACAATTTGATGAAGTCGACACTGAGATTCGAAATGTGTATGGGGCACAATTGGAGCATGCCTATTTCGCAAAGGCTTATTATGACGGCATAAAGCAAAAATACGAGAAGACAAGACGAGACATCATGGACAAGCTTACAGAGCTGAAGAAGCTAAATCCCAGTAGTACAGCCGAGGATATGAGGAACCAGCCGACCTCAGATGACAAAAAACAAGAAACACAAGAGAAGCCAACTGGAGAAAATCCACGAGTAGAAGAACCTCGCAGTAACATCAAGACAAGCACATCTTTTGACGCCAGCAATAATATCTCCAAAATAAAGCAACGGCAGCAAACAGTAATGAATGCCTTGTGCAGAATGCTCACTGGGATAACTGCTGCAACCCAGCAGGCTCAGGCACAACAGTTCTATCAACTTAAAATACGCACGGTTGAGAGATACTGGGATGATATTCAACAGTTACACTACTCAATATGGGAATCAGTTGAAGATCCCAGCGCATCAAAGTTTGAAGAATATTTCAGTCTAGAGGAGGATACACAGAAGGTCTTACTGGAGTTGCATGCTGGTTTAAGTCAGCACGCCATCGCATCCGCACCAATGGTGAACGCAACCTCAATCATGAAGCTTCCGAAAATAGTCTTACCAAAGTTCGATGGTGACTATTTGAAGTGGCGACCATTTTACGACCTCTTCAACGAAGTGTTACACAAACAAGCAATGGTCGACTCGCAGAAAATGTGGTACTTAAAGAGCAGCTTATCGGGAGAAGCCGAAAAACTTGTGCGACATCTTACTATCTCAGATGCAAACTACACTGCTGCATGGAAGTTCATTAAGAAACGTTACGAGAACATTAGATTGCTGGTAACTGCACTGTTGAACAAATTACTGTCACAAACAACAGTAACTTATGAGAGTGCGCCCGCAATTAAGGCGTTACACGACATAACGCAAGAATGCCTCCTTGGTCTAGAGAATTTAGGAATCAACACAAGCCATTGGGATCCACTGTTGTTGCACATATTGGTCAAGAAATTGGACAGAGTAACACACACGCTCTATGAGCAATCTCTCACTCAGCCCAGAGCATTGCAATCACTCAAAGGCTTCCAAAACTTCTTAGAGATGCGCTTTCAGTCTTTGGAAGCTCTAGGAAATAAGGGCAGATCAATGGAAGATCCTCATAAAAGGACAACCACATCCAGGTCTTTCACATCTGTCTTGGCTGGACCAACATGTATTCTGTGCAAAGGCAATCATCAAATCTTTGGCTGTCAGAAATTCATTCAACTAACGCCACGCAAACGCTTCAGCGTAATTAAAGATTTAAACATTTGCGTTAATTGCCTCAAGGCCGGACACAGGGCCGACACTTGTCCATCAAGAACGTGCACAAAATGCTCTAAACGACACAACACATTACTGCATATAGAGGCACCTCCTCCAAGATCAACCATCTCAGTACAGCAGTCTAGCAGGAATAACTACATGACAGGTACGATGGCACAATCAGCATCAAATCAATCCACATCAGTCGACGACCAACTTAAATGACAATGAAAAGCCTTCAAGCTCCAAAGGGCTACATATTTCTTCGCACAGTCATGGTAAATCTGGTCAATAACCAGGGCAAATGCGTGGAATGCAGAGCCATATTGGATTCCGGCTCCCAGCTTAACTTCATGACGGACAAGATGGCAAAACAACTGAATCTATCTGGAGTTTTCGAGTTACTATATATTGAAGGCATTGGCCAACGCAAGCAACAATCTCAACGCAGAGTTAGCATATTACTACAGTCGAAAATAAGTGGATTTGCTGTTAGAATTGAAGCTCATGTACTTCCGAAAATCATTTCACCACAACCAGCAAAATCAATAGACACTTCAACATGGCCAGTACCACACAACATAAGATTAGCGGACCCGAACTTTAACCAGCCGGGCCCAATAGACCTCCTCATTGGTGCAGAGATCTATTACTCAATCGGTCGGTGGGACAAATCAAATTGGGAGAAACGCTACCAACAATGCAGAATACAGTTTTCGGGTGGGCCATGGCAGGTAAAACTAATGGTGTCCCACAGAGTAAAGCAGCGTGCGGAATATGTACCGAACATGAAGCTCTTGATCAGCAGATTGAGAAATTTTGGCGCCTGGAAGACACCGAAGGAGCCAATAAGAACAATTTCACTACAGCAGAAAGAAATTGTGAAGCACACTTCATTCAGACTACCTATAGGGACCAATACGGCCGTTTCGGGGAAATCAAAGGATATCACCTATAGACGGTTTCTGTCATTGGAACGTAAGCTTTCCAAGGACTCAGAACTCAAGACAGCATATTCCAATTTCATGAAAGAATACGCAAAGCTAGGACATATGGAGGAAGGCGACTTAACTAGAATCGAGAAGCCATACTACTTCCTTCCACATCATTGCATCGCTAAGCCTGAGAGTAGCACGACGAAACTCCGAGTGGTATTCGACGCTTCAGCCAAAACATCATCCAACATATCCCTAAATCACGTCCTACACACGGGTCCCATAGTACAACATGAACTGTTTTCCATCCTATTGCGTTTTCGCCTGCCAAGATATGTATTCACTGCCGACATCGAGAAAATTTACCGGCAAGTCAATGTGGTACAATCTGACAGAAAATATCAATTGATTTGGTGGAGGGCTGATCCCAGCCAGAGCATCAAATGCTTTCAACTCAACACGGTCACGTATGGAACTACCAGCGCCCCATATCTGGCCACGAAATGTCTACAGAAATTAGCAGACGACCACGCCGAAAGTCACTCACTAGCTTCAAAGGTGCTGAAACATGATTTTTATGTAGACGATGTTCTCACGGGAACAAACAATCTCTCAGACGCCATTGAGACACAGCGACAATTACAATTATCATTGCATACAGCCGGCTTTAAGTTACGAAAGTGGTGCGCAAACCATCCACGCTTAATGCGTGATATAGCCCACGAAAATAAAGAAATACAGTTAGACTTTGCAAACAAGGTGGAGGAGCATATAAAAACTGTTGGTCTGATTTGGCTACCCAAGACTGACGACCTTAGCATAAAGGCGTCCTGGATCGATGGCCGACGGATTATTAAGAGAACAGCGTACTCAGACATAGCCCATTTATATGACCCGTTGGGAATAATGGCTCCAGTTGTGGTAGTAGCCAAACTATTTCTCCAGAAGTTATGGACTTTGAAGCTGGACTGGGACGCCGCATTGCCCCAGGAATTATACACGTCATGGACCAAGTTTCGTGAGGGCTTGAAAACCTTGAATACCATAAGACATGTTTTCTCTCATCGAATTCCGAAGTGCACGCAAATTCACATATTCGTAGATGCATCAGAGAAAGCATATGGAGCTGTTGCATATGTGAGATCAGTTGATAAGAATGACCTCATTACAGTTCGACTACTCTGTGCGAAATCTAGAGTAGCCCCTGCAAATCAGACAACGTTACCGCGACTGGAACTGTGCGCAGCAAAACTGGGAGCTGACCTGTCTCGAAGAATCAGCACAGATTTGAGCATCGCAAATCAGGTCATCTATTTACGGAGCGATTCCGAAATTGTCTTGGCTTGGATAAACTCCATGTCCTCATCGTTTCACACATTTGTGGCCAATCGAGTGGCTGGAATTCAAGATGTCACCACTTCCACCCAATGGCGCCATGTGAATTCCAAGGAGAACCCAGCGGATGTATTGTCAAGAGGCCTAGCTCCAGAGAAATTAAGCGGGTCAACATTATGGTTTTACGGTCCCATGTTTCTACACGGAGCAGAATCAATATGGCCCAATCCATACAGAAGCAATGATACAAATTACACAGTCGAACATAAGCGAACTGCTTTGTCAACAGTAGTCACCCCCAGCTCAACAAGTATCATAAGCGCAATCGACGATGGGAATTCATTCAGAAAGCTACAACGTGTCATGGCCTATATCTTACGCTTCATAGCTCATACGAAGAAATAGTTTCAAGGAGAAATTAACGGGAAAACGTTAAGCAGTGAAGAATTAGATGAAGCTCAAGCATTAATTATAAAAACAATGCAGGAGCAACCTTTCAGGCAGGACATTGCAAATATAAAACGCTATGGTGAGGTGAGCAAAAACAGCTCTTTGAGCAGTCTAACTCCATTCCTGGATGACCGAGACATCCTGAGAGTTGGTGGATGATTACAAGCCTCAACACTTGGGTTCGATTCTAAGCACCCTATGCTACTACCATACGGACATCAGTTCACTAAACTCCTTCTTAATGACATACATAAGGAGAACCACAAACTCTTCTCGCAATGGCAAGACAAAAATATTGGCCACTGAAAGGAAAAATCCTGGCTCGGTCTGTTGTCCAGCATTGCGTTCATTGCACAAGAGCAAACCCAAAGATGCTATCGCAATTAATGGGAAACTTGCCCGCCGACCGTGTGCAACCCGCCAGACCATTCGTGAACTCTGGGGTCGATTTCTGCGGACCCATTTGGACGCATTTCAAAATAAGAGGAAAACGACCACAAAAGAGTTACATAGCTGTTTTCTGCTGCTTCGCGACCAAGGCCACCCATCTAGAAGTTGTAAGTGATCTCACAACACTAGGATTCATTGGAGCACTCAAAAGGTTCACGGGACGACGAGGGCATTGCCGCAAGATTTATTGTGACAACGCCACGAACTTCGTGGGCGCCAGAAACTGACTCACAGAAGTACGAAAAATGCTCGAAGGTGAAGAGATGGATGGAAAAATAGCAACAACTTGCAGCACAAACGGCACTGATTTCCATCTAATCCCCCCCCGAGCCGCACACTTTGGCGGCCTATGGGAAGCAGCTGTAAAATCAGCCAAGCATCTCTTGCAGCGAACGTTAACGTCAGCTTCGCTGACCTATGAAGAATTAGAAACCACCGTCATTGAAATCGAGGCAATTTTGAATTCACGGCCGATAACACCACTATCGACGAATCCCAATGATCTAACAGCATTGACCCCAGGTCACTTGCTCATTGGGGAGCCTCTGACGAGCACAATGGACGCAACTGCAACCCCGCAACACTCAAACATCATCACCCGTTGGAAACTCGTTTCTCATCTCAAACAGGAGTTCTGGAGAAGACGGTCTAGCGAATATCTAAATCAACTACAGCAACAGGTACAAATGGAAGCAACGCTGCCACAATGTCCAACCTAACATAATGGTGATTATCAAAGAAGACAATCTTCCACCCCTCACATGGCCGCTTGGACGAATTGTGAAAACATACACAGGACCCGACAATTTGGTACGCGTCGCTGATGTACGCACTGCAAATGGGACACTACGACGCGCTATTCACAAACTAGCGCCTTTACCTATGAACGAGGATCAAGAAGAAGACGAAATCGAACTGCCCAGATCAAACACCATAGCTGATATAGAAGCACAAGGAACTGCTCGACCAGCGAGCGATCAAAGTAACCCGCACAGCAGGTCAATTTCCATTAATTCGACATCGAGTCAAACTAGGGAGACTTCTCTAACAGACACAGCTCCTAGAAAAAGGCAACGACGATCCATCGGATCAGCATTCGTTTCATTGTTCCTTGTCTGTCTCACATTCTCGACAACTAGAAGTGCACCTGTTGAAGCGACCCCTTTCAAGTCGCAGCCAGGCATTTATTTTAAGGCCTAGGCTCTACCAACATAATATCCAGCGAGTGGAACCTGGTGGCATATTACGACATGCAACCTTTCTGGAAAGAGTTCGATGCACTCGTCAACTCCAGTCGCATACTTAAAACCGTATGTGATCAAAAATTGAGAGGAATGCATGTGAACAAATCACGGAGCACCTCCAATTTCTAACTAAGGAACTCTCAGCAAATAATGAGCTATTATTACCAGCAGAAAACAGAGGCAGAGCAAAAAGAGGTGCCATAAATTTCATAGGTAATATCGCGAATACCCTGTTCGGAGTGTTAGACTCTGAATATGCAGAAGCCATGTCTAAAACGATCAACGAAATCAAGCAAAACGAAAATCACTTAGTAGCCCTTATCAAGAATCAAACCTCAGTCATTGATGCGACCATCAACATCATGCGGAAGAACCAAGAGACGATAGACAAGCAGTTCAGGAATTGGGAGATCCATCTCAACAAGATTTCTGCAGAAATTAATGGCATACACCAAGACATTTATCAGGAGAAACTATCAAATGTCTTCATCACGTTGGCAATGCAAGCCATGTTGACAGCTTCAAATTTTCAAAGAATCCAAGGCGTCATCCTAGACGTACTAGTGGATACTCATAACGGAAAAATCAGTCCCCAACTGATTGCGCCAGATCAGATGCGTCAGGAATTAACCACAATCAAAGGTCATCTTCCTTCATCATTAAAGCTGCCACTAACAATAGATGACGTCTTGCAATTTTACAATTTAATGACAATCGAAGGAAGACCAACGGCCGAACACATCATCTTTAAACTCAGACTCCCTTTATGCACACTCGAGGATTTTGAATTGTTTAGCATCATTCCAGTTCCGACATTGATCAACAACACGTTCTTAGCCATACAACCATCATTCCCATACTTGGTGGTGAATCTCCATCGAGACCAATATTACCCACTCACCGAGCATAGTCTCCAGGCATGCCGCACCATCACCAGAGGTCGACACTTATGCAAGCAACATCATCCCATATATCATAAGGGATCTGCCCTCGGGGCTTGTGAGATAGATTTCATCAACCACCTACCACAATCCCCCACGTGCAAAATTGTTCAAACGGGAGATGGCCCACACTGGACTCAACTTCATAATTCAAATGAATGGCTGTTTGCTTTGAAAGAAAAAACCACGATCAATGTCGTATGTGAAGACACAGTCAACCAAATGGCCATCGAAGGATCAGGCATTTTAAGACTTCAAAAGGAATGTATCATCAAACAGCCTCTGATCACCATACGCGGCCACAATGCTTTCCCGACCAGTTCAAGGATGTCGTACATACCTACCACAAATCTAACTCAACAAGTGAAATTGGAGGGACCACGTCCTAACATATCAGACGGATCTGATTTCAAACCACAAGGGACAGAATTAGAATCCATTCAAAAACAAATTCCACAGCTCCACATCGATGTTCCAACAATTCACCCTCACGATGTTCATCAATTTGCTATTGGTTATACGGGTTTGCCATTGGTATTTGCCATTATCATCTTCATAATTTGGACTTACAAATCCCGCATTTGTTCCCGGATTCCAACTAAGCCAACCCCACAACCGAGGCGATACATCAGTCAAGCGGATTGCACCTCAGATCAAGATGAAGAAAACAAGTTCCCGATTTCAACATAGATTTCAACAGTTGAATTCATCATTCAACGCGGGGGAGGATGTTCATCATTACATTTTCTATATTGACATAACATTAAAAATAGTTAGATAGTACGCATATACATACATGTACAAACTTATCCCAGCAAGAATTTCGCTAGTCTCATATTCTAAGATCTTCACATGGTTTCACCTTGTATATCTTTTTGCATTTTATTTCGCATGTCAGCAAAATTATTCTGACTGAAATGATAAAGCCAGACGAAAGTCGACACCGGTGAGATAATTGAAGGAATGCGCGTGCGAACTTTGTGGCTAGAGAAATTCTTTCATTCTGTGGTAAGTTATTTGTGAATTTTGGTATTTAGCTAATTAGGCATTTTTGTAACATTATAAAAAGCGAATTTCAATAAAGAATTAGTTAGTTGCCACGATACAGTGAACCAAGACTTTTTAATTTTTCCTTGAGTGAGTCTGCTTGAGGCATTGTAACTCCGACAGCTTTCTGGTGTACTGGTTTAAGAGCCGCTGCACCCACAACACTACTTACGGTGTAACACCCTAAGTTCAGCACAGCAATATCGAGGCAAAAGAGCCAAGATCTACAAGGGCTGTAACTGTGGTTGCCTTAGTTGTGGTTGAATAAGGATAAATGTTCAATGTAGTTTGTTTTTGAACATTTGTAGTTTCAGTTTTTCCCAGGGCCGTGATTTGAATTTCCACATTTGTAGTCGATGATTGCAGCTTACATGCGGCGGCTTGGGTTACAAATGAAACTTGAGAGCCTGAATCTATCAGTGCCCTTAATACCAACATATTTGTTGATTTTTTGCGTAAAACGTATGAAGAGTATTATTGGATATGGAAGGTGAATTACAAGGTTGAGCTTCTGATTGCTGCTCCCTTGGCTTGAATTGGGTCGAGACCCTTGGGGTGGCATTATTCCTGTGAAGTAAAGAATGATGCCTCCTTCCACATCGCTGACATGAAAACTTACTCATACAAGTGTTCGTGCTATGGCCCTTTGATAGGCAATTATTACACAATTGATTTGATGAGACAATTTTGAATTTATTGTCTACATCGAGTTTTATGAATTTCCGACATTCAAATAGACGGTGCTGCTCTTTGCACAAAGGACGACATGCTTGGGTGTATGAAGTAAAATGGGTAAATGCTCTCGGGACTTGAGCATTTTTGTTGGCTAGGGACGGTTTGGTATCGACTATGGCTTCTAAAATTCTAAATCTAGATTGTAAAAATCATTTGAAGGATTTAAAAGTGGGAAGTCCATCTGCCGTATTGACGACCTCTTGTTCCCATGCACGGTGCGTTTCTGCTGGTAAACATTGTACCACCATATAGATGAGAATTGCATCCCATTGCTTAGTGGACACTTGCAATGCCTCGAGTTCGAAGATACATTCGGAAGACTTATCTAGCAAGGTTTTGATAACCTTGGCTGATTCATGTGATGCTTTAGGTATATTAAAGAGTGCTTTCAATTGGGCGTTTACCAAGACTCCTTTGTCATCATACATTTCAAGCAATATCTTCTATGCGCTGTCATAACTCGAGTTGGTCATAGCAAATTGACGCAATAAGTTCTCTGCTTCTCCAGATACACTTGACTTCAAATAATGCAATTTCTGCACCGGTGATAACGCAAAATTTGAATGCACCAAGGACTTGAAAAGATCGTGAAAGGGCCTCCAGGAATCATAAGAACCTGAGAATTTTGGGATTGTAATGCTTGGTAGTCTCAGAGATGATGAAGGTACATGTTCTGAATTTGGACTTGGTTCAACATTTGTTTCGAATGCATCTAATGCATCCCTAAGAATACCTCGAAAAGTAAAGTATTGATTTTCCACCTTTGAAAATTGATCCTTTGCGAAATAATCATAATTTTGAAGTTCACTATCTTCCAAAGCCTGCGTGGCTTGAATAAGTGCATAGTGATCTTTCTTGTGCTCTGACCAAATTTCACTTAGAGTGGTTAATCGCTCAGAAATAAGACCTTTCATCCGTTTTTCTACATCAGTTCTGTTGTAGTTATTGAACGATTTTTCGGAGATTATTGCCGAGTTGGCTTGGTTGCCCAAAGGTTTTGAAGTTCAGACATAATGAAAAGATTGATAAGATAAAACACTAAACCTTAGATCCGGCTCGAAGGACCATAAAATGTACTGTCCGTTAATAGAACGCACACGCAAATTTGATTAAGTGACTGAAATGAATGCACTGGTAAATTTGGATCAAGATCAGTGGTCTCTTTCTTAACAACGGATCAACACTATTCACTTTATTTTAACTTTCAAGTAAATACTGCACTTATTTTCTAAGACTGCCCACTAATTATATTAAGATCAGATTATATATCAAGTTTTCAGGTCAACGATTCAAACGTTTAGGGAAACACACTTACAGGATTGTTTATAATAAATATGTAAATAGATATTCAATATAGGGTTAATATAGAGCAAAGTTAAAATAACTTAACTTCAAAACACTGGCACACTTACTTAGCTTAAATAACTTGAGAAATCGTATTAAGACAGGATTATATAAACTGTTGGGTCAGAGATTTTTGTATCACACTGAAAACACTTATTAGCACCAAGTTGTAATATAAGATCGTCAAAAAATGTAATAAAAATATGTGTGTAAAATAGATGTGCACACGAGATGTATAATATATATATATAAGTTAAAATATAGTACAAATAGATTTATGAATAAGTGTTAAAATGTTACAAGTGACTGGTACTCACCGATCTCCACCTTGGCTCTTGGGGAAATTGGCTTTAAGCTAATGTTAAGACCCTTTGTTCTAATATTTTGTTCGAACAATTCTTCATTTCCGTCGAGACCAGAAATAAAGTCTTAATGTTAGTAAGATTATCTTAACTTCAATTGAGACCCGAAGCAAGATTCTTTATTTCCGTCGAGACCAGAAATAAAGTGGTTTGTTAGTAAAAGATTATCTCAGTCGAGACCCGAGATAATATTCTTTAAGCCAGTCGAGACCCGACTTAAAGTGAGTGTTAGTATGTAATTATCTTAACTTCAGTCGAGACCCGAAGCAAGATTCTTTATTTCCGTCGAGACCAGAAATAAAGTGATTGGTTAGTAAAAGATTATCTCAGTCGAGACCCGAGATAAAATTCTTTAAATCAGTCGAGACCCGATTTAAAGTGAGTGTTAGTAAATATCTTAACTTCAGTCGAGACCCGAAGCAAGATTCTTTATTTCAGTCGAGACCAGAAATAAAGTGTTTTGTTAATTTGTTAATAACTTACCTCAAGCGATGCCAAGTACAAAAAGAGATCGAGATCAGTTAGGTTGACACCACTGATGGAGTAGCAGAGGCGCATGATTGCAAGAATTGGCAGTGCAGCTGTGATCTTACGGTACTAGCGATAAAATTTGCATAGCAGCGAACAAAAATGCATAGCAACAAGAACTTAGAGCTTCACATGCTGCTGCGTTAAATTAAATAATATTTGCAAGAAGAGAAATTCCCGTTCGATGATACTTATAATGATGATAATGATAATGATGCAAATTGATCGGCTTGACTGATTATATTTGTGCCATGCATTGTATCCTACATGACAACACATGCTTTTGTTAGATGTTTTGCCTATTTTTAGGAAAATTGTAATTAGATTGAATTTATTGTCTTTTTAGAATTCAATTTTAGCATGGTATTTTTAATGTTCCTTTTTCAGGAATTGTTTTTAGCATGAATCTAACGGTTAAAACATATGATAATGATTTGCCCGATGAGGCTATATTTGTATTGTATTTGTGCAATATGTTATGTAAATGACAAATACATAGCTTTGTTTGGTTGTGTATCTGTGTTTTGACTGAGAGTTATTAGATTTGATTTAGTTTTATAAAAATGTTCATGCTTTGTTTTCAGCATTTTTTCTTTTCAAAAGGTATCTGTTAAGAAAAATATATTGGAAGCGATTTAGTTCGAACAAAGAAAAGTAAAATAGTTTGCGCCGAGGTTTAACCAAGGATGATGCACAGCTTTTAATTAACGGGGGCGAGAACCTATCAGGACCTGGGCCTTTGAAGACGTGTGTAACGACGTTACATGCATGACATACACATGGCAAGCTCCGCATTATTAGCACTCATAAGTGCCTACATTTATTCAGAGAAAAGTTTACAGCCTCGTATTCAGACCGATTTACAGCCATACATATTTTATAACCACAGTCATTCATATGGTTTCTCTCCACAGTATAAATCATCCAAGCGATACGTGATCACTCACAGTGGAATGATGAAATAACAAATGGAGGGGCAAACTCGTGGACAGCGATTACAGTGTTCGGGACCATATAAATAAAAGGTCATCAGAACAGAGATATTAGTTGAAGTTCAACTGCAGCACCGAGCCCTTCCAAGTACCATAGTACCGAGTTAGTACCAGAAATCCGAGCTAGTGCCAGAAATCCGAGCAAGTACCTGTACCTCAGAGTCGAACAAGCAGTTAAACAGTAATCTCAGCTGCCATCTCCAGTGCAAGCATTGAGGGAGCTATACGCCGGTGGGCTATAAACAAGCCGTCGCCAGTTGAGAATTTGTCAGATGCCTCCCAGCAGCTCGACAAGGAACATCGTCCGTTTGCTAAGGCAAAGACGTATTATCCCTTCGTGCGCGGTTTAACGCAGTACTTTCTTCCTGTCCTTACCCTCGCATTAACGCTACTACCTGTTCTCGCTTCGTACATGGTCCAACGTTATACATATTCTCTCGTGCTAAAGATACGACGTAGTCTCGCTTCATGCGTGGTCCGACGTTGCACAGCTTCCTCCCGTGTTATCGCTATGACGTATTCTCGCTTCGCGCGTGGTCCCGCGTTACACTACTTCCTCTAGTGATGCACTTTGACACGTTCTCGTTTCTTGACTGGTCCGAAGGTACACAATTTCCGCTAGTGTTATAATACTCAGCATAATTATATACATGCACACACCTACATACCTACCGTTAGCAAGAATGAATTAATTAGGCCATGTAATAGTTGTGCAGTGAATAATTTAACTAGAATAGGGCAACATCTGTGTTTCAGCTTAGGAGGAATAAAATAAAATACTGAGTTCAAAACAATCGCATACACGGAGTTGTCTTTTCATTTTCCAAAATCGTGGGATTTTTGTTTTACACTTGGCATTCTCCTGACCACTCACAGCAATACTCGACCCGACGTTACATGTTGATCCCATTAAGGCCCTTGACCCTATCTCTCGTACGAATGTATATTGGCTCTTGTACACATCCACACGGAAAATGCAATACAGGTGTTAATGAAGTGGATGGAAGACGAGAATATGAAGCAAATCTAGCTATAATATTAACTTTATCGAGGAAGTTAACATCAACTTCATCAATATTAAGTAGAGAAAGAGCTGGCGAAGTTGTTTCTGATGGTATTGACGAGGGTGTTTGAAATGTGTTCCGTGCTATTTTGTGGACTTGTTTCAGTTTCGGACATGGATGCAATTGATTGGCGCAAAAAGCAGACGCTTTCATTTTATAACTTTTTACCAACTGTGCGTTGACCGCTGTTGATGGTGCCAAAATATTTGTGTTGTTGTGTGTCGGTCTTTCGTCTGCCTTTGAGCATGTAGAATTTCAATTAAGATTTCTGCAACATTCTTGGATGTTTTGCTTTTGCAAATCGTTTTTCAGGGTACTGCCAAAAATTCGGCAATTCTTGCGCTAAATGAAACCAAAGTTGTTTCTGATGCTGATATTAGTCAGTATAATGTCCCGGGTTACAGCTTCGTGCCTCTTTTTTTCTCAGCATTGAATGATCGCAATATATATTCTAAATGATGTGGCCTTTACCATTCTTCCAGGTTTTCCTTCTACCAATCCAGAGTTTAATTACATCTGGATTTGGTTCAAACTCAACCACATTATCTACTTCTGTTTCCTTTATCGCACTCCAAATATGTCTGGTGACGACAAACTAACCGCATTTGACAATATCTCAAACAATATTGATTATTCGCTTTCTGTCTCCCCGTATTCCGAAATCGCTCTGACATGCGATTTTAATGTACATAACATTCCGCGGCTCATACATTCTTCTACCACAAGTTTTGCGGAACGACTCGTTTAATTTTTCTGTGAATGTTTTGATTTGCAACAGCTAGTGGATACATCAAGTAGAATTTCTGATGAAGCTGGAGATCGAGCAAATTTTCTGGATTTCTTTCTATCATTTCATCCTCACAAATATTCCATCTCCGTCGGTTCTTCTCTCGATAATGCAGTCCATTGTTTAATCATGGCTCAATTTATCATCTCAAGTCTGTGCCGCCCTACTTCTCCACCTACAAGTATGCTTTTTTGGCAGTACAAGAATTCTGATTGAGAAAGTCTCAATTTGTATTTTAAGGAAATTTATCAGTCGGTCTGTTTTGCTTCGAGGGATGTTGATGAATGCACAGAAGAACTTACTAACATACTAAGTCTTTGTATGCGTGAATACATTCTGATATTTTTACAACAAATCTCAACAAAAGCAAAATCGCTCTTGGTTTAACGATAAGTGCAACCAAGCTATAAAGTAATTGACCAAATTACGGTGATTTTAAGTTTAAAATCCAATGGTTAATCAGTCAATAAATAACTCATTTATTCCATCTAACTTGTAGACAAGACTCGAAAATCTTATATTAGTACAATCAAAAGTACGGGTGAGTTAATAAACTACGAAATAAAGTTACTTCCAAAATCAATTCACGAACACACTAATTCAACTTATGGCTATGAGCTATTTTTTTTTCATTATCATGTTACTAATAAAATCTTATTAAATTAATTTGTATTATAAAATTTACTTTATTTTCCTAGTCGTTAGTGGGAGCAACCTTGTTTTAGTTAAGACCGAAAAGAATGTTCTTGGTTAAAAAGATAACATAATAAATTTAAAAAAAAATAAGGATCAGATTCCTTATGAATGATTTCAACACTGGATTAGATCGAAGAGAGGTTGAGACGTCGTGCGGGTCTCAGGAACACAAGCCACGATAGAGCATACCGTTCATCCCCCAGACTAATGTGCAACTTTTCATATGTCCCAACGGAACACTCCTGTAAAGTTCAATATTGGCGCTCAACCCTCTTTTCCGACTTGATGTAGTACGTCCAGCAGGTGTGAGTTAAGGAATCTGTAACTCTTTCCTGCGATGGCTGGACAGCGACAATGAAAGTAAGTCACCGTTTCGGACTCCTCTCCGTATCGCCTTCTTACAGGATCATCAACAAGCCCCATCCTGTGTAGGTTACCCATAAGGAACGAATGGCCAGTGAGAATTAATACTGGAGCTCCCAGGGTTGGTTTGCTAAGTCCCAATAGCTTGTTCGTTTGGTTACGGTTAGGTTTACCCGACAGCTTCTTTGTAATTCTACCCGAATGGTCATTCAGCCAGAGCTGATTGTGTTGGCGGGTGGCCGAAATATTAGTTGCAAGGACTTTTAGCGCGATCGCGATCGTCGAGGAGGATGCCTCTAAGGCATCTCGTTCCTGCTGATATCGCTGTGACCTGGCACACAAGGAAAGAGTTTTAAAGGGTTTTGACATGGCCTTGATAGCTGCTTATTTGCCCGAGTTGATGGCAATCTCCTTATTCTCAGTAACTGAGTTAAGGAGAAAATTTCCTCGCACAAAACGCCTGCTCCGGTGTTTTCCTCACAGTTGGAACCATCTGCGTAATAATAAAATTTATGAATAGTCATTGCCGGCCCCTTGCTCATATGTATCTCACAGGATGTGTGTTGATAAAGAGCTCAACAGCCCAAGTGCTGGTTAACTGAAAGCGCCACATACACTAAGAAGGCGGTCTTTAAGACTTTTCCACTATATTAGGCTGATTGGCAAAATATATTACTTTCCTCCACAGAACTGTAGTTTAACATGGGTCAGACCAAACTAGTGCATATCTCCGTCTTCAAGGTGTGGTTTCCAGTTTAGTTTTTGTACCTTAGATGAAATCATAGGGGTATACTAAGTTTGTCGTTCCGTTTGTAACACCTCGAAATAATGATGGTAGAGCAAAATGGATTGGACACCCATTCATAATATTAAAAGTTATTTCGATATTTGCATGTCCGTCCGTCCGTCCGCGCGCACGATAACTCGAGAACGCGTATACTTAGAGTGCTGAAATAAAAAAAAAGTAAAATTAAGTTCGAAAATGAGAAAAATCGGGCAACTCCTTCGTGGGGTTGCCATATAAAAATTTCGTTTTCCACTATATATTTGGACACTGCCTGAGAACGCGTCGACGTACATGATGTTTTTGCTACATCAGCAAGTAAAGTGTCAAAAATGGACTAATTCGGGCAACTACTTCTTGGTGTTGCCATATAAAAGTTTCGGTTTTTGAAGTATACTTTGAAAACGATCAGTCCAAGACATTTTTATTGTACTAACAACGTCTGCAAAATACGAAATGCTATAAAATTGGTTATAATCATTTTTTCTGTGCGACCATACGAAATTTAATACGGGCATTCATCTAGGGTATCATAAGAATTGGTCTTAGACCAATTCTAGCTTTTTTACTTGTTTTATTTAGATTGATACCTAGATATTTTCCACTGTATTTCAACTCCAAACGATTGGATCCAGTCTAGGGCAGGTGCAATCCGGAGATGCTACTTTTTTTAGTACAAAGTCAAAGATCAATTTGGAGGGGTTTGATGCTTAGTCTGAAATCTGGGACTAGTCCGTCCGCAACAAACTGCAGAGCTTGGACCCATAACTTCCAGTGACTAATATCACCAGGTCACCTACGTGTTGGATTTCTCCGTGTTTTAATCTAATTCTTACCAGGCTGGTTGTTGCGACGTTGAGAAGTATGGAGTAGCTGTATATGCTCGACTCCTGTCGTAGATATGGAGTAGTGTATGAGCTCACCTCCTATGAAGAAATGGAGTAGCTGTATAAGCTCAACTCCTTATAATGAAAACCGTCGACTGAACTGAACTGACTGATAATGATCTTATTTTATCTGCTAACTACACAAGGAAATTGGGAAGTTACATTCTAGTACGGAAGATGTGTAATTTACTTCCGACTGTATTCTTCTTCCGACTTAACACTTTGTGTACACAATGTTCACTAGTACAAAGTGTTAAGTCGTTCATATTACTTTCATGATATGTTGTTAAACAAATCGCGGCACTCGTTGTATACATATAAATATTTTTCCATAACCAAAATCATAAACTCAAGACGAACGCTTGCTGCCTTTTATTTATATATGATGTAATACTCGGATTACAGTAAGCATTTGTGGCTTACTGGACTAACCGTGAATTAACATACATATGTTCTACCTCCGGCGCAAAGTCGTCGTATGGCAACGTGAGACATCTTCGCTGTTTTACATGTAGAATACTTGACCTTCACGTATGTCAGTGATAATTCAAGTTTTTCATGCAGCGAAAATGATGTAGTTATGTATATACATGTGCATTACATTAAATATACTTTTTTCCTACAAAATTCTTCCTAAATGATGTAGGTATGTATATGCATGTGCATTAAATATGCTTTCTTCCTACATGATGTGGGTTCGTATGTGTATGTGCATTACATTAAATATGCTTTCTTTGGGGAGGGTTATTATGTATGTAACAAATCTCCCCCTTTTAAAAATAATGCGTTATTATTGGAAAAGGAATAACGCATTAAATCATGATTCAAGCGTATGACAGTTTTGAAAACACTGTAGTGATTTTGTGTATAAACTTAACGTCGAGTGCCGGGAAGCATACTGCGTACAGTAATTTTAGTTAGTTAACAATAGTTTTTTTTTTAACTTAATTGGCATTCAAATTTAATTAACTATACTAATGGTACATTAAGATTTCATACGTACATCTAAGTATATATAGTTATACATTCGAGTGTTTTCGTCACCCGTTTCTCTCCAGTAATGTTGTGTGAGGACATCTTGAAGTATCTTAAGTCCAAAAATATAGCAACGGATGTTATTTCTTTTCGAAAAATTAGTAATTACTCTAAACCGGTCGCATCCTTTATTTTAACTATCTAACCGGATGTACAAGACAGGTTATTTGATCCCACATTTTGGCCATCTGGCGCTTTTACTAAACTATTCGTACCTTCTGGGAGCCAACTTAGTAATACAGTTAAAATAAATAGTAATATCTCAAAAAACTCAAATCGCTCTCCCTTTACTCTCAAAACGTAAGGGGGATTCGGACAAAAACTGCACAAATCTTCAAATCCTCTGTTGCAAATTGTTTTGATATAGTTGCTTTCACTGAAACTTGGCTGCATCATGTTTTTCACGTTGCTGAAATCCTTGACAATTCTTATAAAATTTTTAGAAATAATTTACATACTTATTCTGAAGCTCGTAGCGGTGGCGTACTCTTGGCTTGTAATTAATTGCAGTCAAATTGAGCTTCCCAATTTCTCCAACACTCTCGACATTGAACTCATCGCTCTCAAGTTGTCCCTCTTAAAATATGAGTTATACATACTTTGTTGCTATATTCCTCCTGATTCCGTAAATGTTGTTGATGATAAAGGTCAGAATATTTATTACCTACACATTTTTCCATCTAATTTTATCCATGTTAAGATGGAACTTCTTGACGAATTACTACTTATTGGTGATATTAACTTACCCAATATTCAATGGGTACTTAATGAAGATAACGATGACTATCTTCTACCTACTTAATAACTTGACAAATAACTTTTCCTCGACACTATTTCATCACTTGGTCGCAGCCGAATCAGTAATGTTAAGAATGACATGGGTTGGTAGTTAGACCTGGTATTTTTTACTGACATATCAGTTGAATCTAGCCCAGTTATAATGTCTACTCTTGACAAATACCACCCCCTCTACTAATTACATATTACAATAAAACTACAAACTTAACAAATTGTGACGAAATACAATACTTTTTAAATTTTAGATAAGCTGACTTCTCGGAACATTCTAGTAGACATACCTCTATTGATTTCAACACACTGCTGTCTTCTAATAGTGTTGATGAAGACGTTTCTAAATTTTACATAATTCTTTTCGATTTATTTTCTTCCTATGTTCCCCTCGAGCGTCAGAGTTTGACTAAAACATCACCGCCATGGTACAATAAAGAACTGAAACGTCTTAAAAGTAGAAAGAATAAACTGTGGAAAAGTTATATGCGGGACAAAAACATTATAAGTCACAACAATTTCCTCACATCATATAAAGAGTTCAAAGAACTTTCCTCTATACTTTATGATGAGTATGTGCAAAGCATGCTTACGAAATTATTTAGTAACCCACGCATATTTTTTAAGTTTGTTAATATGAAGAAAAAAACGGACAATTATCCCAATACCATGAAGTACAAAGACTCTGCTACCGATGATTCGTCTGAAATTTGTAATATGTTTGCTTGTTTTTTTGACAATGCATTTGCCTCGTCAAATTTTCAACCTCAAAATAGCATCTTCAGTTATATGAACGACTCTCATAACGTTTCATTTACTATCCCTTCAATTACACAAGAGAATATACTCATTTATATTAATGGGCTTCCAAATGACTTCACAACGGGTCCGGATGGGATCCCTCTGTTGAGAATTATATTCCATAAATCGCTCGATAGTGATTGTTACTCCCTGCTATGGAAAAATTCCTTTATCATACCTATCCACAAAAAAAGTAGTAAAAATGATATTTCAAACTATAGGCTTATTGGAAAATTATCTTGCATTCCCAAGTTATTTGAGTCTATCATTTCTTCTCAACTATCAACCTCCTGTAAGAATTTAATATCTTCTAACCAACATGGGTTTATTTCGGGCAGGTCTACAACCACTAACTTGTTAGAATTTGTTTCAGATACCATTGGCGGACTTACTAAAGGCTACCAGACAGACTGTATTTATACAGACTTTAGTAAAGCCTTCGACAAGTTATCTCACTCCATGATACTCTTTAAAATGAAAAAGTACGGGTTTCCTCTCACATTTCTTAAATGGACGGAGTCTTATTTGCATAACAGAGTATATCAAATCTTATTTCGACATCAGTGGCGTGGCGTGGACTTGATGCGACTGGAAGCAATCAAATTTAATTTATAAAAGCATTAAATAGGCATGCATGGAAAGTTATTGCAGTTATTCTAATAAATTATTTATACCCCTCTCGTTAGCTGCTTCCAAAGCACCCAGGGTCCACGATCGATGACGTGAGAGTAGGCACACTGAGTTCTTTTTTTAAATACAGTGTTTTGGCCCCCCTGCTGTCAAATTAAAAGAGTTAATCAAGTGATCATAATCAGATCGCAATTTACTTATATAATATATTATACGAAATTCCGAATAGGTAAACTTAATTAAAATCTTAGTAGATAAATAAAGAACTTTACTAAAAGTTAATACATTTTAATTCAGCATGCATTATAAAAATGTAGATTTTAATGTGACAGCATTAATTCTTAAAAGCGCACCAAAAATTTAAAACTACATAAAACTAAACTACCAAAATAAACAAAACGAAATAGCACTTCAATAGCTTTACACATTTAACAACAAAAATAAGCGTTAAAAGCACTTTTTTTAAATGCATTATGCAAATAATTTAATTAAAATTTATACTTTAATTCAAATCTTCTTTCTTTACTGGAAAATTCATCAATAATATCTTTATAAAATTATTCGTGGGAGAGGAATGTTTTTAATTTATTTTTTTTTCAATGGACAGTAAAGCTAAGTCACTTAAACTTTCTTCAGACGTTGAGTTTCTAGAGAAAGTTGATATTCTGTTTAGCGTGGAAAAACTACGCTCCGCGGACGCACTAGTAACTTGCAAAGTTATAATAAGTCGTAGAAGTTTAAAACATTGAATAAAACTATCTTGCAAATTGTTGTTAATAAAATATCGATAAATTTCTTGAACAGTTTTACCGTTGAAGACGTCATCAGAGAACAGCACAATAAGTTCCGTATTTAAAGAACTTTTATCAAATTATTTCGAGTATGTTTCATCAAGATTTTGAAGCAAATCATCAGGAAATTTCGTTGTATAATTTAGAAATTTACAAGAATTAAAAAGCTCTAAAAATTTGAATTTATCTAAGGAAGAAAATCGGGATATAATTTCTTCATGAATAATATCAATAGTTTCAGCGAATAAACGTTTAAAACTTAATTCAATATTTTGGGAGCCATCAACTATACAACTCGTTCCATATTTCGGTGAAATTGTTTCTTAGATGTAGAAGCTGATTTTGGAAGTCTCTAATTTTTTTAATGCAAAAGGTAATATCACTTTGTTTAGCTTAGAAGATATCAAAAAGGACATAGTTTGCGGAAATATTTTTGAAAACATTTTAAGGAGAAAAGTAAACAAAAAATCATTTAAAAGTACGGAAAGACCCCGAGCACTGTTAACAGTCTCACTATCCCAAATATCTTCCTCATTTTCGACAATATATTCAAAAAAAAGTTTGAGAGAATCAATATTATCGTGAATGGACAAAATAAGTCTGCCATAGAAATTCCAGCGGGTGGGAGCTACATTGGGAAGTCTCCTTTTTAGAAACGAGTCAAGAGCAATGGTTCTTTTAGTTGAGTGACTGAAAAAAGTTGAAAAAGCGGTGACTGATTGGAAAAACACTGCATTCACGAATCTTCTCACATGATTTGGACAGGACCAAATTTAATCGATGTGCAAAGCAGTGCACAAAAAGCGCATTAGGAAACGTTGCCTTTACTCTAGTTTGAAGCCCGCTTACTTCACCTGCTATAACTGATGCACCGTCATTACTCTGGCAAATTGGCTTACTACCGCATTCAAAACTCTGCATGACGTTCACATCATGCTCATGCAAACGACTTGCCGTTCCGTTGTCAGAAATATTCTTAAAACCAATAAACGTCTCCTTTATGTCTCCGGAAGAACAAATGTACCGTAGGGTGGTTGAAAACAGTGATCGACATGAATTGTCAGTTATTTCAACATTGCAACATACTCCGAGTTTTGAATTTCAAAATACGTTTTTTTGTAAGTTTAACTAAATCATTTTGTATATAGTTCGATAAGTCAGAAAATACCGTTGCCGTATCTAAAGGATTTTTAAGTTCTGGGATATATCAAAATAAAAAAAAAATAAAAATTAACAAACCTTTCTTAAAAGCCTCTTTTATTTAAAAGTCAGAATTTAACCCCGAAACCAAACGTGCAGAGAAACTGTTCACTAAAACTATTTAAAATCCACTTTAAATTTATTTTCAACCTAATTTCATGCACTACACTATTTAACGCACTACACAAATTAAATATTTTTTAAAAACATTTTTTTTTTTAAAGTAAAAATTTAAGCCCGAAACCAAACATGAAGAAAACTGGTAACCAAAAATATTTAAAATTTCATGCAGTTTACATATAATTATAATCTAATTGCATGCAACTGCAAATTTTCCCAAATGTTCAAATAGGAAGCTGTTATTTGCAGGGTTGTAAATGAGCGGACTCATTTATCATATCAACTCAGCACTCAACTCAGCATTTGAGTCCGCTCAATAGTTGAGCGGTGGTTCATCGCTCAGAATTTGAGCGGACTGACTGTTTGAGCGGACTCACTGCCTGAGCGGACTCATCATCTGAGTTGAGCGGACTCAAATTATATTTTAAATAACATAAAGAGAATCTGATTTAATTAAAATTGAAACTGAAATTTCAATGAAATACGAAAAGCTTATCCTCTCCTATTTGAGTTCTTGTGACAACATGCAATGCGCTGTTTTGGATTTTGATGATGGTGGGGAACTAGAATCGTTTTCGTCTATGTCAGAATCAGCTCGGTGGTGTACCTGGACTTCTACAATGAACGAATTTAGATTGTCTTGATCTAATTTGGCAGGGATTCGAATAAGAGCGTCTTCATTATTGTTAAATTTTGCAGGATTATATTCATTTTTGTAGTCAAACTCTGAGAGTTTATGGTGAAACCTGACTAAACTTATAGTTGGGTTTTTTACATTGAATATGCCTTCAAAGGGCTTGTGTTCTGTGTAGACTGTGAAAGTTTGCCCTGTAAATAACACCTTAAGTTCCTGGCGGCCCATACAATGGCGAGTAACTCTTTTTCTACTGTGGAATATTTTTGTTCCGCCTTATTTAAACTCCTAATTGCATACGCTATTGGCTTGCCTTTGCCTATTTTCCCTTGGGAAACAACGCTTCGTTGCTAGCATATGTTGTCAAATTAAAGAGTTCTGTAAAATCAGGATATTTGAGAAGGGTAGGATTTACTAGCGACTTTTTAATTTCCTCGAAAGAATGTTGGCACGTTTTCGTCCAAGTAAATTTAAGATTAATTTAAGATTTGTTAGTAGTCTAACTATTTTTGAAAAATGCGGAATGAACTTGCGGCCGTAGTTAGCCAACTGAAGGAACGATAGAGTTTGTCTACCAATTCGGGGTTGAGGAAAATTTTGAACACATTTCTTTTGCTGGGATCTGGAAGTGCTCCTTCGTTAGAACATCTGTGTCCGAGGTAAATCACTTCTCTGCGAAGGAACTGGTACTTTTTGGGTTGTAATTTATGGTTATGGGCTCTAAGCCTGTCGAATACCTTAGTCAATTTCTCGTTGTTAACTTGTAAAATTGTTCCATATAAAGGGTTTTCCAATAAGAGGTGTTATTTTGTTATTCAAAGAAAAATGCCATTTTTTGAGATAAATGATCGGATCTTTATTCCTTTATAAAGAGGAAGGTAAGCCAAATGACCACCACGACCACGCCTACAGGACCATATCTTTTTCATGATATTTTCCATAACCAAATCGCAAAGTGGCTGCCCTATGTCCTCGATAGCCTCACGAATTCCATTTTTGAGGTCTTGAATCGACGCTGGGCTGTTGGCGTAGACCTTCTATTTCACGTGGCCCCAAAGGAAGAAGTCGCAAGGTGTTAAGTCTCGGTGGCCAATTGTGATCACCTCTTCGAGATATAACATGGTCCGGAAACTTTTCCCGTAAATGATCAATGGTTTCATTGCTTGTATGGCATGTAGCGCCTTCTTGTTGAAAGTAAACGTTGTCCAGATCAATACCATCCAATTCCGGCCATAAAAATCATTAATCATCTGTCGATAGCGCAATCCATTCACCGTAAATGTTGCTCCAGCCTCATTTTCGAAAAAGTAAGGTCCAATGACCCAGCGGGACCATAAACCGCACCAAACAGTCACACGTTGAGGATAGAAAGGCTTTTCAATAGTAACTCTTGGGTTTTCCGAGTCCCAGATACGAAAATTTTGCTTGTTGACGAAGCCATGGAGGTGAAAATGGGCCTCATCACTCAAGATAAGTTTTCGATGGAATTCCGGATCATTTTCATGCATTTGAAGAACCCAACCAGCAAAGACTCGACGTTGTTGATGATCGTTCGGCTTGAGTTCTTGTGTTAACTGAACTTTATTAGCCTTAAGACCCAAATATTTATGCAAAATACGGTGTAATGACATTTGTGGAATGCCTAATTCCAAAGAACGACGGAGAATGGACAAACCTGGGTTTTCTTCAATACTTTAGGCTGCTACAGCAGTAATATTCTCGGCTGTTCTTGAGCGACGTGCACGGGTTTTATTCTTCACATCACTAACTTGTCCCGACAGCTCGAATTTTTCTACCAATTTCTGTATTGCGGTCCGACAAGGTGCTTCACGACGACCCAAAAATGTTCGAGTTTTACGAACCGTCTCTGCCATATTTTCACCATTTTTATAGTGAATTTTAATAATTTCAATGCGTTGTTGAATCGTGTATCGTTCCATTTTTATTAATCGCGTAGTTTCTTGTCAAATGTCAAAAAACTACGGCTCCAATGGTGACATCTACCGAAATATCGGGCTAATTAAAATAACACCTCTTATTGGAAAACCCTTTATTACAATATCATCGAGATAGAAAAAGCATTCTAATCCTTGGGGACCCGATAGAATGCAATTCATTAGGCGTTGAAAGGTGGTGCGCCTTTCAAGCGAAATTGCATTCTCTTAAATTCATAGTACCCGTATGTGGTACTAAAGGCAGTTTTTGGTCGGTCCTGCCGATCAACAATTACTTGATGATACCAGCTTGCAACATCGAGTAATGTAAAATATCTGGATTGCCCTAGTTAGTCCAGTATATCCTCTATCCTGGGTAATGGACAGGCATCCCCTATAGATTTCTCGTTAACTTTATGGAAATCTATTACTACTGGCCAACGTTTATTGCCATCAGGCCCAGCATTCTTGGAAACTACAAGCAACGGAGATTTCCACGGGTTTATACTGATTTGGATTATAACATTCTCCAATATTTCCTTGATTTGCTCATTTATGACGGCCCGATGGGTTTCTGGGAGTCTATACATTTTATGATTTATTGGTGGTTGATTATGTAATGTGGGGATGGTATGTTTTATACTGTTAGTGCACGTTAGCTTATCCCCCTTTAGATGTAAAAGGTCATTATAGACATAATATAACTCCAGAGTTGATTGTTTCTCTTCGAGTTTTAAATTTCTATCCGACAGTAATTCTTCACGTAAAGCCGCAAGTCTATTTTGATTATAATATTTAATGCGGTTCAGGTTTATTGAACGTGGGTTGTAATTAAAATTTGTTTTAATAAATTTGAAGTTGTTTGTGAGTTGGTTTTGTACACGAAGAAAATGTTGATTGGAATTGGATTTTATCTTGTCGTATCTCCTGAGACAAACTGATCTCTTCTTAATCTAATTTTAGCGGTATGCTTAGTACCATTTGAGATCGAGGGGGTATTCTATTGGATCGCTGAAGTACTACTTCATATTGCCTACTTTGATCTTCATTCTAATTTCTCAAGTTGCCCGAAGTTTCTTCTACTGGAGGTAAAGAATTCTTGCTACCTGGTGCCCGTGATTTAAATTGCTCCTCCATCTGATCACTTGTCAATTCCTCTCCATCTTCTAGGGATGTTTCGAGAGACACGGTGAATTCAATAGGATTGGTTTCCGTGCGAAGAAACCGGAGTAATTTATTAGGCCCTTCGATATTACAATTCTTTCCTAGCAGCCCATCGTGAGAAATTTGGGCATTATTTTCCACAAACTGGAGTTTTCACGGGACACTGCGGCTTAGTAAAAACTTGGAGTTACCCAATGTTTCTCCTTCTCCAAATGGGGTTTTCAGAGTCACTTTTTGGCTTGGTCCTATACGTTGCGATGTATCTAGTCTGTACTATTAACCGCACGGCCCTGTTTTTACTTATATCTAATGGTAACTCTACCACTGAAAAGTTTTCCCTTGTATGTGATCTTTCCGTTTGAGAGCACCCTGAAATATTTTGCCGTTTCCCGAATGTGTGGCCTACAATCGGAACTTCTGCTGACATGTGGACATGGTATGCCCTCTTCTGCCGCAAAAGTCGCACATATTTTGTATGTGGATATTATTTGTTCCCGATTTGCAGGTCCCCACCTAGTATTGTTGCTGGTGTTTGAAATTTGGGGTGTTGGTTTAGCATTTTGCTCACAATATTGGGCATCATGGCCCTTTGCTCTGCAGTTAATACAAAAGGGAGTGCTCTTGCGTTTTAGGCACTCGTCGCACGTGTGCCCTTTGTAATTTCATTAGCTGCAGCTGATCTTAATCAAAGGTACTTTTTGTTTGTCGTTCTTTCTTTCTGCCTGCTGGTAAGAAGAGTTCTGGTATGGATATTAAAGGATACTGAAGGCACCGTTGATGGCTGTGGTATTGGAGGTATACTAACTTCAGTTTTATGTTAGGCTTCCCTAGTTCGTTCGCGTAAGAGTAAGAAGAAAAATTTACACAATTGTGACCATAGGCGTTTGAAAAATTTGTGCTATTTTGTCGTAATAAGTGGTCCATTTGTAATTTGTAGGTTGTAGCAAGGAAAGGCGTCCTTGTTGCAACCTTTTTATATCTAATACCTTTCGAATGAGATTCTCTAAAGAATTTTCATTCAAAGTAAGAAAATAGGCACTCAGATGGGAATTAGTTGCACCACTCTTTATGGAAGTCATAGCAAAATCTTCGATTTGTTGCTTTACCACTTTAAAGTTTTCTGCTCCGTATTAAGTCTGTGCTGCTTCGTTGCATTGTATTAAAAGACTATTTAGGCTATTTTTAAATGAATTAACGACTCCTGTGGATATTGCCGGCAAGTTATTACCTTTTTTTAATTCATGGTATGTTTCACAGGGTAAATACCATCGGTAAAGCAACTGCTCCACTTCTTCCAATTTCGTGAGAGCACTGGATGCGATTAACTGATATGCATTTCCACTCAATATAGTTGGGAAAATTTGCATAAAAGCTGTCTTTTCCTCTTCCTCTAGTCACTGCTGTACCTGTTTACAACAGCATATGAACGTTTGTAATTCTATGAGGGTTTGTGCACTTATTTCTCAAGAGAACAGGGGCACCATTTGAGCAGTCAGTTTTACTACTTTTTCGTAATATACAGGCATTTTGACTATGTTGTTTTTTGCTCTATGTGGGAAATGTGTTGAGGATTTTCACTCGAATTTGGTGTGGTTAATGGTTGTTTGGGTATTATGGCGTCCAAATTATGAGTCCGTGCAAGGAGGCTAATCAAACTATGCCTTCTGAAAAGTTTACCTGAACGATGTTCACGGTACCAATTTATAGATGGCCTACCTTGGGATGTATTTCGCACGACTCTTCAGCTATCAGGAGGGCTTGTATTGTCGAAAGACAATGAGCTTATTGCTACCTCAAAATCTGAGCAAGGAGAGCTTTGATCCAATCTGGGCATAAAAGCAACCCCAATAGAGTTTTAACGAATGTGAGGTAGTTTAACTAATTCTGCATTACCCCCCCCCCTTTTATTTTTTATTATTTTGGAAGTTAGAAAAAACAACTGAATGGAGGAGTATTTTGCCCTTCCTTACACTGATATCAATTAATGTATAAGTTAAACATCAAGAGTACAAATTTAATTAAAAAAAAAGAAACTTTATTTAACGTTTTACTACAATTAGGAAATTATAACTGTTAATAATTAAAGCAAGAATACAACTGATTAATATTGGCGACGAATGGATGTAGCTGGTGGCGGTGCATTCTGCGTAGACCTGTTGTCAGCGTTTTCTGGGGTTTCAAGTGAACTCGGAGCGTGTGAAATGTTAAAGATGCCAGAATGTGAAAATGCTTCGCTAGCTGTTATGAAGTTTGTTGCCCGTATGAGATAGCGAATATTTTTGTGGGGAAAATGCGTGGTGTGGTGTTAACTCTTCCCCTCTTGATCATATGCGTCCTCGCGAATGTTAGAAATATGGTAGGTTGTAAATGCTGCCATGATGTTGTTCCGTCCTTGGGTGGCTTGTTTCCCTGGGGGCTGCCTCTGCTGTGAAGGGCGGTGGTATCGCTGTAATGTCGATGGTTGTTGTTCTTCGTTTAGCATTGATGACTTTCACTAGGGCGAGGGTAAGTAAAATTGTTGCAATCAGGGCGTAGTTTATCCATTGATAGACATTTTTCTCCATCTTGATCAGGCCAATCTGCTTGGTGTTGTTAACGTGGAGCTCTTTAATCCATTCTAGCGACAATATTTCCTCCATCTCGGTTCCTTCAAGGGAAGGTTGAAGTAGGGGTGGTTATGCGTGAATATTTGCTACTTCTTCTGATATGAACTGCTGGTCGTTTATTGTGATAGTAGTGTTCTTGAATTTTATTAGGTAGGTTCCTTGTAGGGTCTGTATACTGCCGTCAACATCTATTGTTCCTTCGTAGTTGTTTAGTAGGATAACGCCGGGGGCTACTTCTTCCACCTGTGGGATGTGGTGACCATTGGTTACGTTGCATGTCGCATTCTTGCTATTTAACAAATTTGGAATGCACTTATCCTTACTTATGTCTATAACATTATTGTGTTTACAAAGTGATAATGCGTTTATTGTTCTACAGTTTTCTGTTAATCCTTATACTACTTCCTCTTTTCGTAAGATACTTTTGTATTTTATTTTATTAATAATGTTATTCCTCTTTACTGGCTTAAGATCTATTCTTTCGTAAACTGTACCTTTTGTTTTTGGAATATTCTTTCTTTGACAATATATTTGAATTTACAATATTTGATTTAGCTAATTCGATTGCGTAAGCGGTGTTTGTATGCTCTTCTTTAATTAGTTTAATTTTATATTGAAAACTCAATGCTAATTCATTATCATATGTTCTATCTTTCCTTATTGTATTAAGTATTTCATTGGTTACATTGGTTAAGTTATTGATTCTTTCGTTGTAAGCCTTATTGATAATTACCTGGTTATTGTTATTCTCTACTATATTATTAATTTTGTCTTCCATCAAAATGAAATCGTTATGATCGGGGTTTCCCGCGATCCACTTCCGGGCGGAGCCAATAAAACCCAATGATCTCTTAGATTTGTGGATTTCCAAATTATTTATTAGATTTTGCACCTATGATAGCTCATGGTCCAGGAGTGGGAAGAACGGATTGGTTTTCTGTATGTACTTACTCATTATATAGGAAGTTTCGGACACGAATGTTTGGTATGGATCTATCTCTATAACGTGGATAAGTTTCAGATCTCCGCTTTGGATCCTAGCAGTTCCGACATTTAATGCTATTATTTGGGAGTTGGAGTAGTCGAAGATTTTTACATCTGCACCGATGGCGGTGATAAAAGACCTGTCGAGAAAACAAAACAACCTTCAGTTTCTGATATTGCTTTTGTGTATTACTTTCCCGGATTCTGTTATGACTACTGTGGGTTTGTTTTCACGAACAACCCCTTGCTTATGCCTAACTGTAAGCTTAGAGCCAATACGTTTATTGTGTTTGGCAAAGATTGTTTGTCCTACTTCGTAGTCCTTTAGGGGTTGTCTAGATTTATTATGGAAATTGAGGTCTTTTTGTTGTTTATTTCGCAGTTGCTCTATGTTGTCTAACCGGCATTTTTCAAATTGTTCGGGGTCTGTTGTTACGTTTCTACCATAGAAGAGTTCGAGAGGCTTTCTTCCAGTGGTCGAATGGATGCTGGAATTGTATTCGTACACTGAGCGTTCGAGCAACTCCTTAAAAGAACGATGTGTGCCATCAGTTTTCAGGCACCTCATAATTTCCGAGAGGGTGGAGTGGAATCTCTCGACTTGCCCATTTATTTCGCTTTTGTACGAGGGTGTTTTAAATATGTGGATCTTTAATTGGTCCTCCATCATGAATGTGAGTGATTTTTCGTTGTCTAGTACAACGCATTTCGGTACACCGAAGAAGAATAAAATATCCCTTAGCGGTTTCCTTACGTCTTCGGTTGCTTTGGATTTCAGAATTCTTGCCTGCGCAAGTTTAGTGAACTTATCCAGTGCGGTTAATACTAGATGTCTCTCTGTTGAATAGATATCTATGTGTAAGGTGTGGCCAGGATATTCCGAAATGGGGGTAGGTTTTATTATTGGGTTATTTGGATGCCTGTCGTACTTATTTTCCTTGCACGTTGTGAATTGCTTAACTAATTGTTTTATTTTTGAATTCATTTTAGGGAAGTAGTGTCTTTCGAGGATCTGCAGCCTATTTTCTTGTGCATTTCTATGCGCTCTTTTGTGATATTCTATAATAATATCTTCTTGCTCAGCCTCGCTCTGTATGTCGATGACTTCTATTTGTGTAAACCTAACTCTGTAGTTGCTGAAGTAAAGTGGGTAGATTTCTTGTATCATTCCCATTGTTTGTTCGTTCGTTTTGATTCCATTGCAAGGAGGCTAATCAAACTATGCCTTCTGAAAAGTTTACCTGAACGATGTTCACGGTACCAATTTACAGATGGCCTACCTTGGGATGTATTTCGCACGACTCTTCAGCTATCAGGAGGGCTTGTATTGTCGAAAGACAATGAGCTTATTGCTACCTCAAAATCTGAGCAAGGAGAGCTTTGATCCAATCTGGGCATAAAAGCAACCCCAATAGAGTTTTAACGAATGTGAGGTAGTTTAACTAATTCTGCATTACCCCCCCCCCCCTTTTGTTTTTTATTATTTTGGAAGTTAGAAAAAACAACTGAATGGAGGAGTATTTTGCCCTTCCTTACACTGATATCAATTAATGTATAAGTTAAACATCAAGAGTACAAATTTAATTAAAAAAAAAGAAACTTTATTTAACGTTTTACTACAATTAGGAAATTATAACTGTTAATAATTAAAGCAAGAATACAACTGATTAATATTGGCGACGAATGGATGTAGCTGGTGGCGGTGCATTCTGCGTAGACCTGTTGTCAGCGTTTTCTGGGGTTTCAAGTGAACTCGGAGCGTGTGAAATGTTAAAGATGCCAGAATGTGAAAATGCTTCGCTAGCTGTTATGAAGTTTGTTGCCCGTATGAGATAGCGAATATTTTTGTGGGGAAAATGCGTGGTGTGGTGTTAACTCTTCCCCTCTTGATCATATGCGTCCTCGCGAATGTTAGAAATATGGTAGGTTGTAAATGCTGCCATGATGTTGTTCCGTCCTTGGGTGGCTTGTTTCCCTGGGGGCTGCCTCTGCTGTGAAGGGCGGTGGTATCGCTGTAATGTCGATGGTTGTTGTTCTTCGTTTAGCATTGATGACTTTCACTAGGGCGAGGGTAAGTAAAATTGTTGCAATCAGGGCGTAGTTTATCCATTGATAGACATTTTTCTCCATCTTGATCAGGCCAATCTGCTTGGTGTTGTTAACGTGGAGCTCTTTAATCCATTCTAGCGACAATATTTCCTCCATCTCGGTTCCTTCAAGGGAAGGTTGAAGTAGGGGTGGTTATGCGTGAATATTTGCTACTTCTTCTGATATGAACTGCTGGTCGTTTATTGTGATAGTAGTGTTCTTGAATTTTATTAGGTAGGTTCCTTGTAGGGTCTGTATACTGCCGTCAACATCTATTGTTCCTTCGTAGTTGTTTAGTAGGATAACGCCGGGGGCTACTTCTTCCACCTGTGGGATGTGGTGACCATTGGTTACGTTGCATGTCGCATTCTTGCTATTTAACAAATTTGGAATGCACTTATCCTTACTTATGTCTATAACATTATTCTGTTTACAAAGTGATAATGCGTTTATTGTTCTACAGTTTTCTGTTAATCCTTATACTACTTCCTCTTTTCGTAAGATACTTTTGTATTTTATTTTATTAATAATGTTATTCCTCTTTACTGGCTTAAGATCTATTCTTTCGTAAACTGTACCTTTTGTTTTTGGAATATTCTTTCTTTGACAATATATTTGAATTTACAATATTTGATTTATCTAATTCGATTGCGTAAGCGGTGTTTGTATGCTCTTCTTTAATTAATTTAATTTTATATTGAAAACTCAATGCTAATTCTTTATCATATGTTCTATCTTTCCTTATTGTATTAAGTATTTCATTGGTTACATTGGTTAAGTTATTGATTCTTTCGTTGTAAGCCTTATTGATAATTCACCTGGTTATTGTTATTCTCTACTATATTATTAATTTGGTCTTCCATCAAAATGAAATCGTTATGATCGGGGTTTCCCGCGATCCACTTCCGGGCGGAGCCAATAAAACCCAATGATCTCTTAGATTTGTGGATTTCCAAATTATTATTAGATTTTGCACCTATGATAGCTCATGGTCCAGGAGTGGGAAGAACGGATTGGTTTTCTGTATGTACTTACTCATTATAGAGGAAGTTTCGGACACAAATGTTTGGTATGGATCTATCTCTATAACGTGGATAAGTTTCAGATCTCCGCTTTGGATCCTAGCAGTTCCGACATTTAATGCTATTATTTGGGAGTTGGAGTAGTCGAAGATTTTTACATCTGCACCGATGGCGGTGATAAAAGACCTGTCGAGAAAACAAAACAACCTTCAGTTTCTGATATTGCTTTTGTGTATTACTTTCCCGGATTCTGTTATGACTACTGTGGGTTTGTTTTCACGAACAACCCCTTGCTTATGCCTAACTGTAAGCTTAGAGCCAATACGTTTATTGTGTTTGGCAAAGATTGTTTGTCCTACTTCGTAGTCCTTTAGGGGTTGTCTAGATTTATTATGGAAATTGAGGTCTTTTTGTTGTTTATTTCGCAGTTGCTCTATGTTGTCTAACCGGCATTTTTCAAATTGTTCGGGGTCTGTTGTTACGTTTCTACCATAGAAGAGTTCGAGAGGCTTTCTTCCAGTGGTCGAATGGATGCTGGAATTGTATTCGTACACTGAGCGTTCGAGCAACTCCTTAAAAGAACGATGTGTGCCATCAGTTTTCAGGCACCTCATAATTTCCGAGAGGGTGGAGTGGAATCTCTCGACTTGCCCATTTATTTCGCTTTTGTACGAGGGTGTTTTAAATATGTGGATCTTTAATTGGTCCTCCATCATGAATGTGAGTGATTTTTCGTTGTCTAGTACAACGCATTTCGGTACACCGAAGAAGAATAAAATATCCCTTAGCGGTTTCCTTACGTCTTCGGTTGCTTTGGATTTCAGAATTCTTGCCTGCGCAAGTTTAGTGAACTTATCCAGTGCGGTTAATACTAGATGTCTCTCTGTTGAATGGATATCTATGTGTAAGGTGTGGCCAGGATATTCCGAAATGGGGGTAGGTTTTATTATTGGGTTATTTGGATGCCTGTCGTACTTATTTTCCTTGCACGTTGTGAATTGCTTAACTAATTGTTTTATTTTTGAATTCATTTTAGGGAAGTAGTGTCTTTCGAGGATCTGCAGCCTATTTTCTTGTGCATTTCTATGCGCTCTTTTGTGATATTCTATAATAATATCTTCTTGCTCAGCCTCGCTCTGTATGTCGATGACTTCTATTTGTGTAAACCTAACTCTGTAGTTGCTGAAGTAAAGTGGGTAGATTTCTTGTATCATTCCCATTGTTTGTTCGTTCGTTTTGATTCCATTTATCACGCTGAGGCTTAGATATCTTTTGAAGATACCGACTAATTTCTCTTTCGTGTATCCAGGCTCTGTAACGATATGTCGAAAATATTTAGGGAAAGGTTTCTGGAGCTGGTAAGTGGTGTGTTCGTCACTTTTAAGGATGAGCTGATTCCGGAATACGTTTGCAGGGGTTTCTACAGATGGGATAAGGTTGTGTGACGAACTGTCATCACTATGTTGGGTTATTGACATTGAGTTGACTGCAGATTTTTGTGGCGGTCTGGAGAGGGCGTCGGCGACGACATTTGCTCTCCCAGGTTTGTAAATAATTTCGTGGTTGTATTCCTCCAGGATGGTTTTCCATCGTTTCATTTTTACATTGTTATTTTTGTTACTAAGAGAATAGGTGAGTGGCTGGTGGTCAGTGAAAATCTTGACCTTTCGAGAACCGTATAGGAAATTGGGCAGAGAATTTAATGCCCAGATGATCGGGAGAATTTCTTTCTCGTTGTCCGCGTACGTTTCCTCAGTTTTGCTGAGGGTTCGTGAGAGGAACGTTATTGGTTTTTCGTTCTGTGACAGAACTACTCCAATTGCGTATTTGGATGCGTCCATCGTTAACTCAAAGTCCTTCTGTAGGTCGGGGTATGACAGAACAACTTCTTGGGATATTAGCGCTCTTTTTATTTTGTTGAATGATTCTAACGCAGGTTCATTTAGCTTAATTGGTACACTCTAGGAAACGTTCTTGGAGACAAGACCCCGTCCTTCTTCCCCTCTTAAGAGCGAGGTTAGAGGGTTTGCTAGTTTGGCGTTGTCGCGAGTGAACCGTCGGTAATATCCCGACATGCCTAAGAAAGACCTTAGCTCCCTTAAATTCGTGGGAAGAGGAAATTTGTTTATCGCTTTAACCTTCATCGGGTTAGTTTTTATTCCTTCTTGCGAGACCACAAATCCATGGAACTCAACTGATTTCTGTAAAAATTCGCATTTGTCCATTTGGACTTTCATATAGGCCCTTTCTAGCGTGTCGAAGACTAGAGCGATATTCTGAAGATGTTCCTCTTCGCTGCTACCAAAAATGATTATATCGGCGATGTAAACGTAGCATCGAATACCTATATGTTTCCTAAGAATGTCGTCCAAAGTTCTTTGAAAAATCGAAGGCGCGTTCCTCAGACCGAATGGAAGACGGGTAATTTCATACTTCCCATGGTTAACTGAGAAGGAGGTTTTTTCTATGTCGCTTCCTTTCAGTGGAATTTGGTGGAACCCGCTTTTTAGATCTATTTCTGAAGACTATTGTTTTTACCCAAGTTGGCTAGTACTTCGTTAATCTCGGGTATGGGGTACCTGTCGGGAATTGTAATAAAGTTAAGTTTTCGATAATCGATTACTAGCCGGAATTTTTTTTCGCCTGATGCGTCTGGTTTTTTTGCGACAACCCAAACGGGGGCATTGTAGGGGAACCGTGAAGGTCTAATTATGCCATCGTTCAGCAGTTTCTCTATTTCTTTTTCTACCACTGATTTGAGAGCCATAGGATATGGATAAGACTTCGAATAAACCGGATCATTGTTGGTAGTTCTGATTTCTCCCTTAACGACAGTGGAATATGTCAGCCTCTCATCGGCTCAGAGAATAGGTTTAGATACATCTTCATGACGTCGTACAATTTTGTTGTTTGTAGTTCAGTTAGATGAGACGTCCTGATACCGAGATTGTTGACGGATTGTGACAAATATTGTTTAATAGGGATTTTGATCTTATCAAGCAAGATCAAGTAGCTCTCGGCTCTGTGGATAACTGCGCGAATCCCTTTGAGACTATCGTTGCCTATGATACCATGGAATGATTTAAAAGTGGGAAGGATGAAGAATTTAAGGCTTAAATTCTGGGAGCCAAAGAGATTCAATATGGCGTGATGGGTGATTTTCATATTTCCGCCTACAGAGTTAGCGAAGAAGGGGTGTTCGTTAGGGGTTGCGGTTTTCACGCAATTGGGCTGGATATAATTTTTATTGCTACCTGTGTCTATCCAAAATTTCAATGTGTTTTCGCTCTTCGTTCTATACTCAAAATATGGAAGCGAAGAGCTCGTTAGCCTAAAAAATGTATATCCTGCAATTCCTGGTCTAAGTCTGTATTTCTTGGATCGATAAGATCAGGCTCCTGATTTTGTAGTGCAGATTCTTCCTCATAATTGCATGTCCCCACATAATCAATCAGAGACTGATTGTGATTATTTTCTTCTTCGTTGATCGCTTCATTATAATCAATCCATTCATTGTTGCTTGCGGAGTTTACCGTATAAAAGCTTCTCTGCATCTTAGTGTGGTTTGGTGTGTAGACCGACCAATTAGGCCTTTTTTGTCCAAATCCGGACTTGTTCTGGTAGTTTACGGCATTAGAGCGAATAGAGCCATCTACTTCCATCGGTTCTATTTTCTGCTGTTGTACTCTCGGTGGAACTGGTTGCGATAAATTGTTATTGGAAGAAGGTCGTTGAATTTGGTTCGTATTTGGTTGATTATTGCGAGGCTGGCTGTGTTCGAACGTTTTATTCCAAGGCATAGGATTATGATGTCTAGGAATTCCTTGGGGTTTATTCATGAGTTCGGGATAGAAGTGGGATCTAGGCGCAGGAGTTGGGTTGACTTGGTTATATGTATTGCGTCGGGGTGGAACTGGAGGCGGTAGATTACTTTCTAGTCTTAGTGGAGTGATGTTGTTGCGGTTCGCGTAATGAATTCGATAGTTCAGATTTTCTAGTTTAAGGCAGAGGTGAAGTGCTTGTGGTAGATCTACCGGTTCCCTCATTCCTAGCAGTTTCGGTAGATTACCTTTGTGACCCCTTATGAAAGTGTCGAGAGCTTTGTCCCTTTACGTTTGAGTCATTACATTCATGGCCTCTTGGCCTATGTTCATGTTTGCGATTTTGTTCAGGATAAGCGATAGGTGGTGATATACTGACTGATAGAACCCTTGAATGGTGTTGTTATCTTGTACCTGGGTCATTTGGTACTCTAGTGTGCCAAGGTCTCTCTTATCAGCGTAATGTAAGGTAAGACAACGTGAAATTCTTTCCCAATTGAGGGGTGTATTGTAGGACTCCAGGGAAATATCCGCTTGTCCTACGATTTTGTTTCGAATTACAATTAGTATGCCGTAATATTTAGGAATTCCCCTTTGGGGTTCGTAGATCTTGAGGATACGGTTGACACTTTTCTTCCAGGAACTGTATTCACCGGGCTGTCCTGAAAACTCACGTAGACTGCGGACGACATCTGGTATTTTGTCCATGTCTGAGAGATTCTCTCATTCGTTCTCGTTAATAACTTGGTAACTCTCTAGATTAAGTTCGGATCTCGGGTTTAAGATAGAATTGAGTATCTGTGGACACTCTTGAACCAGGACTTCTGATACTATTTGTCTAATGTGGGACTGTAAGGTGGCCAAAGTTAATTGCGGAGACTGTCCAGGCTGGACGGACTGAGCAGGCGGAGGAGTAGCTGGTCCGTTCAGGACCGGCTGCCTTAACAGATTATTTTCATCTCGGGACATGATAGTGGGTTAGTTGGGAATTGTATGAGAAATCACTTGAAAACGTAAATTAAACTTATTATGGAGCGGTGCAATGGTTTTGGTATAAGAAAAGCATACAATATAATTGTGCCGACATATGGGGACGAAATTTAACTTAGTTCTTCTGGATATTAACACTATGGAGGCAAGCGAGAATGAGATAATAAAGGAAAATTTTATTTAAGTGGCACCCGCGTTATTTTGCTTTCAATACGAATTAAGTTTGGCTTGGCAAGTTATTGGCAACAAAAATGACAGAATTCTATAGGATTGATGTTCGATTCGATTTCACTTCGTGGAAGTTTTAGTAATTCATTAACACTAAACAACGAAATCTTGTAGAAAGAAAATATTCAATTTATAACTATGTTTTTGGGGAATAGAAATTTTGTATAATTTGGTAAATTAATTAGCACTGAAAGTTTTATAGAATAGAAATTTTTGTATAATTCTGTAAATTGATTATCACTGAAAATTTTATTGAATAAAAATTTTGTATAATATTGTAATTAATTAGAGCTGAAAATTTTATTTAAGTGATATTGATTTTTATTTTGCTTCAAGAAATTTTGCTTGCAATTCGATAATTTATTACTACTAAAAAAGAAAATAATATTATGGAAATAACATTCACTTCAATTTTCTTTAACCTAATTTACTGCAGTATTTATTTTAATTAGAAAACTTTCTTTTGATTTCACTATTTTTGAAGTATTTATTTGTAGTTCAGCAATTATTCTGTTGATAATGAGATGGTAAGCTTAATTATGTTTAATAAAAATTATGTTTAATAAAAAAAAAAAAAATTTGGAGAATCATTGAAAATTCCTTACACTAGTAGAATGAGTTGCATCTTTTGCTCAGAAGCGGCTGCCAGTACTCGCTGAATCCTTTTCGTCCGATATTAATATTCAGTTACTCGGGGGCCTCTTTTCTCCTGAGTTGTTGTATTCCCTTTTTTGTTTTCACTGAATAGCTGTTTGCACTATTCTAGAATAAATAGCCGTTTACACTATTTTGCAATGAATAGCTGTTTACACTATCTTCGAATGATTAACGCCCACGAAATTAGGGTGACAGGTTTACTCAGAACACAATCACAACTTGGGTATTCGCGGGTCCCTGCTCGGGCGCCAGTTAAATATCAAGAGTACAAATTTAATTTAAAAAAAGAAACTTTATTTAACGTTTTACTACAATTAGGAAATTACAACTGTTAATAATTAAAGCAAGAATACAACTGATTAATATTGGCGACGAATGGATGTAGCTGGTGGCGGTGCATTCTGCGTAGACCTGTTGTCAGCGTTTTCTGGGGTTTCAGGTGAACTCGGAGCGTGTGAAATGTTAAAGGTGCCAGAAGGTGAAAATGCTTCGCTAGCTGTTATGAAGTTTGTTGCCCGTATGAGATAGCGAATATTTTTGTGGGGAAAATGCGTGGTGTGGTGTTAACTTATATCACCTAACTATGTAGCCTATTTAAATGGCAGAGGGCAATAGGTGCTAGCGAATTTCTCTCTTGAAATATTTTAAATTTTCTAGAGAAATTCGGCTAATCGCTTTTTGCCTCCTTTACGAAATTTAGGTAGGAAACTTACTTAATATTTTTAAGTAGCGTTGGTTTTCTGATATCTCACTGGCCAATTTTAGAAATGTTTCTGTGTCCAAGTGCGGTAGCCGCTTTTTCTTTTTAGTTTTTTATATCTTCTGCGCTGATAAATTTCAGAGGACGTGTGTTGCGTTTGCTCTTGTCGATGACTGCTTGCATTAGATTCGAAGTGCCCTAACGTCCGACTTTTGACGCTAGTTTTTGGGAGAAAGATGCTCTCACCTTCACTTCTATATGGGTTCAAGGATCAAGGGTTTTCAAGTGTTTTGTATTAAATTAACTTCTTTGATCCTACCGGCTGTGCCAATTTGTTGTATTGTTGAAATGTATGGAGTAGCTTTATATGCTCGACTCCTGTCGTAAATATGGAGTAGTGTATAAGCTCAACTCCTATGTTGAGATGGAGTAGCTGTATAAGCTCATCTCCTATGAAGAGATGGAGTAGCTGTATAAGCTCAACTCCTAATAATGAAAACCGGCGACTGAAATAAACTGACTGATTAGTTAATCATGCCGTCTACTTCACATTATCTTAGTCTATTTATATAAAATTATCTTATTTTAACTACTGACTACACAAGGAAAATGTGAAATTACTTCCTAGTACAGATGACGTGTGATTTACTTCACACTGTATTTTACTTCCGACTTAACACTTTGTGTAACAATGTTCACCTAGTACAAAGTGTTAAGTCATGCATATTACATTCATGATTTGTTGTTAAACAAATCGCGGCACTCGTTGTATACATACAAATATTTTGCCATAACCAAAATCATAAACTCAAATCAAATGCTTGCTGCCTTTTATTTATTTATGATGTAATACTCAGATTAGAGTAATCATTTGTGGCTCAAAACACTAACTGTGAATTAACATAAATATGTTCTAGGTCGTCGCCTTGCAACGTGAGACTTCTTGCGCGCAGGGTTATTGTGACATCTTCGCGGTTTTACATGTAGAATGCTTCACGTAGGTCAGTGGTAATTCAAATTCTTTATGCAGCAAAAATGATGTAGGAATGTATATGCATGTGCATTACATTAAGTATACTTTCTTCCTACTATTTCTTCCTACATAATGTAAGTATGTATATGCATATGCATTAAATATGCTTTCTTCCTACGTTATGTAGGTATGTATGTGCATGTGCATTACATTAAATATTCTGTCTTTGGAGAGAGTTATTATGTATGTAAAATGCGTAAAATACCGTTTTATAGGAGATATGATACCGCCTTGAGGGGAGCTATTTGGATACTACTTTTCACTCCGCTTATCCTGCCCAGATCAACAAAAACAGTTTTGGTGTTCAACGTGTGTGCGATACAGTGTTTTAGTTAGAATTGCAGGTAATTTATATAGAAGGATATTACTGAACGCGCCTTCTACATGGATGAAAACAGCCAGGGTAGATTTTTAAAGACGAAGCTGTTTTCAGTTGAGTGGATGGCCTCGTCCAGTTCCGTCTTAACTGACCTACCTTTAGATAAGTGTGCTAATGATGTGCCAATATGTTCCTGGGTTAAGTATATTGGTCTATATGTCTAAGAAATCTAGCAATCAGTCCCATCTGCCTTGGAAACAAAACAACACGGACATCTTATCATACGTTTGGTACGAATCCCATTTTGATATATACCTTACAGAGAAGGGCTAGATTTCGAATCAACGAGTCACCTGAGCTTTGAATTAGGGCTTGAAAAATACCGTCTTTTCCAGGGGATGTGAAAGGTTTGAACGAATTCACTGACCATTTTACCGATTCATGCCTGATGAAAGACATGTCTCTATCCTCGGAAGCGGTGTCGGTTCATAGAGGTAAAGGTCCGTCATCGTGACTATCGGGAAGTGTTGTTCTAACAAGATTTCCAAATGTTCTGGAAAGAAAGAGGCCCGCACTCCGTCACTCTTTGTGAGGAGCTTGGGATGGTTGGGTGTCTTAGATAAAAATCCTTTGAGTCTTGACATGTCATTAATACGTCAACATTCTCACAGAAAAGCTACCATGATTTCTTTTTTGATCTATGGTTCGAGAATTTGTAATTACGTTTATGTGTTCTTGTAAGTTGACCACTTGCTTGTGTCATTTGATCTTCTGGCTTTGTTATTCAGCCTAGGTACAATTCTACGTTAATATTTTAGTACACGCATTAGTCGCGGCCTAAGACATCAAGAGGCCGCAGTGCCACATCAGCAATGTTTGCGATGAGGAGGTACTGTAGGTTGACTGTTGTCGCTCTACTGCGATGGAGATTGATTTTTATCACTCTCACCGCTACTGGAACTTCTTTGTGTCTTCCACCGAATGGCCCTTAGTGAACGTGTCTTCATCATCTAACGAGGAGATCCCCCTAAGAAGCTCCCTTTTTTCTCCAAAATGGTCGGATTCAGTGAGAACTTCACCTTGGGCATTCCCAATACTCGCAGGTACACCATGCTGGAATCCGTTGCTTCTTTGTCCATGGAAAGGAGCTGGCTACTTGTCCATGGTGGAGTCAAACAGGACTGATACAGCTTGATGTGGACTCCCCAAGGTGATCATCATTCTACTATTTAGCCTCGGTATCCGTCTCCATAGCTTCTCTGGAAGTTGGCTCTATCCTGGTGACACGTGTGAATTTTAGCCTGATTATTTTAAAATGAGCCACGATTTCTTTCTCAGTTAGCCAAAGGGGGGACTTCTGGCCGACACCAAAAACGATCAGCAGAAAACACATAACGCTGTTTTTCTCTGCGGTGGCAATCCTCCCACAAGTCGGTGCCATGAATAGTGACAGAGACCCTGAAAAGCTTCGGGATTTCATTTTTCCTTAAAACCGGTAGGTTGCGGCATTCTAAAAGATTTTCGATTCCATTCACCTGTTCTTTTAAAAAGTTACCTGTGAAGTTGCCTTCATAGGTTGTCTTGAAGAGCTCTCGGTTGAACCCACTCCATGCAAACCGAACAAGCAGATCGTCCCCAGCCACATTTAAATGAGTGTCGATGGCCTCATCCAGAGCTTCTTGAAAGATGGTCTGGCTTTCTCCTCTCAACTTACTCTCAGGTGCGCTAGCGCAAATAACGACCACCTCGATGAGATTGTCGCTATTATCAATGACGAGCCAGGCGAAGCTTTTCGGTGGTCCCGTCTCATTATTCATTTTTGAAACTGGAGTTGTTTCCTCATTGGATCTGTCTTTTTTGAGTTTAACAGCAGTATTCCTGAGAGCTGCCGAAGCGATGCCCGAGTCTGCTCGGCTGGGGTACCAAGCGGTCTTGGGCAGGTGTGTACGATTACCAGTTGAAAGCTGTGTGCCTGATGGTCCAGCCAGTAGCCAGCCAGTAGCTGCGATTGCACCTATTGTGATAGTAGTAGTTGTTTTTTTTTTGTAAGGAACAATTATGCATTTTTCGTTCCTCAGATGCGGTTGGAAAAACCGTCCGCTCCGATAACGCACTAATATCGAAGTACGGCAGTTATTACAAGGAAATCGTTGGCGACACTGCCGAAACTAGCACAGTAATGCAGCCTTCGGCAAGATGACATTTACAACTTGGCTTGATATGTTTTTTAGGGGGTACTGCTCCCCCAGAACAGAATGAGGGTAAAAAGGGAACAAGCTATCAGATGGGAAGAACGACAGTTCACTATATATTGAATATTTCCAGTAATGAACCGACGATGGGATTGTCATGCATACTAAGAAATCACTTCCGACATTTTTGTATTCTACGGAGGAATGGCCCGATTCGTCCCATTTTCGAGCCGAAATCTACATATTTTTAAAAAAATCCCGTGTGCGAAATTTCAGCTATCTATATGTTCAGCGATAAATATGCTAAAAAGGAAAGAATTAACAAAAAATCAACCTAGTTTGAAGTACTTAACTTAAATCAAAGCCAAGGAAGTCGACTGGCATATATTCCTCCCAGAAAGAAAAGGTATCCACCTACCTATATATGAAAAGCAGCTGAAGTATGAAGAAAACATGAATTAAACAAACGAATTAAATATTACTACTTATAGAATAAGGAACATTAACTGAATTTCTAAGAAAAAGCATAAAATTTCTAACTTTCTCCATGCAAATGAAACGAAAACAATGTGCATGCAAAACAACAAGAGCACTATAGGAAATGCAAATGTTTTAATAATTAGCTAAATTTCAATATCAACCACTTGAAATTTATACCAACCATTGAAAAAGAGACTTAGAACATATTAGCTATGACAAAACACTTTCCAGCGAACTATTTCCAGGAAAATCACACGTAAATTTTACCATTTAGCAGTCGTGGTAAGGGAAAGCCATTCACTGAAATATCGAGTTTTCGCAAGAATTCAAAGTGCAATAAGTCAATAAAACTTAACTTCATGAGTTATTGAAAAAAAAATTTTACTCAAAAACAATGACCCGCGATGATTTTCTGCAAAAATCAACAAAAGAAAATCTCACCGGAAGACAGATTATGAGTGTAAAATCACTAGGAAAACCAATTTTCTTATCAAATAAACACACACATATACTAAGTCATAACCGCAATACAATTTGCAAAACTAACCTTTGTATTATCAGCAGACTTTGCACGAAAATACACAAGGGATAACTCGCGAAAATATCTTCGTTAAAATATATTTAATTATGTAAGATTTCTCAATTAACCAATGAGAAGAAGAAGAAGAAAGGAGATAGCAAGTGGAAGCGATATAGTTAAAAAATTATGTTCTACATGAGAAATACTCAATATGGACGACAAGAATTTAATTACGCCATGTTATAACAGAATTTGCAATTTTAAATGAATGAAGTTTTTTTTGTGGTAAAATATAGATGTCCATGACAATATTCAGCAACGAATGATATTAATTACAGCTTATGAAAGATAAAATATTCTGAGCTATTTTCCTTATTTTCATTTTCGAAACTAAGCTTACTTTTTTTAAAAAGCCCATGTGCAAAAATACAGCACTCTAAGTGAACGCGTTCTCGAATTATCGTGCGAACGGGTAGACGGACGGACGGATAAGCGGAATGACAAACTTAGTATACCCTATGATTTCATAATGTAGGCTATAATGGACACACTGTACTCAACAGACAAATGCTTGAGAAGCCTGTAGCACTCGGTTGAGTGTATACTTTTTCTACATATAACATAAATATAGTTTTGGCTCTTCAATTGCTTGGTCAGTTTTGAATTGTAGATTTTGACATTGGGTAACTTGAAGTGGGGATTTTGAAGTGCACACTGGCATTCAGATACACTCAATAGGTACAATTGAGAGAGAAATAAAAGTATAACGGGAGCAGGGCCGCGTCCAGCTAGATGGACCTGGGGGCCACGACACACTGAAGCAGCCGATCTTCTGAATTTTTCATAACAAAATGAATCACTGTGCAGTAAATGTATTCTATTGCACTTTTTGTAGAAAACATAAATATTTCTGGAAGCATTGAATTTTGTACGTATGACAACGTAGATCCTATGACTAGCGACTTCGCTTTCGCTCCAATTCAGTTCGTGGCTGTAGAAGATTACAGAGAAAATACAGAAGTGCTGATACCTGTAACATTCATGAACACAAGCATGGCTTTTCTCGATGTGTTTGAAGCAGAACAGAGCCTATTCGGGGAAAACCGATAGAAGCCTTGACAAGTCTGCGATGTAAATACGTTTTATTGGAATCTTATCGGCGTAGCAAAGCAATCACTTCATGAAGAATTTATATCACGTAATTGGAGATATTACGTGAAACTGCACAACGGATAACAAATCATTATAAAGGATTTTCCAATAAGAGGTGTTATTTTGATATTCAAAGAAAAATGTCATTTTTTGAGATAAATGATCGGATCTTTATTCCTTTATAAAGAGGAAGGTAAGCCAAATGACCACCACGACCACGCCTACAGGACCATATCCTTTTCATGATATTTTCCATAACCAAATCGCAAAGTGGCTGCCCTATGTCCTCGATAGCCTCACGAATTCCATTTTTGAGGTCTTAAATCGACGCTGGGCTGTTGGCGTAGACCTTCTCTTTCACGTGGCCCCAAAGGAAGAAGTCGCAAGGTGTTAAGTCTCGGTGGCCAATCGTGATCACCTCTTCTAGAGATAACACGGTCCGGAAACCTTTCCCGTAAAAGATCACTGGTTTCGTTGCTTGTATGGCACGTAGCGCCTTCTTGTTGAAAGTAAACGTTGTCCAGATCAATACCATCCAATTCCGGTCATAAAAATCATTAATCATCAGTCGATAGCGCAATCCATTCACCGTAACTGTTGCTCCAGCCTCATTTTCGAAAAAGTAAGGTCCAATGACCCCGGGGGCCATAAACCGCACCAAACAGTCACATGTTGAGGATAGAGAGGCTTTTCAATAATAACTCTTGGGTTTTCCGAGTCCCAGATGCGACAATTTTGCTTGTTGACGAAGCCATCGAGGTGGAAATGGGCCTCATCACTCAAGATAAGTTTTCGATGGAATTCCGGATCATTTTCATGCATTTGAAGAACCCAACCAGCAAAGACTCGACGTTGTTGATGATCGTTCGGCTTGAGTTCTTGTGTTAACTGAACTTTATTAGCCTTAAGACCCAAATATTCATGCAAAATACGGTGTAATGACATTTGTGGAATGCCTAATTCCAAAGAACGACGGAGAATGGACAAACCTGGGTTTTCTTCAATACTTTAGGCTACAGCAGTAATATTCTCGGCTGTTCTTGAGCGACGTGCACGGGTTTTATTCTTCACATCACTAACTTGTCCCGACAGCTCGAATTTTTCGACCAATTTCTGTATTGCGGTCCGACAAGGTGCTTCACGGCGACCCAAAAATGTTCGAGTTCTCTGCCATATTTTCACCATTTTTATAATGAATTGTAATAATTTCAATACGTTGTTGAATCGTGCATCTGTTATATACCTAATATATAATATAATATATAAAATATGTATATAAAATACAATAAAAAACCTGAAAAAGAGGAAGAAAATAAAAATCATATTCATTAATTTTTTCACCTAAGCTAACCATTCTTCAAACATGGTTGGCTCATCTCTTAAATCTATGAAGAAAATTGCATCAGCAATTTTCTTCACATTCCACATAATTTATAAAATTTTTCTCATAAAACAACTTGGGAAAAACAAAAGTTTCAGTTTACAACCCAAGTCGTTTTACTTAAAAATTTTCACGACAAATTTTGCATTCAGCGAAATCTGTCATTTCAACAATTTAATTAAAAAAATAAATCAAAAAGCAAATCGTACCTTCAGTACAATTTGCCGTGAAAAAATTCAATATGTATGTACATACGTACATACATATTGTGTAAAAGCTTTCACGATAAGAAACGCGCGCAGCATAAATGCATTGTATGTATATGCGCGTCGCGATTTCAAACGGTGGCTGATGTTTTAAAAAGTGTAAGATTACATTTTTGCAGCCATCGTTCAACGCGAATAATTCTGGACATGTTTGAACATGTCCAGAATTAAAAAGTAAAATTTTCTAAGGATAAGAAAAAGCAATTTAGCATTTTCTATCCTGAACGACGGCTCTTGGTCACGATGAGTGTGATCAAGAGTTGAGTTGGATTTTAAATTTTGATTACGGCGAATGGAAGTCGATTTTTGGTTTTTTGAAAAGACGGTCACCTCGTGTTAGTGCAGCTAAAATTAAGTCGGGAAAAAACTAATAAAAGAAAAAGAGAGAGAGTGATTTTTTTTAGTTGTTCCGAGAGAACTAGAAAAGAAAAGAGCTTTCTCCTGATTTTCGGTCGGTGTTTCTAAAGAAGAAAAGAACAGAAAATTAAAATGTGTTTTTTACTAATAAAGAAATTGAATAGAAAGTTAAGTTGTGTTGTTTACACTAAAGAAATTGAATAGAAAGTTAAGTTGTGTTGTTTACACTAAAGAAATTGAATAGAAATTTAAGTTGTGTTGTTTACACTAAAGAAATTGAATAGAAAGTTAATTTGTGTTGTTTACACTAAAGAAATAGAGTAGGAGACTAAGTTGTGTTACTATAAAGCAAGAAAGGTAAATAAAGATCAAGAAAAGAAGAGGCAAAAGTTACGGTGCGTTTATTTTGTGAAAAGAACCTCTTATTGGATTATCAGTTCTACCCCAAGTTCAAAAGGTAAAAGAAACAAAATATAACAAAATTGGCGCTGCCGGTAGGATCAAGGAAGCTGGGTCAAAGTAAAAGATCGTAAACGCTTGAAAAGCCTTGGTCCTACACGAATCTACGGGGAACCTGTGATACAAGCCACACTATACGGCCACGTCACCCCCAACGCTCGGGGTAGATATCACCTGTAGGCGCCTCTGCTCCAGGCGAGGAAGCGTTCACCCCATTAAGAGTGAAAAGCAGCACTAAGAGATTAGGACCTCCAAACTTTAATCCATCACCAAACACTAGAAGCTCTCTTCCAGCACCGAGAAGAAGTCAGGACAACCGACACATACTCGCTATCAACTCCATAAGGAAGATATCATCGTTTCTGGGTTGAAGGGGATTTCGAAGAAGGCCTTAAGCCCCCCTTTCAACCATATCCAGGGGAAATAAGTCGGCCTAGGGCCTCCCCGGCAGCAATTAGAAGCTACAAAAGAAAAACTTCGTTCCAGGATTGAAAGGGATCTCGAAGTCGGCAAAAGCCCCGTTTTCAATCTCAGCCAAGGGAATTAAGACGGCAGGAGCCCCCCTAGCAGCAAGAAACATTCCAGAAGGGTCCAAGAAGGCTGGAAGCCCCCCTTTTGGACAACGCGGGACGCATATGTCAGAAGGAAACTCGACACCGGCACCTGAGACAGGCACAAGATCAAACTCTACACCTTCATCTGACGCGGAGCAATCCCCAGGTGAGAATTTACAGCACCTCCGGGAAGGTACAGACAACGCCACAGAAGACGACGCAGTAAAACCAGGTAGCCAGGGGTGCCAGAATCCCGACCCATCACAGCAAGAAAGAAAAGGAGTTCGCCTTCGAAGTGGCACCGTTTTAACAGGGCCCACAGTTGTATCTAAAGTAAGTCTAGATAAGTTTTTAGATAAGTTGTTAGAAAAGGCACGTGAATCCGAAAAGCTCACTGTCACGTACTGCGACGTTCTTGACCATAGATTAAGTCAAGACAGAGAGCAGAGGCTGACAAAAATCGAAAAATTTAAAAAAGATACAGAGCGATTCAAACAGGAGCTTATCGAATTTGCCGGGCTTTCACGTTCACTAGGTTTGGACAAGAGCTCAGCCAGTGTAGTTGTAAGCGCTGAAAGTGACAGTGATATTGGTGGTGACGAAACGGACCAAACAACCGCCGAAAATCTCCTTAGTGGCTGGCTAGAAGTATCCTTCACGGATTCTAGTCCAGAAACCAGCCCTGAAACCCGACAAAGCACAAGTAGACTACCCTACAAAAGTTTAAATAAAAAGATAATCACAATGGTAGATTATGCAAAGGTGGCCAAGCTCACGGCACAACTAGTTCCTCTGTTTTCGGGTGAAAATACCCCACAGCTAGGTCGTGAGCTACAAACATTTATTGGCTGTTGCAAACAGGCCCTACACTGTTTAAGTGAGGAAGAAAAACCAGCCTTCCTACATATCTAGCCCACAAGACTTCGTGGCGATGCTTATCAGCTGTTTGCTTCGGACGTTCCAACTACTTTTAGTGAGGTAGAGGAACGTCTGAACAGAACCTACCTACCATGAGAATCGTACCAAGAGTTGGTCAACAAATTGATCACAATGAGGCAAAACCCGTTGGAAACTCTCACTGCCTTCACAACAAGATTGAAGCAGTTGTTGATGCTTTGCAACGAGGCAGCGGTACTGAAGTACGGAGCAACGGCAGCCCCAGCTGTGAGGACACAGTTGGCGGACTTCGCCAAGAATGCCCTCAAAAGTGGAGTGAACAATCCCCACCTATGCCAGTACCTCCTCACACTGGTAGAAAATGATCTAGAGCAGCTGATACAAAAGGCTCTAGACATGGAAAAGCTGCAAGCAGGCACAGTTTTCGTCCAAACGCCGCTAACGCAACAGCCATATCCAATGGCACCAATAGACCCTAGTCTTCGAGTTCGGGCTCTCAGCCGAACTCCTTACAATGAAGAACCACAGCCACCCATGTATGCATCACCACGAGCACAAGAGCCCAGGCAGTTTAACAATCCCCCATACGTACATGCTCCACCACTACGCCCGCCGTTTCACGAAGGGATTCTAGACAACCGGATACACAAAATCTGGTACAAAACATCACCTGTAATTTCTGCCAGAAGCGGGGACACACCTACACGGAGTGTCTAAAACGCAAAAACACCCCCTTCTGCACTAACTGTAGAAGTTACGGGCATGACATTCGAGACTGTCGAAACAACCAAACACAGTCTGCAAATCGTTTCACACGAGGATCGCCTAACAATCATCCACAGTCTGACCCGAACAATACAAAAGGCCCCAAAGTCTTTAATATAAGACAAAAATGTGATTTTTGTGGGCGCCGTGGACATAAGATCGACGAATGTCGACAAAAGCAAAAGTGGAAGGATTAAAAACAGGGAAACGACAAAGATTCGACCCAAAACTCCCCGGCTCGACTATAAACCCTACCAGCAATAAACAAGGGTCCCCTCAGCCGCCCAACTTTAGTGTGCCCACTGCCAGACTTCCTCTAGATATAGGTCTAAATGGTCAGGCCCAGCTAATAGTGGACACCGGCGCTGAGATCAGTATAATTAAGAAAAAAGCTCTCAAATCTCGCGAGCTAATAAACCCCAACAAAAAACTAACGCTTCAAAGCCCTTTTGGCACCGGAAAAACCTTAGGAATTTGCCAAGGAAAGGAAGTAACTTACCTTGCAACTTTCAGGTGGTAAAAAACATCCCAGGTATTTCTGACGACGGCTTGCTAGGAAATGATTTCCTAGCCAAAAACTGTAATGTTGAGGGACCCAACAAAATTCTGCGATTTCCTCGCACGGAAACTAATCCGGAAGAGTTTGCTGTTCCACTAGAAACCGCATCGGACAACCCGTGTTCACAAAACACAGTCAACAAAGAGACACTGGTAGAAGATATTAAACTCGACGGGGATACACCTTCTACCCGAAGTGTTCTCAAAACTTCTCAGTCAGAAGAAGTCGGCTGTGATAAACAAGAACGCGATAAGGGTGAGTTGATTACCAAAAATCTGGCTTGTAAGACAGGACAGCATCAGGTAAATTTAAATGAACCTGTGTGCATACCAGCAGGGTCTCAGATCGTAGTCAAAATTCCGTTGCAGTTGCAGGAAGAAATGCTCAGTCTGTCAAAAGAAATAGACGGCAGAGTCTTCTTAGCGAACAGCTTGCTCTCAGCTGGGTTAAAGGTAGTCCCTATAGGAAGCCTCAACACACGCAGTTCACAAGTAGTCCTAAAAAGCGTGAACCTAAAGCTGGTTCCCATTAAAGACTACACCGTCGTCCCCATCAAACGAGAGCCAGATAAAAATATTACAACAGCCCATCCTTTGAATCCCATGAGTCGAAATGGTGGCGATGATGAGCATCAAAATATAGTTAAACCTAAGATTAAGAAAATAGTGCATAAGAGCACAGGTCAACCAAGCAGTAACAAGAAACAGCTTCAAGACACTTGCGGGTCCCTCATGAAAACCCCAACGTCAGGCGCTGGCCAGCACACAAATGGTCTGCCGGTAGCAACTCCCGCAGATCCATCTGGCCCACCGCCACTCATATATCAAAGAAATAAGTTAAGAGGTAAGATGAATAGGGATAATAGTAATAGATCTAGATTTAAGAACAATATAAACAGGGCAATAAGCGCCGATCAGACGGCCACCCTACAACATATAAGGTACTTGTTCCCAAACGATGCCGAACAAGAAGACACCAGTATTCAGACCCGCCTCACCAAATTAGAGCAAGAACTCAGTCTGTATGGAACTTTAAATTCTGAGGAAAAAGCCTCAATAACACATCTCTGTTACGAATATGATGACATATTCTTTTTAAAGGGTGACATGCTTACACATACCAACGCCATCACCCACGACATCCCTCTGGTGCAAGACCAAGCACCTATTAACCAAAAGATGTACCGGTTACCAGAGACACTGCGAAATGTCATAAATGAGCAACTCAGAGAAATGCTGGACAACGACATTGTCCAGCCCAGCAAAAGCCCATGGAACTCGCCACTGCTAGTCGTCCCCAAAAAAGCGGGACCAGATGGTGCGAAAAGGTGGCGTGTCGTCGTTGATTTCTGTAAGTTGAACGAAAAAACGATTGGGGACGCGTTCCCGCTACCACGGATTGAGGATATCCTCGATCAACTGGGCCATTCAAGATACTTCACCACCCTAGACCTAGCCAATGGCTATCATCAGGTACCCCTCGATCCGAAAGATCGAGCAAAAATGGCTTTCAGTACCAACTACGGACATTATGAATTCAAACGCATGCCGTTCGGGCTCAAAGGAGCCCCGGCCACATATCAGCGTTTAATGAATTTCATATTAACTGGCCTATAAGGCCTAGAATGTTTCGTCTACTTAGATGACATCGTCATCTATGGAAAAAGTCTGGCAGACCACAACGAGAAGCTTTGCAAAGTCTTTGACAGGTTAAGAGAAAATAACCTGAAACTTCAACCTGAGAAATGTCAATTTCTCAGGCGCGAGGTAGTGTACTTAGGAAACAAATGTTCTAACCAAGGAGCACTACCTGGCCTTGGCAAAACGGTATGCCTCCAAACTTTCCCCACTCCTAAAACAGTAAGGCAAGTGCAATCATTTTTAGGCCTTGCGAATTACTACAGAAAATTCATACCCGATTTTTCAAAAAACAGTACGTCCTCTAACAAACTTACTCCGAAAGGATTAAAGTTTAAGTGGGACTGAGAAATGCCAAGAGGCATTTCAAAGCATTAAGAACGCTTTAATTTCCCCTCCACTCTTAATATATCCCGATTTTTCAAAACCCTTTAACCTTACCACAGACGCCAGCAGCGAGGCTCTTGGAGCAGTTCTCTCTCAAGGAGAGGAAGTGACCAGCCAATTGCCTACGCCAGCCGTACCGTGAACAAAGCCGAACGTAACTATTCCACTATTGAGAAAGAGTTACTGGCTATAGTCTGGGCGACTAAAATTTCAGGTGTTATCTGCGAGGCCGAGAGTTCACGGTCTATACAGATCATAAACCACTCAAGGGAGTCTTCAATGTTAAAGATCCCACATCCCGTCTGGTGAGATTTCACCATAAACTTTCCGAGTTCAATTATAAAGTTGAGTATAAGCCCGGAAAGTACAATACGAATGCCGATGCTTTAAGCCGCATTCCACGGGATAATAACAAAGACAAGGAAACTGCAACCTTCACGGTAGAAGCTATAGTCCACCACCAAATGGACTCGGATATAGAGGAGGAAAAACACTCATCGGACCAAAAGGAGTGTCTGCAATGCAATGCAGTAACCAGAGCCCAGACACGAAACATTCAGGAAAGTGGAACGAATCAAGACAGCCAGTCCAAACAAAAAGAACAAGCTCATCATCCAGAAGCGGCAGAGGACCTTGACAGTCCAATTAGTACCAATCCACAAATTATAGACGAAACTCGTCCCCCCTGAGGTAATCACAAGCCTAGAGGAGATTCAATTAATCCTAAAGGATTATCATGATTCTCTCTTTGGTGGCCACCAGGGAGTGATAAAAACCTATAAACGGATCCGAAGAAAGTACTGGTGGAGGCACATGCTTAGTGACATCAAAAAGCACATTAAGCGGTTTGCCAAATGTCAAACCATGAAGGCCTCACCGCAGTATAAAATGCCGATGGTGATTACAGACATAGCGGAACAACCATTCGATAAAATCTATTTAGACATAGTCGGCCCACTAGAGGAGACAGAATCCGGAAACAAATATATATTAACGTTTCACGATAACCTCACGAAATTTGTAGATTGGTATGCCATACCGAATGGGGAAGCTATAACGGTAGCGCAAATTTTCTTCGACGAAATCGTCACACGCTACCGCATTCCCAAAAGAATAGTCACCGATCAGGGAAGTAATTTCCTGAGTGACCTATTCAAAAAGGTTTGCAAACTCCTCAGTATAAATAAGCTGCAGACCTCAGCTTATCATCCCCAATCAAATGGAGCACTCGAACGTGCACATGGACCATTGATTGAATATCTACGAACTATAGTGGACGAAAATCCCAGCTCATGGGATAATTATCTGCGAAACCGCTGCTTTCGTGTACAATAACAGTGTACACGAAGGGACCAAAATTAACTCCCATGGACTGCCTCTACGGTTTTACAGCGGACGTTCCGTCCAACTTAAGGCGAGGCCCCGAACCCGTGTATAATCACGAGAGCTACTACCATATTCTCAGGTATAAGCTTCAGAAGTCTTACGCCATGGCACGAAAAAATCTTCTGATGAGTAAACAGCGCTCGAAAAATTGCTACGACAAAGCTGTACGTCCCATGACATTTCACAGAGTAGACAAGGTTCTACTCAAGAGCGAGAGTCGAAAACATAAGCTCTCCTAGGTTTGGGTAGGACCCTATACGGTAACCGGCATCCCCAGTTCAGTAAACACAACAAATAAAATTCGCAAACGAGAGGTGACGGTACATAACAACCGTCTAAAACCTTTCTACGAATAAATAGGTGTCCATAGAAGCTATGTAGTGTTAAGGTACATACATACATTAAATTAAAGAACAATAGAACATAAGCTACAGAGTCAACAGAAAACCCATTTTAATATCCTATCCTATCCTCTCCTAGATGACAATGCGGTCAATAGTTCTCTACGGACTGTTCCTGACCACAATAGGAGCCCTCGCGGAGGAACCTCTACTCTATAACGCCCCTAAATAATACGGGGAGTACTATTTGAGGACCTTGGAAGCCTATCAGTTTACCACGACACTTGGAGCGTCATCACTGAGTTAGATCTGGGCGAGTTGGACAATCAGACAAAACTGGCGGAACGTGCGGAACACTACGTTCATCAATTATGTGGTAACAAATCCTTCGATCAAGATCTATGTACCCTACAAACCAAACATGTACATGCCTTGATGGAAAACATTAAGAGACGCACCAATGTCATTAAAGAGGCAGTGCCTAAATCACGCAAGACCCGATCCATCTTTGATGGGATGGGTAATGCGATGCACTACCTCTTTGGCACTATGGATAGCGGAAACGAACAAGAAGTGTACAGCCGACTAAGCGAATTAGAGGTAAATACTCAAACCTTAGCTGATCTGGAAAAGCAACAGATCAGTGTAATAAAAACCACGTTTGAACAAATTCAAAAACCCTTATCCTCACTGTCTGAACGACAACACCAGATAATCAATCAGATTAACCATCTGCAGAATACAACGGATGATTTGATAGCCTACCAAATAAGACAAGAGATCGTTTCTAGTCCAACATTACAAATGATAGAGTTGGAATTTAGACAACAAGCTCTACTGGACATAATAGTGTCCAGTAGAAATAATCAAATTCATCCCCTTTTAATTTCCCCAAATCATTTGCTAGAGATTTATCACAAATCTCACTCCACTTGTCCCAATCTACAGGACTGTTTGTCAGTTCTGTATCAAACAGCAGATGTTAAGACACATTTGTTGCAGGACAAATTAGATATCCGAATCAAACTCCCCATTTTTAATATCCCCAAGATGAAAATCCAACAGATTAGATGTTTCCCCATACGGGTAGATCCAAACCATTCATTAATACCTGATATCAAATATTCTCATGTGGCAAGCTAAATCCAGAGCCAGGAATTTCTGTTGCTGAAGCCAGAAAACCTGAGATCTTTCAAAAAAATTTCAAAGGGAATCAAGGAAGATACGTGCATTGGTAAGCTAAATACACCACTCACCAAAGCTAAAAAAACAGATGAATGTGTTAGTAAACTTCTGTTCAATCCACTGGGCGAACACCCACAATGTAGCATCAGAGCTCAAGTTCCCTCAAGACACACAATAATTAAACTCAATAGACCAAATTCGTGGCTGTACCCCTTAACCGAAACCACTATAGTACAAGTAACCTGTACACAAAAGTTGCTCACTCATCGTCTCGCAGGACAAGGAATCATGACAGTCAACGAACCATGTTCCTTGCAAATAGGGCCTCACACTCTGCATTACGAAGCAGAAAATCTGCATCCGTTAAAAGTTTTTCAACCACCCTACTTCCCAGGCACAAACGAAACTCAGGATGAATTGGCAGAATATATGGTCCAAGATACCCGCTCCTAAAAACCCTGATAAACAACCAACGTTACTCCTCGGAGACGATACAAACCAACGTATCCACCTAGATACAAAATATCTAGACGAAATCCGTACCAAAGTGAACAACATTCACTTTGGACCAAAGGCCAAGATTCCTCATATACTCTCTATTACATCCCTATCAATGACCGGACTCTTGTTGCTAATGGTATCAGTGGTGGCAATAGCAAAATATGTCGTACCGGCATTCATGGCATGGGTTGCTTAACGCAGACAACAGCCCGCAGCTGAAAACACCCCTATGGAACCGGTTTACACGAGACCCCAAGAAAGGTTAAAACGGACCCAAAGTCTCCCCAGAGCGAGATCTATACAATTAGTGTAATCGAAAGATGTATACTTATTTTTGTTCCCGCCTCTTTCTTTTGTTACCGGCGAAGCCACTATCCTTTCAATACACTGGTTTAGAAAATAAGTCAAAATAATAGTAATAAATAAGAGCTGTAGCGACAACATAAATTTAATAATACGTAAGCATAAAGTTTATTTAGTAGTATCTAAGAATAAAATTAGCAGACCTAAGTAGCACATAGCAAAATAGAAATAAAAAATTAAATAAGCTAAAAAATAAAATAATAAATAAAAGAAGGAAAGGCAAAAGGTAATAAAATTAAAAGATAAAACATAACCGAAATTTATTTACACAAAAATAATAATGATAGAAAATAAGTGAAATAAAAACTAGACATTAAGAGAAAGAAAATATAATTCAAAAGAAAACACTATTCGGAAGTTCTCAACAAAATAGGTTAAAAGCTATAGGAATTAGGAAAATAGGTGAAAGAAAAGCATAAAAGAGTAGAATTAAAACAACTATATAACCAATTAAAATATAATCAAAATTTATATACAAACAAAAAGGTTATTAATAGTAATAAATAACAAATAACTAATATTTAGTAGCATTAAGCAATACAGAAAATAATAATTTAGCAAATAAGATATTAAAAAACAATAACATAAATAACTATGCTAAATAGATATAAAATGAAAAGTTAAAATACTAACATTATATGTAAATATAAAAATAGCAAATAAAAATAATACAAAAAAAAAAAAAAAAACAATAAGATAACCAAGAAAAAATTAAAAGGCGTTAGATAAAAAAAAGGAAAAAGAAAATATGCTTTAAAAGTAGATATAAATAAATAAATAAATAAGTAAGTAGAGCTAGATAATAGGACTAAGGAAACCGTACACTTAATTACACACAAAACAAAAAACCATAAAATTTGATTAGCGAATGCTTAGAAAAATATATGAGCATTATACATTCCTGTAAAAACTCAACCGAAAGCCAAAGAAGAACCGCCCGCCAAAAAACGCACCGACAACAACTTCCCCTGAGAATTATTCCTCTTCAAAGAATAATTCCCTTTTTCTCAGGGGGATGGATTGTTATATACCTAATATATAATATAATATATAAAATATATATATAAAATACAATAAAAAACCTGAAAAAGGTGAAGAAAGTAAAAATCATATTCATTAATTTTTTCACCTAAGCTAACCATGCTTAAAACATGGTTGGCTTATCTCTTAAATCTATGAAGAAAATTGCATCAGCAATTTTCTTCACATTCCACATAATTTATAAAATTTTTCTCATAAAACAACTTGGGAAAAACAAAAGTTTCAGTTTACAACCCAAGTCGTTTTACTTAAAAATTTTCACGACAATTTTGCATTCAGCGAAATTTGTCATGTCAACAATTTAATTAAAAAAATAAATCAAAAAGCAAATCGTACCTTCGGTAAAATTTGCCGTGAAAAAATTCAATATGTATGTACATACGTACATACATATTGTGTAAAAGCTTTCACGATAAAAAACGCGCGCCGCATAAATGCATTGTATGTATATGCGCATCGCGATTTCAAACGGTGGCTGATGTTTTAAAAAGTGTAAGATTACATTTTTGCAGCCATCGTTCAACGCGAATAATTCTGGACATGTTTGAACATGTCCAGAATTAAAAAGTGAAATTTTCTCAGGATAAGAAAATGCAATTTAGCATTTTCTATCCTGAACGACGGCTCTTGGTCACGATGAGTGTGATCAAGAGTTGAGTTGGATTTTAAATTTTGATTACGGCGAATGGAAGTCGATTTTTGGTTTTTTGAAAAGACGGTCACCTCGTGTTAGTGCAGCTAAAATTAAGTCGGGAAAAAACTAATAAAAGAAAAAGAGAGAGAGTGATTTTTTTTTAGTTGTTCCGAGAGAATTAGAAAAGAAAAGAGCTTTCTCCTGATTTTCGGTCGGTGTTTCTAAAGAAGAAAAGAAGAGAAAATTAAAGTGTGTTTTTTACTAATAAAGAAATTGAATAGAAAGTTAAGTTGTGTTGTTTACACTAAAGAAATTGAATAGAAAGTTAAGTTGTGTTGTTTACACTAAAGAAATTGAATAGAAAGTTAAGTTGTGTTGTTTACACAAAAGAAATTGAATAGAAAGTTAATTTGTGTTGTTTACACTAAAGAAATAGAATAGGAGACTAAGTTGTGTTACTATAAAGCAAGAAAGGTAAATAAAGATCAAGAAAAGAAGAGGCAAAAGTTTCGGTGTGTTTATTTTGTGAAAAGAACCTCTTATTGGATTATCAGTTCTACCCCAAGTTCAAAAGGTAAAAGAAACAAAATATAACACATCGTTCCATTTTTATTAATGGCGTAGTATTTGCTTGTCAAATGTCAAAAAATAACAGTTCCAATAGTGACATCTACCGAAATAGCGGTCTAATTAAAATAACACCTCTTATTGGAAAGGTTATGAGGTTATGAGGTGTATGTAGTGAGTTATTACATTTAAGCAAGAAATTTATTTTGGAATACTATTTTTTTATTATTTCGTTAAGTGTGGAACAGTTTTACTATAATACTTAGCCCAAACGTTAAATAAAAATAAAATAAAACTGCTGATTGCGATGGTCTCAATGAACATCTTAGACAAATTTATTGGTCGGTTTGTTTTGCTTCATGGTATGGAAAAGTGCGCATAAGAAATTAGTAACATTTTAAATCTTGGCATGCGTGAATACATTCCGTATTCCCACAACAGATCACAGCAATAACAAAATTGTTCTTGCTTTAACGATAAGTGCAACCAAGAAATAAAAGCGAAAGAGTCTGCTTTTCGCACCTATTCATTGCATCCACGTCCAGAACTGAAAAAGTATGGAACACCTACAACTCCAATATCCAGAGAGAAAAATTTCCTCTTGACCAGAATATTTGGAAGCCGCAAAGTCAGCAAAGGCTTCTAGTCCCTGGTGAAAACTATCAGAAGCAAAGGCGAAGTGATTGTTGACTCCCTGGATAAAGCAAATATTTCGGCTACTAAACTCGCTTCAAATTCTCGTTTTCAGACTTCACAGACATATGGATGAGTACAAGAGGCAATACAGATCCATACGAGAGACGTGTTCAAGGTCCTTAAGGAGGTAGATGTCTCCAAAGCCGCAGGTCGCCCCAGTTAATTAAAAGCTGCGCCTCATCCTTAGCATCCTTAGCTACACTTCTACGCAAACTATTCTACTTGTCTTATTCGACAAACAAATTTCCAACTGCTTGAAAACTTGCTTACGTCCATCCAATTTCCAGAAAAGCAGAGGTAGCGATCCCTCAAATTACCGACCAATTGCAATCACTTCGATTATTTCAAAGGTTTTTGAATCTATCATTAACTTAAAATTAATGAAGTATCCAGAAACCAATCAACTCATCAATGATCTCCAATACGGTTTCCGGATTGATGCTCATCTGGAAACTAGCTAGCTTCTCTTAATGAACTTTGGAACCGAATTCTTCACAATTTTGGTGAGTCGAAAAGTGTTGCCCTAGATATTTCAAGGGCCTTTGAAAGAGTCCGGCATCCAGCCGTTTTAGCCAAACTTCAAAATCTTTGAGCTTTCTCGCTCTCTGTTTTTATGAATTGAAAGTTTTTTATCTGGTCGCCTAATACGAGTTTGTACTAGATGGCGTTTCGTCTTACCCTCACCCTATAACTGCTGGTGTTAATCTGGGCAGACCACATCGTCTCTGTTGCCAAAGATGCACACACATTTTTTGGATTTTTGAAAAGGTGTAAGAAATCTTTGAGCCCGTCAATTCTAGCGCTCCTCTTCAAGTCCCACAGCAGACCTAGAATGTAATACAATTCTCACATATTGTCCAGGAGAGAATGGTCAACTTCATTGGAAATGTGGCAATAATTTGTTTTATCGACTCTATTGAACGCAGCAGAAATATCGGATGCCTTTCGCTCCTTAATCGCTACATGTATTGTTAAGATTCTAATGAATTATCTAATCGGATCCCTTGCAGAATGATTTTTGTTCGCAAAACTCGCGTTAAAAACTACGCACCTTTTATCATTAAAATTGTAATACTTTCGGGCCTACAGTATAATCTCGTGAACCCTTTATATCCCGAAATTTGTGAATGTGGAACAGTCTACCATAATATGTCCTTCCTCTGCCATAGAACCCTAAAAAGTTTAAATCTAACGCACATCAGCATATTCACCACTCTGGTCATGTTCACTAACCTAACCAGTTATCGCCAAGTGTATATTCGAATCAGTACTAACACATCATTTCAAAAATATTTAGCTGTAAAGTTCATCTAAAATTCTAATATGGAATAATCGAGTGGAGGTCACTTAAATGTTCTTGTTTTGGCGGATGGAACCCCATCGGTACCCCTTTTGCCCAAAAAATTGGTCGTCACGTTAATTTAAGGATTTACCTATGTTTTAATTTTTTGAATTGATCCAAAGAAATTTTTGGAATTTACCTGTATTGATGCATTCAAAGGACTGTACCTCGCGACGAACCAGGTTGTTGCAGCGAGATGTCATCTACATACAATGTAGTATAAGTAAATTCTCGGATTGCGTAATGAAGACCCTCCTAAACTGCCGCTTCGTATTATAAAAACTCACTTTCCGTGATACCTCCATATAAGCGTTGCAAATGATGACAACTTCAGTCAATTTATTTTAGTATTAATTTCCATAGTTTATAAGCAATAAATCTCCACACAAAATGCAATTTGTAACGCAGACGAGCAGATATTTATTATCAAATAGCTTTTAGTTAACTGGGGCCCTTTAATGCATAACTCTAATTACAGTAATTTATAGTAGACCCCAAATAAATTAATGCTTGCAGCTAAATAGCAAGTGGCCAAGAGATTTCTCCAGACAAACACTTTCAAACCAGAACTGTTGTTAGACATATGTCTATGCAACTCAAGTCTTTGAGCTAAGTTTGGATATTAATCGAGTATACCCTAATGCAGTGCATACCAATAGAGACGTGTGTAGGAATTAAACAACCAATTCAGCTAGAAATCTGTACAAACTGTGGCTGATTTGATCGCCTTGCACACATAATTTGACTCTTTGGCTCCGACTAGTCTAGCAATGTGGGTAGTTGCTTCCTTTATTCATTCCGAACTACCACCAGCGAAATAAAAAATGCTTGAGAAACATAGAAGATGGAAAATGCGTTTTCATGTGCATATAATCATCAAAATAAGATATATGAACCCATAAAGAAAGATAAATGTTAAAATATTTTCTGCTTTAGTCCCTAACGAATATCTGCGAAAGCGCGCTTAAGAAGTTTTCTTGAGAAAATGCAAAAATTTAAATTTACGATTCCCCTTGAAACGTACCGAACACTTTAAAAAGGATCGAGGGGTGGAGGGTGTGTAAATTAAGCTTTTAAAGAAACGCCAAGAATTGTGAATGCAAAACGGTGGGAACAGCTTATTATGAAAAATCTTTTTTTTTCACACCTGCTGTACAATTTAATTAGTTTCACTCTCTTAAAAATTCTTTGTTTGAAATCTTTGTATTTTTCTATCACTTTAATCCGAAACATGATGAAAGAACGAGTTTTATATCTAGCTATTCGTTAAATTATAAATTTCGTTATTGAATACCTCGGAAATGTTTTCGAGAATTGTCATTTGACTTTATAATGCACAGGTGGTGAGAGTTCTCTTCATAGTGTTTAGATGGAAGGAATCTAGCGTTTGAAATCGAGGATGTAGAAGATAATTAATTGCATCAGTGATATCATGAAATGCATTTTTATTAATCTGCTCTAACACCTTGAGAATCATAGCTTGTTAGATGGCCGGATAAGGTGTTAGTTATATAGTGACCAAGATAAAAATTTACGTTAGTAGGTATAGTTTTACACGTTCGCCAAAGCTAGTGCACGAAGCAGTCTTAAATTACGGATTAAATTATTGTTCCGAGAACTACTACGTTTCAGCTTAGTCTTTTAGATATAGTGCAATTTTGCGTGATACTAGCATCCACACTAATTCTGCATACATATCGTATTCAAAACATTCACTCAATGCAATCAAGTACCATTCACTTTCTTTTTTATTAGGTATGTGCACTAGCTAATTTTTACAACATAAAAACAAGCAAAAAAGCTAGAATTAGTCTAAGAACAATTGTTATGATTCCCTATATGAATGCAGCTTTTTAATTTCGTATCGTCTCCCATCTGCGCAAGTTTCATTTTTGAAGTGGTTTTTGAATATATCTCTAGAACGGTTCGTCGAACGGCAAAAATGATTATAACCAATTTCATATTCTGAATAACTTTTCAATACATTAAAACCGTACAGGACAGATAGATACGAACAATCGTAAATTTTTTTATGGCAACAGCAAGAAGGGGTTTTGTATGGCAACCCTACAAGGGAGTTACCCGATTTGTCCCATTTTCGAACTTAATTTTACTTTTTTTGTTTTTTATAAACAGCCCATTCAAATTTCAGCTCTCTAAGTACACGCGTTCTCGAGTTATCGTGAGGTCTCGAAATATTTTCATAAAACTATGCATTCATTAAAGCCGGGATAAATTTTGTAGCGCAGATATTTGGTAATTAAAAGCAAACGTAGGAATTGGTTAAGAGTCGGCTAAACTACCTGCTATCATGTCTTTGCCGTTTTCTAACTATAACTAAGCATGAAAATCCAAATTACTGCTATGGATTAAATACCTTTCCAGGAATGATCATTATTATTTAGTACACAATTAAAAATTCATTAAATTTTATTCTTTTGTTGTATCTGATGTTTTTTCAATTTTTACTAATATAAAAGTGTTATTATTTTCGATATTCGAAATTCGAGAGTCAAAATTCAAGAGTCGAGTTTTGATAGTAGAATTGCGAGAGTCGAGTTTTGAGTTGATTTTTGAGAGCTGAGTTTCAAGAGTCGAGTTTCGAGAAGGAGTTTTTAGAGTCGTTTTGCGACAGTCGAGATTTGAGAGTCGAATTTCGAGAGTACGACTAACAACTTGAGAATAAAATATATATAAAAGACTTTTAAAATAAATAACTTTTGTACATAAAATGCACTAAAAATTAGAAAATAATTTTTTTCGTTCTCAATGGTATAAACTGGAAAGTTTAATGCAATATAATAAATGCTACAACTCATATTAAATCTTAAAAGTTTGGGCATGACTTGCAGTTGGACAATTGTGATTATGGTTATGGATGCCCAAACTTTTAAGATTTAATCTGAGTATCAGCATTTATTATTTAGCATTAAACTTTTCTTGTTTATATTAATGAGAAAGAAAAAAATTAAATTTTACATTTCACTGCATTTTATTTACAAAAGTTATTTATTTTAAAAGTTTTTTTATATATTTTATTGCTATACATACACAACACGCATCATGTATGTATGCAAGTTTTTTATTTTACAAATACTAATGAAAAGTTTGTCTCCTATAGAGAAATTTCCTACACAATAAAAAAATAAAATAACAGGCCCCCATATCAACCGCCTCTAGCGACTGTCAAAAGTAAAGTTAGTGAGCATGATATGTTTATCTGCGCTGGGGTACACTGTTAGAAAAATGAAATGTTGAAATTGCTTTTCAGTAAAATTTATCATAAAGAAGTAATTGCATTCCAGATTTTAGAGTATTTTAATATTCTTAGTTATTGTGATACATAAACAACATACCGGAAAAAATGCCATGCAATGCAACATAGAACAAAAAAAAAAATTTTAAAAACATAAATAGAACAAACAAATTAAATATAATCTAGACGTTTTTTTTTAAAACATGCTTAGAAACGCAAGCAACCGAATGTTCAGCCATATTATTAATAGCAATGCACGTGCAATTAATAAGTTCGTACGTGCTAAAGTCAGACCTATGGGAGTTAACATGCAACAGAGCTAGCTTTCTTTTTGTTCCGAAGAGATAAATGTGATTTGCAAATTGACATCACTTCACCTTGTAGAGGGACCCACTTCTTCTTCGTCGGTAATTAAAACGCAATCAGAAGTAGAACCATCGCCAGATAAGGAAATAATCAAATTATCTGTTAACTTTTTCAAAACGGCTTCATTCCCAAGATATCCTTCCTCAGATTTTATAGCATTTTGATAAACACTTTTCCAGGTCTACTACGTAATTTTTTCGAATTCTTCCTTTGCTAACCTCGGAGCGAATCACAATTACAACTGATATGTCGCAACTTGATTTTCAGTCGAAGTTGGTGAAAGTTGTAATTAAATTAAAGCTTCAACTGCTGCTTCTGTCATTTTGCATATGACGTTTGCTTGAATAGCGTATTAAGATTTATTTTTTTGATCAAATTCATTTTTTTTTATTAATTTGTTCCGTATATAAGACCTTTATGAATTTATGTGTAATTTCGCAAAGCCAAAGGACGATTTGGGTACTGGAGATATTTGATAAATATGAAAGAGAACTTCACGGGTTTTTCACACATCCATTTGGTGTTATTAAAAGAAGAGATGAGCCGCAATTTTATAAGGCTGTGCGGATGTGCCTAACACAATTTACTCTGCTTCTGCAGATAATTAGCCCGAAACTTAGGAAAAATTCCATTGATCCAGAATGTAGATCGGTTCTTACTCTCATGTAAGTATTTCATGATATTAATACACCAGACAGTATTTCAAAATAAGATCCCATTGAAGTTACCTGGCTCATGGAGCCCCACGGCAGATTTTATCCCGGGCATTTAAAATGGCTGTATGCATTATGGGGAATATCATACTAGAGACATGTGATTGCTGTGGGAAGAATTGTTTGCTATTTATCTGTCGCAACCTAATGAAGACGAATGGAGAGGCATTTCTGACGATTTTTATACTTCGGGCGGAATGTCTAATTGCGTAGCAGCCATTGATAGGAAGCACATTAATATTTGGTTCCTTCGAATGCTGGATCCAAATATTTTATTTATAAAAGACATCACACATAATCCTTTTAGCTTCTTGTAACATAAACTTTCCCCGCAATTTATATTGGTACATACTGAAGCCAAAGCGATGGGGAGTTTTTTCAAACAGTGTGTTCGGAAGCAAGTTTTAAATGAGACACTGCCGCTCCCAGGAGATAAAACTTGCCAAACTCGAATATAATGTTCCCACATTATTTCGTCGCGGATAGTGCTTGTCCACTGAGGAGGAATTTAATGCGCCCTTTTCCCGGAAGAGGACTGCGGACTGACGAAGAAAATTTTAATAACAGGCTTTCAAAGTCTCGAAGGCTTATTGAAAACTCCTTCGGTATATTAAACAGTAAATGGCGTGTATTATTTACGACTATAAATTGTTATCCTGAGAACATTCATAAAATATTGAAAGGAGTGGTTTTACTGCAAATTGAATGATGACAACGCTTACTGCCCCCCCCCCCCCCAACTTAAGTAGACCACTCAGTGAATGAAACCATAATAGACGGTCTTTGGCGGTAAGAAACGCAACAGCTGAGACAATTTAGGCCAAATACTGGACTGCTGACTGCTTCCAAAAATGCTTCTAAGTTAAGGGATGTTTTAAAAAATTATTTAATTAGGAATTAAAACACGAAATATTAAAATAAAAATATATTTAAGAAATATTATTATTTTTAATTCACAAATTGACATAATCACATCTTATTCTATTTTACAATGAACACATGTTGTATATATTAACTTTAGACTAACAAAAAACATCCACCGAAAAATAAAAAGCTTTTGCGGAAAAAATGTTAAGGAGATTTCACACTAAATTGTTCTACTAATTTTCGTTGTATCTACTGGAATTTATTTATATTGGCCTCTTTTATTTAAAGCGTGAGTGAATGAAAAATATATTGATGAAGCTCCTTGGTTCCATAATATCCTTTACTGATTATACGAGTTGTGAAAACTCATTTGCTGCTTCTTCTATAATCGTTCTTTGGGTTCTTGGTTGGTGTTGAAGATTGATAATCTTTAAATGCAGGCGATAAATCGTTAATATCATGAAATGATGGTGGTGCTATATCATCCGATGAGCATTCTTCAATGATGTCAGCAAAGAAGACATCCAGTTCCACTGAAATATTTGTAGGGGCTGCTACTGGCACATACCTTTCAGCTGTGTGTGTTCTATTAATTTTTTTTGTTTTTTTGCATGAGAATGACAAATAAATTTAACAATATAATTACTAGCTTACGTTCATGGCTCCAGACTAGAATCTAAAAATTTCAGCTGGACATAATATCGCCAAACAGTGCCACAAGTTGCTTCACTCCCCGAGGCCGCTTTTTTTTATTTTTTTCCACCCTATACTTGACGGGTAGACTTTTCCATTCTTTTTGGTCCGTTTCAGCTAAAATAAACCATTTTATATGCATAAGCAACGAAAAAAAGAATGCAGAAAAATAACGCTACTTTAATGCACATAAACAACGCTTACCAGTAATAATTAGTGACTCGCTGATTTCCTTCCACATTTTTTTTTTAACGTGGACATTTTTATATGCTTTGCATTTAATATTCCATAAATTTTCTGCTCCCTAACTAATTCTATCAATTTTTCTTCCATGATGGTTTCACAGCCGATGCAAAGACAAAATAAATAAACAGTTTAGTTTCAGTCACAGTCGCAGTCGAAGTTGAAGTTGCAATTGTATCTTTCGGTATATATTTACCAAATGAGCAAAGTCGAAGTCGAAGTCGTAATTGTAATTGTAATTCGCGCCTAACATGAAGGTTGTATTTCTGGAACCAACCCTGGATTTAACCGTAGCGCAGATTTTTTCAATTGGATTTAAATCGGGGTGGTGCGATGGTAGACTTACAATTTCGTGCCCGTAACTCCGAATCAGGTCATCCACTATATGCTTTCTTGGAGTACGTTGTAGGTTAAATAAATTTAACAACTGAGGCTTGAACATATTTTTCTCAAATGTTATTTATCCTTAGCATTTGTTGCATTTGAGATGGCAGATGTAACGTAATCTTGTTTAAATTTGTTGTGATATGATGCATTAAGCAGTTCCAGTAGTGTCAGCGGTCTATGTTATACATGTCAGTGGCAGGGACCGTACCTCCGCGTGACTTAGATAAGGTTTACTGTAAGCATTATCTGGAATTCATTAGTAATAAGTACATGAATATAACTTGCGTTGACCTGGTTTAGGAAGGCAGGCGTAATATATTTATGCGTCGTATTTTTGAGCATGCTATGTACCTTTTAGAGAATACTTAGAAAAGCCGGGGGTAATGATTTTTGATTTGTGCATTATTTTAGAAGAAGAAGTGAATAATTATCATTTAAATACGAGATTCGAATAAGTGAAAGCGTATTTATTTTCCATACCTTCCTAAGAACGCAGGAAGTGTTCTTCCCTTTAAAAGCAGAAAGAATTATTTTCCGATAAATTTATAATTATATAAGAAAGCAAATCAAGCCCAAAGATATATCATATTTACCCGTCACCTGCAGTACTCTAGTATGTACATAAGTGTCGGAAGAAATATTTCACATGCATGAGATTTTAAAATATTATCAAACGAAAAAGTCCTCCAATCTTAGAGAGTACTCATTTCATTCCCTCCTTACTTGTACGCAAATTTTAGGAGACGACTGGTACCTACTGCGTATCAAAGGTACATATTTATCAAACTATATTAAAACGTACTCTACAGTTAGAATTATAATTTCTAAGGCACTACGTAGGATTTTTTCATTATATTGCACGCATCCTTTTTAGGGTTCCGTACCCAAAGCATTACAACGGAAACTCTATTACTAAGACTTCGCTGGCGGACCGTCACCAGGTTGTATCTCATGAACCGTAATACAGTTAAGATTTCCACAGACTGTGTTTATCTATTGACAATAAATAGAAAGATTACTCTTTTTGGACTTTTTACCGGGTTAAACTTAATTTTGTTCAAGAAAGAATTTTTGGGATATCTCCGGTATATAGCAAAAGATAAAAAATGTTCTAATTTGTTATTTCATCACACAACCCATTAATTTTTGGTGACAAATTTCAAGTCTTGGTTTGACTCATCAACAGGTCCCAAATAGCGAAATTCGGTGATTTGAAAAACAAATGAAAAATGAAAAAAGAAGAAAGAAATGAAAAGTTTGAGAAAAATAGAGAAAACAAATTTTTTATTTATTAAAAAACTTTAAAAATTTTTTTAAAGAAACAGATTCATTCGAAGCGAATCGAACCTGTATACGCCACGCAGTGGGCTGAAAAATAAAGAAGAAAAGGAAGAAGAAGAAGCGTTTCGTGTCAGCAGAGAACCTTACACTCATCGGTGCAGCTTGGTTTTCTGCCTGCTGCAGACGCTTGAAAATAGATCAAACTGATCTCTTCTCATATAAACTCAGAATAAATTCTGGGTGTGAATTATAAGAGGGTAAAACACTCCTATACAAGCCCAGGAGGACAAATAAAAAAAAAGATTACCCTCTTTGGACTTTTCACCGGGTTAAACTTAATTTTGTTCAAGGAAAAAGTTTTGGGATATCTCCGGTATATAACAAACGTTAAAAAATGTTCTAATTTGTTATTTCATCACACAACCCATTAATTTTTGGTGACAAGTTTCAAGTCTTGGTTTGACTCATCAACAGGTCCCAAATAGCGTAATTGGGTGATTTGAAAAACAAATGAAAAGTGAAAAAAGAAGAAAGAAATGAAAAGTTTGCGAAAAATAGAAAAAACAATATCTTTATTTATTTAAAAAAATTTAAATTTTTTTTTAAAGAAACAGATCCATTTTAAACGAATCGAACCTGTATACGCCACGCAGTGGGCTGAAAAATAAAGAAGAAAGGGAAGAAGAAGAAGCTTTTCGTGTTAGCAGAAAACCTTACACTCATAGGTGCAGCTTGGTTTTCTGCCTGCTGCAGACGCTTGAAAATAGATCAATTTGATCTCCTCTCATATAAACTCAGAATAAATTCTTGGTGTGAATTATATGAGGGAAAACACTCCTATACAAGCCCAGGAGGAAAAATAAATAAAAATATTACTCTTTTTGGACTTTTTACGGGGTTAAACTTAATTTTGTTCAAGAAAGAATTTTTGGGATACTCCGGTATATAGCAAAAGCTAAGAAATGTTCTAATTTGTTATTTCATCACACAACCCATTAATTTTTGGTGACAAGTTTCAAGTCTTGGTTTGACTCATCAACAGGTCCCAAATAGCGAAATTGGGTGATTTGAAAAACAAATGAAGAATGAAAAAAGAAGAAAGAAATAAAAAGTTTGAGAAAAATAGAAAAACCAATTTTTTTAATTAAAAAAATGGGCTGAAAAATAAAGAAGAAAAGGAAGAAGAAGAAGCGTTTCGTGTCAGCAGAAAACCATACACTCGTCGGTGCAGCTTGGCTTTCTGCCTGCTGCAGACGCTTCAAAATAGATCAAACTGATCTCTTCTCATATAAAATTAGAATAAATTGTGGGTGTGAATTATATGAGGGAAAAACACTCCTATACAAGCTCAGGAGGAAAAATAAATAAAGAGAATATTTTTTTTGAACTTTTCACCGGGTTAAACTTAATTTTGTTCAAGAAAGAAGTTTTGGGATCTCCGGCATATAGCAAAACCTAAGAAATGTTCTAGTTTGTTATTTCATCACACAACCCATTAATTTTTGGTGACAAGATTGAAGTCTTGGTTTGACTCATCAACAGGTCCCAAAAGCGAAATTGGGTGATTTGAAAAGCAAATGAAAAATGAAAAAAGAAGAAAGAAATGAAAACTTTGAGAAAAATAGAAAAAAACAATTTTTTCATTTAATAAAAAAAGAATTTTAAATATTTTTTTAAAGAAACAGATTCATTCGAAGCGAATCGAACCTGTATACGCCACGCATTGGGCTGAAAAATAAAGAAGAAAAGGAAGAAGAAGAAGCGTTTTGTGTCAGCAGGAAACCTTACACTCATCGGTGCAGCTTGGTTTTCTGCCTGTTGCAGACTCTTGAAAATAGATCAAGCTGATCTCTTCTCATATAAACTCAGAATAAAGTCTGGGTGTGAATTATATGAGGGAAAAACACTCCTATACAAGTCATGGAGGAAAAATAAATAAAAAGATTACTCCTTTTGGACTTTTTACCGGGTTAAACTTAATTTTATTCAAGAAAGAATTTTTGGGATATCTCCGGTATATAGCAAAAGCTAAAAAATGTTCTAATTGGTTATTTCATCACACAACCCATTAATTTTTAGTGGCAAGTTTCAAGTCTTGGTTTGACTCATCAACAGGTCCCAAATAGCGAAATTGGGTGATTTGAAAAACAAATGAAGAATGAAAAAAGAAGAAAGAAATGAAAAGTTTGAGAAAAATAGAAAAAAAAATTTTTTTTTATTTATTAAAAAAAATTAAAATTTTTATTGAAGAAACAGATTCATTCGAAGCGAATCGAACTTGTATACGCCACACAGTGGGCTGAAAAATAAAGAAGAAAAGGAAGAAGACGAAGCGTTTCGTGTCAGCAGAAAACCTTACACTTATCGGTGCAGCTTGGTTTTCTGTGTGCTGCAGACGTTTGAAAATAGATCAAACTGAACTCTTCTCATATAAACTCAGAATTAATTCTGGGTGTGAATTATGTGAGGGAGAAACACTCCTATACAAGCCTAGGAGGAAAAATAAAGAAAAAGATTTCTCTTTTTGGATTTTTTACCGGGTTATACTTAATTTTGTTCAAGAAAGAATTTTTGGGATATCTCCGGTATATAGCAAAAGCTAAAAAATGTTCTAATTTGTTATTTCATCACACAACCCATTAATTTTAGGTGACCAGTTTCACGTATTGGTTTGACTCATCAACAGGTCCCAAATAGCGAAATTGGGTGATTTGAAAAACAAGTGAAAAATGAAAAAAGGAGAAAGAAATGAAAAGTTTGAGAAAATCAGAAAAAAAAAATTTTTTAAAGAAACAGATTAATGCGAAGCGAATCGAACCTGTATACGCCACGCAGTGGGCTGAAAAATAAAGAAGAAAAGGAAGAAGAAGAAGCGTTTCATGTCAGCAGAAAACCTTACACTCATCAGTGCAACTTGGTTTTCTGCCTGCTGCAGACGCTTGAAAATAGATCAAACTGAACTCTTCTCATATAAACTCAGAATAAATTCTGGGTGTGAATTATATGAGGGAAAAACACTCCTATACAAGTCTTGGAGGAAAAATAAAGAAAAAGATTTCTCTTTTTGGACTTTTTACCGGGTTATACTTAATTTTGTTCAAGAAAGAATTTTTGGGATATCTCCGGTATGTAGCAAAAGCTAAAAAATATTCTAATTTGTTATTTCATCACACAACCCATTAATTTTTGGTGACAAGTTTGAAGTCTTGGTTTGACTCATCAACACGTCCCAAATAGCGAACGCAGTGGGCTGAAAAATAAAGAAGAAAACGAAGAAGAAGAAGCTTTTCGTGTCAGCAGAAAACCTTGCACTCATCGGTGCAGCTTGGTTTTCTGCCTGCTGCAGACGCTCGAAAATAGATCAAACTGAACTCTTCTCATATAAACTTAGAATAAATTCTGGGTGTGAATTATATGAGGGAAAAACACTCCTGTACCAGCCTAGGAGGAAAAATAAATAAAAAGAATACTTTTTTTGAACTTTTCACCGGGTTAAACTTAATTTTGTTCAAGAAAGAAGTTTTGGGATCTCCGGCATATAGCAAAACCTAAGAAATGTTCTAGATTGTTATTTCATCACACAACCCATTAATTTTTGGTGACAAGTTTGAAGTCTTGGTTTGACTCATCAACAGGTCCCAAAAGCGAAATTGGGTGATTTGAAAAGCAAATGAAAAATGAAAAAAGAAGAAAGAAATGAAAACTTTGAGAAAAATAGAAAAAAACAATTTTTTCATTTAATAAAAAAAGAATTTTAAATATTTTTTTAAAGAAACAGATTCATTCGAAGCGAATCGAACCTGTATACGCCACGCATTGGGCTGAAAAATAAAGAAGAAAAGGAAGAAGAAGAAGCGTATCATGTCAGCAGAAAACCTTACACTCATCAGTGCAACTTGGTTTTCTGCCTGCTGCAGACTCTTGAAAATAGATCAAATTGAAACCTACTCATACAAACTCAGAATAAATTCTGGGTGTGAATTATATCAGGAAGAAACACTTCTATACAAGCCTAGGAGGAAAAATAAAGAATAAGATTTCTCTCTTTGGACTTTTTATCGGGTTATACTTAATTTTGTTCAAGAAAGAATTTTTGGGATATCTCCGGTATATAGCAAAAGCTAAAAAATGTACTAATTTGTTATTTCATCACACAACTCATTAATTTTTGGTGACAAGTTTCAAGTCTTGGTTAGACCCATCAACAGGTCCCAAATAGCGAAATTGGGTGATTTGAAAAACAAATGAAAAATGAAAAAAGAAGAAAGAAATGAAAAGTTTGCGAAAAATAAAAAAAAAAAATTAGTTAGTTATTTATTAAAAAAAATTTAAAATTTTAAAAACAATTTTTTTATTAAAAAAAAAAATTTAAATTTTTTTTAAAGAAACAGATCCATCGAAGCGAATCGAACTTGTATACGCCACGCAGTGGGCTGAAAAATAAAGAAGAAAAGGAAGAAGAAGAAGCGTTTCATGTCAGCAGAAAACCTTACACTTATCAGTGCAGCTTGGTTTCCTGCCTGCTGCAGACGCTTGAAAATAGATCAAACTGAACTCTTCTCATATAAACACAGAATAAATTCTGGGTGTGAATTATGTGAGGGAGAAACACTCCTATACAAGCCTAGGAGGAAAAATAAGGAAAAAGATTTCTCTTTTTGGATTTTTTACCGGGTTATACTTAATTTTGTTCAAGAAAGAATTTTTGGGATATCTCCGGTATATAGCAAAAGCTAAAAAATGTTCTAATTTGTTATTTCATCACACAACCCATTAATTTTAGGTGACCAGTTTCACGTATTGGTTTGACTCATCAACAGGTCCCAAATAGCGAACGCAGTGGGCTGAAAAATAAAGAAGAAAACGAAGAAGAAGAAGCTTTTCGTGTCAGCAGAAAACCTTGCACTCATCGGTGCAGCTTGGTTTTCTGCCTGCTGCAGACGCTCGAAAATAGATCAAACTGAACTCTTCTCATATAACCTTAGAATAAATTCTGGGTGTGAATTATATGAGGGAAAAACACTCCTGTACCAGCCTAGGAGGAAAAATAAAGAAAAAGATTTCTCTTTGTGGACTTTTTACCGGGTTATACTTAATTTTGTTCAAGAAAGAATTTTTGGGATATCTCCGGTATACAGCAAAAGCTAAGAAATGCTCTAATTTGTTATTTCATCACACAACCCATTAATTTTTGGTGACAAGTTTGAAGTCTTGGGTTGAATCATCAACACGTCCCAAATAGCGAAATTGGTTGATTTGAAAAACAAATGAAAAATGAAAAAAAAAGGAGAGAAATGTAAACTTTGAGAAAAATGGAAAAACAATTTTTTTATTTATTAAAAAAAAAATTTTAATTTTTTTTTAAAGAAACAGATCCATCGAAGCGAATCGAAATAAAGAAAAAGATTTCTCTTTTTGGACTTTTTACCGGGTTATACTTAATTTTGTTCAAGAAAGAATTTTTGGGATATCTCCGGTATATAGCAAAAGCTAAAAAATGTTCTAATTTGTTATTTCATTACACAACCCATTAATTTTTGGTGACAAGTTTGAAGTCTTGGTTTGACTCATCAACACGTCCCAAATAGAGAAATTGGGTGATTTGAAAAACAAATGAAAAATGAAAAAAGGAGAAAGAAATGAAAAGTTTGAGAAAATCAGAAAAAAAAAATTTTGTAAAGAAACAGATTAATGCGAAGCGAATCGAACCTGTATACGCCACGCAGTGGGCTGAAAAATAAAGAAGAAAAGGAAGAAGAAGAAGCGTTTCATGTCAGCAGAAAACCTTACACTCATCAGTGCAACTTGGTTTTCTGCCTGCTGCAGACGCTTGAAAATAGATCAAACTGAACTCTTCTCATATAAACTCAGAATAAATTCTGGGTGTGAATTATATGAGGGAGAAACACTCCTATACAAGTCTTGGAGGAAAAATAAAGAAAAAGATTTCTCTTTTTGGACTTTTTACCGGGTTATACTTAATTTTGTTCAAGAAAGAATTTTTGGGATATCTCCGGTATGTAGCAAAAGCTAAAAAATATTCTAATTTGTTATTTCATCACACAACCCATTAATTTTTGGTGACAAGTTTGAAGTCTTGGTTTGACTCATCAACACGTCCCAAATAGCGAACGCAGTGGGCTGAAAAATAAAGAAGAAAACGAAGAAGAAGAAGCTTTTCGTGTCAGCAGAAAACCTTGCACTCATCGGTGCAGCTTGGTTTTCTGCCTGCTGCAGACGCTCGAAAATAGATCAAACTGAACTCTTCTCATATAAACTTAGAATAAATTCTGGGTGTGAATTATATGAGGGAAAAACACTCCTGTACCAGCCTAGGAGGAAAAATAAAGAAAAAGATTTCTCTTTGTGGACTTTTTACCGGGTTATACTTAATTTTGTTCAAGAAAGAATTTTTGGGATATCTCCGGTATACAGCAAAAGCTAAGAAATGCTCTAATTTGTTATTTCATCACACAACCCATTAATTTTTGGTGACAAGTTTGAAGTCTTGGGTTGAATCATCAACACGTCCCAAATAGCGAAATTGGTTGATTTGAAAAACAAATGAAAAATGAAAAAAAAAGGAGAGAAATGTAAACTTTGAGAAAAATGGAAAAACAATTTTTTTATTTATTAAAAAAAAAATTTTAATTTTTTTTTAAAGAAACAGATCCATCGAAGCGAATCGAAATAAAGAAAAAGATTTCTCTTTTTGGACTTTTTACCGGGTTATACTTAATTTTGTTCAAGAAAGAATTTTTGGGATATCTCCGGTATATAGCAAAAGCTAAAAAATGTTGTAATTTGTTATTTCATTACACAACCCATTAATTTTTGGTGACAAGTTTGAAGTCTTGGTTTGACTCATCAACACGTCCCAAATAGCGAAATTGGGTGATTTGAAAAACAAATGAAGAATGAAAAAGGAAGAAGGAAATGAAAAGTTTGAGAAAATTAGAAAAAACAATTTTTTTTATTTATTAAACAAATTTAAAAATTTTATTGAAGAAACAGATTCATTCGAAGCGAATCGAACCTGTATACGCCACGCAGTGGGCTGAAAAATAAAGAAGAAAAGGAACAAGAAGAATCGTTTCGTGTAAGCAGAAAACCTTACACTCATCGGTGCAGCTTGGTTTTTTGCATGCTGCAGACGCTTGAAAATAGATCAAACTGAACTGTTCTCACATAAACTCAGAATAAAATCTGGGTGTGAATTATATGAGGGAAAAACACTCCTATATAAGCCTAGGAGGAAAAATAAATAAAATGATTTCTCTTTTTGGACTTTTTACCGGGGCATACTTAATTTTGTTCAAGAAAGAATTTTTGGGATATCTCCGGTATATAGCAATAGCTAAAAAATGTACTAATTTGTTATTTCATCACACAACTCATTAATTTTTGGTGACAAGTTTCAAGTCTTGGTTAGACTCATCTACAGGTCCCATATAGGGAAATTGGGTGATTTGAAAAACAAATGAAAAATTAAAAAAGAAGAAAGAAATGAAAAGTTTGCGAAAAATAGAAAATACAATTTTTTTATTTATAAAAAAAATTTAAATTTTTTTTTAAAGAAACAGATTCATTCGAAGCGAATCGAACGTGTATACGCCACGCAGTGGGCTGAAAAATAAAGAAGAAAACGAAGAAGAAGAAGCTTTTCGTGTCAGCAGAAAACCTTACACTCATCGGTGCAGCTTGGTTTTCTGCCTCCTGCAGACGCTTGAAAATAGATCAAACTGAACTCTTCTCATATAAACTCAGAATAAATTCTGGGTGTGAATTATATGAGGGAAAAACACTCCTATACAAGCCTAGGAGGAAAAATAAAGAAAAAGATTTCTCTTTTTGGACTTTTTACCGGGTTATACTTAATTTTGTTCAAGAAAGAATTTTTGGGATATCTCCGGTATATAGCAAAAGCTAAAAAATGTACTAATTTGCTATTTCATCACACAACTCATTAATTTTTGGTGACAAGTTTCAAGTCTTGGTTATACCCATCAACAGGTCCCAAATAGCGAAATTGGGTGATTTGAAAAACAAATGAAAAATGAAAAAAGAAATGAAAAGTTTGCGAAAAATAGAAAATACAATTTTTTTATTTATTAAAAAAATTTAAAAAATTTTTTGAAGAAACAGATTCATTCGAAGCGAATCGAACCTGTATACGCCACGCAGTGGCCTGAAAAATAAAGAAGAAAAGGAAGAAAAGAAGGGTTTCGTGTAAGCAGAAAACCTTACACTCATCGGTGCAGCTTGGTTTTCTGCCTGCTGCAGACGCTTGAAAATAGATCAAACTGAACTCTTCTCATATAAACTCAGAATAAATTCTGGGTGTGAATTATATGAGGGAAAAACACTCCTATACAAGCCTAGGAGGAAAAATAAAGAAAAAGATTTCTCTTTTTGGACTTTTTACCGGGTTAAACTTAATTTTGTTCAAGAAAGAATTTTTGGGATATCTCCGGTATACAGCAAAAGATAAAAAATGTTCTAATTTGTTATTTCATCACACAACCCATTAATTTTAGGTGACCAGTTTCAAGTATTGGTTTGACCCATCAACACGTCCCAAATAGCGAAATTGGGTGATTTGAAAAACAAATGAAAAATGAAAAAAGAAGAAAGAAATGAAAAGTTTGAGAAAATCAGAAAATACAATTTTTTTTTATTTATTAAACAAATTTAAAAATTTTATTGAAGAAACAGATTCATTCGAAGCGAATCAAACCTGTATACGCCACGCAGTGGGCTGAAAAATAAAGAAGGAAAGGAAGAAGAAGAATCGTTTCGTGTAAGCAGAAAACCTTACACTCATCGGTGCAGCTTGGTTTTCTGCATGCTGCGAACGCTTGAAAATAGATCAAACTGAACTCTTCTCACATAAACTCAGAATAAAATCTGGGTGTGAATTATATGAGGGAAAAACACTCCTATATAAGCCTAGGAGGAAAAATAAATAAAATGATTTCTCTTTTTGGACTTTTTACCGGGGCATACTTAATTTTGTTCAAGAAAGAATTTTTGGGATATCTCCGGTATATAGCAATAGCTAAAAAATGTACTAATTTGTTATTTCATCACACAACTCATTAATTTTTGGTGACAGGTTTCAAGTCTTGGTTAGACTAATCAACAGGTCCCAAATAGCGAAACTGGGTGATTTGAAAAACAAATGAAAAATCAAAAAAAGAAGAAAGAAATGAAAAGTTTGCGAAAAATAGAAAATACAATTTTTTTATTTATTAAAAAAAATTTACATTTTTTTTAAAGAAACACATTCATTCGAAGCGAATCGAACCTGTATACGCCACGCCGTGGGCTGAAAAATAAAGAAGAAAACGAAGAAGAAGAATCTTTTCGTGTCAGCAGAAAACCTTACACTCATCAGTGCAACTTGGTTTTCTGCCTGCTGCAGACTATTGAAAATAGATCAAACTGAACTCTACTCATACAAACTCAGAATAAATTCTGGGTGTGAATTATATGATGGAAAAACACTCCTATACAAGCCTAGGAGGAAAAATAAAGAAAAGGGTTTCTCTTTTTGAACTTTTTACCGGGTTTTACTTAATTTTGTTCAAGAAAGAATTTTTGGGATATCTCCGGTATATAGCAAAAGCTAAAAAATATTCTAATTTGTTATTTCATTACACAACCCATTAATTTTTGGTGACAAGTTTGAAGTCTTGGTTTGACTCATCAACAGGTCCCAAATAGCGAAATTGGGTGATTTGAAAAACAAATGCAAAATCAAAAAAAGAAGAAAGAAATGAAAAGTTTGCGAAAAATAGAAAATACAATTTTTTTATTTATTAAAAAAATTCAAAAAATTTTTTGAAGAAACAGATTCATTCGAAGCGAATCGAACCTGTATACGCCACGCAGTGGCCTGAAAAATAAAGAAGAAAAGGAAGAAGAAGAATCTTTTCGTGTGCAGCTTGGTTTTCTGCCTGCTGCAGACGCTTGAAAATAGATCAAACTGAACTCTTCTCATATAAACTCAGAATAAATTCTGGGTGTGAATTATATGAGGGAAAAACACTCCTATAGAAGCCTAGGAGGAAAAGTAAATAAAAAGATTTCTCTTTTTAGACTTTTTACCGGGGCATACTTAATTTTGTTCAAGAAAGAATTTTTGGGATATCTCCGGTATATAGCAAAAGCTAAAAAATGTACTAATTTGTTATTTCAGCACACAACTCATTAGTTTTTAGTGACAAGTTTCAAGTCTTGGTTAGACCCATCAACAGGTCCCAAATAGCGAAATTGGGTGATTTGAAAAACAAATGAAAGATCAAAAAAGAAGAAAGAAATGAAAAGTTTGCGAAAAATAGAAAATACAATTTTTTTATTTATTAAAAAAAATTTAAATTTTTTTTTAAAGAAACACATTCATTCGAAGCGAATCGAACCTGTATACGCCACGTAGTGGGCTGAAAAGTAAAGAAGAAAACGAAGAAGAAGAAGCTTTTCGTGTCAGCAGAAAACCTTACACTCATCGGTGCAGCTTGGTTTTCTGCCTGATGCAGACGCTTGAAAATAGATCAAACTGAACTCTTTTCATATAAACACAGAATAAATTCTGGGTGTGAATTACGTGAGGGAGAAACACTCCTATACAAGCCTAGGAGGAAAAATAAAGAAAAAGATTTCTCTTTTTGGACTTTTTACCGGGTTATACTTAATTTTGTTCACGAAAGAATTTTTGGGATATCTCCGGTATGTAGCAAAACCTAAAAAATATTCTAATTTGTTATTTCATTACACAACCCATTAATTTTTGGTGACAAGTTTGAAGTCTTGGTTTGACTCATCAACAGGTCCCAAATAGCGAAATTGGGTGATTTGAAAAACAAATGAAAAATCAAAAAAAGAAGAAAGACATGAAAAGTTTGCGAAAAATAGAAAATACAATTTTTTTATTTATTAAAAAAATTTAAAAATTTTTTTGAAGAAACAGATCCATTCGAAGCGAATCGAACCTGTATACGCCACGCATTGGGCTGAAAAATAAAGAAGAAAAGGAAGAAGAAGAAGCGTATCATGTCAGCAGAAAACCTTACACTCATCAGTGCAACTTGGTTTTCTGCCTGCTGCAGACTCTTGAAAATAGATCAAATTGAACCCTACTCATACAAACTCAGAATAAATTCTGGGTGTGAATTATATGAGGGAGAAACACTCCTATACAAGCCTAGGAGGAAAAATAAAGAAAAAGATTTCTCTTTTAGGACTTTTTACCGGGTTATACTTAATTTTGTTCACGAAAGAATTTTTGGGATATCTCCGGTATGTAGCAAAAGCTAAAAAATATTCTAATTTGTTATTTCATTACACAACCCATTAATTTTTGGTGACAAGTTTGAAGCCTTGGTTTGACTCATCAACAGGTCCCAAATAGCGAAATTGGGTGATTTGAAAAACAAATGAAAAATCAAAAAAGAAGAAAGAAATGAAAAGTTTGCGAAAAATAGAAAATACAATTTTTTTATTTATTAAAAAAAAATTTTAATTTTTTTTTTAAAGAAACACATTCATTCGAAGCGAATCGAACCTGTATACGCCACGCAGTGGGCTGAAAGGTAAAGAAGAAAACGAAGAAGAAGAAGCTTTTCGTGTCAGCAGAAAACCTTACACTCATCGGTGCAGCTTGGTTTTCTGCCTGATGCAGACGCTTGAAAATAGGTCAAACTGAACTCTTCTCATATAAACACAGAATAAATTCTGGGTGTGAATTACGTGAGGGAGAAACACTCCTATACAAGCCTAGGAGGAAAAATAAAGAAAAAGTTTTCTCTTTTAGGACTTTTTACCGGGTTATACTTAATTTTGTTTACGAAAGAATTTTTGGGATATCTCCGGTATGTAGCAAAAGCTAAAAAATATTCTAATTTGTTATTTCATTACACAACCTATTAACTTTTGGTGACAAGTTTGAAGCCTTGGTTTGACTCATCAACACGTCCCAAATAGCGATATTGGGTGATTTGAAAAACAAATGAAAAATGAAAAAAAAAGAAATATATAGTTTCAGATAAATGGAAAAAACAATTTTTTTATTTATTAAAAAAAAAAATGTAAAATTTTATTTGAAGAAACAGATTCATTCGAAGCGAATCGAACCTGTATACGCCACGCATTGGGCTGAAAAATAAAGAAGAAAAGGAAGAAGAAGAAGCGTATCATGTCAGCAGAAAACCTTACACTCATCAGTGCAACTTGGTTTTCTGCCTGCTGCAGACTCTTGAAAATAGATCAAATTGAACCCTACTCATACAAACTCAGAATAAATTCTGGGTGTGAATTATATGAGGGAGAAACACTCCTATTCAAGCCTAGGAGGAAAAATAAAGAAAAATATTTCTCTTTTTGGACTTTTTACCGGGTTATACTTAATTTAGTTCAAGAAAGAATTTTTGGGATATCTCCGGTATATAGCAAAAGCTAAAAAATGTACTAATTTGTTATTTCATCACACAACTCATTAATTTTTGGTGACAAGTTTCAAGTCTTGGTTAGACCCATCAACAGGTCTCAAATAGCGAAATTGGGTGATTTGAAAAACAAATGAAAAGTGAAAAAAGAAGAAAGAAATGAAAAGTTTGCGAAAAATAGAAAATACAGTTTTTTTATTTATTAAAAAAATTTAAAAAATTTTTTGAAGAAACAGATTCATTCGAAGCGAATCGAACCTGTATACGCCACGCAGTGGGCTGAAAAATAAAGAAGGAAAGGAAGAAGAAGAATCGTTTCGTGTAAGCAGAAAACCTTACACTCATCGGTGCAGCTTGGTTTTCTGCCTGCTGCAGACGCTTGAAAATAGATCAAACTGAACTCTTCTCATATAAACTCAGAATAAATTCTGGGTGTGAATTATATGAGGGAAAAACACTCCTATACAAGCCTAGGAGGAAAAATAAAGAAAAAGATTTCTCTTTTTGGACTTTTTACCGGGTTATACTTAATTTTGTTCAAGAAAGAATTTTTGGGATATCTCCGGTATATAGCAAAAGCTAAAAAATGTACTAATTTGCTATTTCATCACACAACTCATTAATTTTTGGTGACAAGTTTCAAGTCTTGGTTAGACCCATCAACAGGTCCCAAATAGCGAAATTGGGTGATTTGAAAAACAAATGAAAAATGAAAAAAGAAATGAAAAGTTTGCGAAAAATAGAAAATACAATTTTTTTATTTATTAAAAAAATTTAAAAAATTTTTTGAAGAAACAGATTCATTCGAAGCGAATCGAACCTGTATACGCCACGCAGTGGCCTGAAAAATAAAGAAGAAAAGGAAGAAGAAGAAGGGTTTCGTGTAAGCAGAAAACCTTACACTCATCGGTGCAGCTTGGTTTTCTGCCTGCTGCAGACGCTTGAAAATAGATCAAACTGAACTCTTCTCATATAAACTCAGAATAAATTCTGGGTGTGAATTATATGAGGGAAAAACACTCCTATATAAGCCTAGGAGGAAAAATAAATAAAATGATTTCTCTTTTTGGACTTTTTACCGGGGCATACTTAATTTTGTTCAAGAAAGAATTTTTGGGATATCTCCGGTATACAGCAAAAGCTAAAAAATGTTCTAATTTGTTATTTCATCACACAACCCATTAATTTTAGGTGACCAGTTTCAAGTATTGGTTTGACCCATCAACACGTCCCAAATAGCGAAATTGGGTGATTTGAAAAACAAATGAAAAATGAAAAAAGAAGAAAGAAATGAAAAGTTTGAGAAAATCAGAAAATACAATTTTTTTTTATTTATTAAACAAATTTAAAAATTTTATTGAAGAAACAGATTCATTCGAAGCGAATCAAACCTGTATACGCCACGCAGTGGGCTGAAAAATAAAGAAGGAAAGGAAGAAGAAGAATCGTTTCGTGTAAGCAGAAAACCTTACACTCATCGGTGCAGCTTGGTTTTCTGCATGCTGCGAACGCTTGAAAATAGATCAAACTGAACTCTTCTCATATAAACTCAGAATAAATTCTGGGTGTGAATTATATGAGGGAAAAACACTCCTATATAAGCCTAGGAGGAAAAATAAATAAAATGATTTCTCTTTTTGGACTTTTTACCGGGGCATACTTAATTTTGTTCAAGAAAGAATTTTTGGGATATCTCCGGTATATAGCAAAAGCTAAAAAATGTACTAATTTGTTATTTCAGCACACAACTCATTAGTTTTTAGTGACAAGTTTCAAGTCTTGGTTAGACCCATCAACAGGTCCCAAATAGCGAAATTGGGTGATTTGAAAAACAAATGAAAGATCAAAAAAGAAGAAAGAAATGAAAAGTTTGCGAAAAATAGAAAATACAATTTTTTTATTTATTAAAAAAATTTAAATTTTTTTTTAAAGAAACACATTCATTCGAAGCGAATCGAACCTGTATACGCCACGTAGTGGGCTGAAAAGTAAAGAAGAAAACGAAGAAGAAGAAGCTTTTCGTGTCAGCAGAAAACCTTACACTCATCGGTGCAGCTTGGTTTTCTGCCTGATGCAGACGCTTGAAAATAGATCAAACTGAACTCTTCTCATATAAACACAGAATAAATTCTGGGTGTGAATTACGTGAGGGAGAAACACTCCTATACAAGCCTAGGAGGAAAAATAAAGAAAAAGATTTCTCTTTTTGGACTTTTTACCGGGTTATACTTAATTTTGTTCACGAAAGAATTTTTGGGATATCTCCGGTATGTAGCAAAACCTAAAAAATATTCTAATTTGTTATTTCATTACACAACCCATTAATTTTTGGTGACAAGTTTGAAGTCTTGGTTTGACTCATCAACAGGTCCCAAATAGCGAAATTGGGTGATTTGAAAAACAAATGCAAAATCAAAAAAAGAAGAAAGAAATGAAAAGTTTGCGAAAAATAGAAAATACAATTTTTTTATTTATTAAAAAAATTCAAACAATTTTTTGAAGAAACAGATTCATTCGAAGCGAATCGAACCTGTATACGCCACGCAGTGGCCTGAAAAATAAAGAAGAAAAGGAAGAAGAAGAATCTTTTCGTGTAAGCAGAAAACCTTACACTCATCGGTGCAGCTTGGTTTTCTGCCTGCTGCAGACGCTTGAAAATAGATCAAACTGAACTCTTCTCATATAAACTCAGAATAAATTCTGGGTGTGAATTATATGAGGGAAAAACACTCCTATAGAAGCCTAGGAGGAAAAGTAAATAAAAAGATTTCTCTTTTTAGACTTTTTACCGGGGCATACTTAATTTTGTTCAAGAAAGAATTTTTGGGATATCTCCGGTATATAGCAAAAGCTAAAAAATGTACTAATTTGTTATTTCAGCACACAACTCATTAGTTTTTAGTGACAAGTTTCAAGTCTTGGTTAGACCCATCAACAGGTCCCAAATAGCGAAATTGGGTGATTTGAAAAACAAATGAAAGATCAAAAAAGAAGAAAGAAATGAAAAGTTTGCGAAAAATAGAAAATACAATTTTTTTATTTATTAAAAAAATTTAAATTTTTTTTTAAAGAAACACATTCATTCGAAGCGAATCGAACCTGTATACGCCACGTAGTGGGCTGAAAAGTAAAGAAGAAAACGAAGAAGAAGAAGCTTTTCGTGTCAGCAGAAAACCTTACACTCATCGGTGCAGCTTGGTTTTCTGCCTGATGCAGACGCTTGAAAATAGATCAAACTGAACTCTTCTCATATAAACACAGAATAAATTCTGGGTGTGAATTACGTGAGGGAGAAACACTCCTATACAAGCCTAGGAGGAAAAATAAAGAAAAAGATTTCTCTTTTTGGACTTTTTACCGGGTTATACTTAATTTTGTTCACGAAAGAATTTTTGGGATATCTCCGGTATGTAGCAAAACCTAAAAAATATTCTAATTTGTTATTTCATTACACAACCCATTAATTTTTGGTGACAAGTTTGAAGTCTTGGTTAGACCCATCAACAGGTCCCAAATAGCGAAATTGGGTGATTTGAAAAACAAATGAAAAATGAAAAAAGAAATGAAAAGTTTGCGAAAAATAGAAAATACAATTTTTTTATTTATTAAAAAAATTTAAAAAATTTTTTGAAGAAACAGATTCATTCGAAGCGAATCGAACCTGTATACGCCACGCAGTGGCCTGAAAAATAAAGAAGAAAAGGAAGAAGAAGAAGGGTTTCGTGTAAGCAGAAAACCTTACACTCATCGGTGCAGCTTGGTTTTCTGCCTGCTGCAGACGCTTGAAAATAGATCAAACTGAACTCTTCTCATATAAACTCAGAATAAATTCTGGGTGTGAATTATATGAGGGAAAAACACTCCTATATAAGCCTAGGAGGAAAAATAAATAAAATGATTTCTCTTTTTGGACTTTTTACCGGGGCATACTTAATTTTGTTCAAGAAAGAATTTTTGGGATATCTCCGGTATATAGCAATAGCTAAAAAATGTACTAATTTGTTATTTCATCACACAACTCATTAATTTTTGGTGACAAGTTTCAAGTCTTGGTTAGACCCATCAACAGGTCTCAAATAGCGAAATTGGGTGATTTGAAAAACAAATGAAAAGTGAAAAAAGAAGAAAGAAATGAAAAGTTTGCGAAAAATAGAAAATACAGTTTTTTTATTTATTAAAAAAATTTAAAAAATTTTTTGAAGAAACAGATTCATTCGAAGCGAATCGAACCTGTATACGCCACGCAGTGGGCTGAAAAATAAAGAAGGAAAGGAAGAAGAAGAATCGTTTCGTGTAAGCAGAAAACCTTACACTCATCGGTGCAGCTTGGTTTTTTGCATGCTGCAGACGCTTGAAAATAGATCAAACTGAACTGTTCTCACATAAACTCAGAATAAAATCTGGGTGTGAATTATATGAGGGAAAAACACTCCTATATAAGCCTAGGAGGAAAAATAAATAAAATGATTTCTCTTTTTGGACTTTTTACCGGGGCATACTTAATTTTGTTCAAGAAAGAATTTTTGGGATATCTCCGGTATATAGCAATAGCTAAAAAATGTACTAATTTGTTATTTCATCACACAACTCATTAATTTTTGGTGACAAGTTTCAAGTCTTGGTTAGACCCATCAACAGGTCTCAAATAGCGAAATTGGGTGATTTGAAAAACAAATGAAAAGTGAAAAAAGAAGAAAGAAATGAAAAGTTTGCGAAAAATAGAAAATACAGTTTTTTTATTTATTAAAAAAATTTAAAAAATTTTTTGAAGAAACAGATTCATTCGAAGCGAATCGAACCTGTATACGCCACGCAGTGGGCTGAAAAATAAAGAAGGAAAGGAAGAAGAAGAATCGTTTCGTGTAAGCAGAAAACCTTACACTCCTCGGTGCAGCTTGGTTTTCTGCCTGCTGCAGACGCTTGAAAATAGATCAAACTGAACTCTTCTCATATAAACTCAGAATAAATTCTGGGTGTGAATTATATGAGGGAAAAACACTCCTATACAAGCCTAGGAGGAAAAATAAAGAAAAAGATTTCTCTTTTTGGACTTTTTACCGGGTTATACTTAATTTTGTTCAAGAAAGAATTTTTGGGATATCTCCGGTATATAGCAAAAGCTAAAAAATGTACTAATTTGCTATTTCATCACACAACTCATTAATTTTTGGTGACAAGTTTCAAGTCTTGGTTAGACCCATCAACAGGTCCCAAATAGCGAAATTGGGTGATTTGAAAAACAAATGAAAAATGAAAAAAGAAATGAAAAGTTTGCGAAAAATAGAAAATACAATTTTTTTATTTATTAAAAAAATTTAAAAAATTTTTTGAAGAAACAGATTCATTCGAAGCGAATCGAACCTGTATACGCCACGCAGTGGCCTGAAAAATAAAGAAGAAAAGGAAGAAGAAGAAGGGTTTCGTGTAAGCAGAAAACCTTACACTCATCGGTGCAGCTTGGTTTTCTGCCTGCTGCAGACGCTTGAAAATAGATCAAACTGAACTCTTCTCATATAAACTCAGAATAAATTCTGGGTGTGAATTATATGAGGGAAAAACACTCCTATACAAGCCTAGGAGGAAAAATAAAGAAAAAGATTTCTCTTTTTGGACTTTTTACCGGGTTAAACTTAATTTTGTTCAAGAAAGAATTTTTGGGATATCTCCGGTATACAGCAAAAGCTAAAAAATGTTCTAATTTGTTATTTCATCACACAACCCATTAATTTTAGGTGACCAGTTTCAAGTATTGGTTTGACCCATCAACACGTCCCAAATAGCGAAATTGGGTGATTTGAAAAACAAATGAAAAATGAAAAAAGAAGAAAGAAATGAAAAGTTTGAGAAAATCAGAAAATACAATTTTTTTTTATTTATTAAACAAATTTAAAAATTTTATTGAAGAAACAGATTCATTCGAAGCGAATCAAACCTGTATACGCCACGCAGTGGGCTGAAAAATAAAGAAGGAAAGGAAGAAGAAGGAAAGGAAGAAGAAGAATCGTTTCGTGTAAGCAGAAAACCTTACACTCATCGGTGCAGCTTGGTTTTCTGCATGCTGCGAACGCTTGAAAATAGATCAAACTGAACTCTTCTCACATAAACTCAGAATAAAATCTGGGTGTGAATTATATGAGGGAAAAACACTCCTATATAAGCCTAGGAGGAAAAATAAATAAAATGATTTCTCTTTTTGGACTTTTTACCGGGGCATACTTAATTTTGTTCAAGAAAGAATTTTTGGGATATCTCCGGTATATAGCAATAGCTAAAAAATGTACTAATTTGTTATTTCATCACACAACTCATTAATTTTTGGTGACAGGTTTCAAGTCTTGGTTAGACTAATCAACAGGTCCCAAATAGCGAAATTGGGTGATTTGAAAAACAAATGAAAAATCAAAAAAAGAAGAAAGACATGAAAAGTTTGCGAAAAATAGAAAATACAATTTTTTTATTTATTAAAAAAATTTAAAAATTTTTTTGAAGAAACAGATCCATTCGAAGCGAATCGAACCTGTATACGCCACGCATTGGGCTGAAAAATAAAGAAGAAAAGGAAGAAGAAGAAGCGTATCATGTCAGCAGAAAACCTTACACTCATCAGTGCAACTTGGTTTTCTGCCTGCTGCAGACTCTTGAAAATAGATCAAATTGAACCCTACTCATACAAACTCAGAATAAATTCTGGGTGTGAATTATATGAGGGAGAAACACTCCTATACAAGCCTAGGAGGAAAAATAAAGAAAAAGATTTCTCTTTTAGGACTTTTTACCGGGTTATACTTAATTTTGTTCACGAAAGAATTTTTGGGATATCTCCGGTATGTAGCAAAAGCTAAAAAATATTCTAATTTGTTATTTCATTACACAACCCATTAATTTTTGGTGACAAGTTTGAAGCCTTGGTTTGACTCATCAACAGGTCCCAAATAGCGAAATTGGGTGATTTGAAAAACAAATGAAAAATCAAAAAAGAAGAAAGAAATGAAAAGTTTGCGAAAAATAGAAAATACAATTTTTTTATTTATTAAAAAAAAATTTTAATTTTTTTTTTAAAGAAACACATTCATTCGAAGCGAATCGAACCTGTATACGCCACGCAGTGGGCTGAAAGGTAAAGAAGAAAACGAAGAAGAAGAAGCTTTTCGTGTCAGCAGAAAACCTTACACTCATCGGTGCAGCTTGGTTTTCTGCCTGATGCAGACGCTTGAAAATAGGTCAAACTGAACTCTTCTCATATAAACACAGAATAAATTCTGGGTGTGAATTACGTGAGGGAGAAACACTCCTATACAAGCCTAGGAGGAAAAATAAAGAAAAAGTTTTCTCTTTTAGGACTTTTTACCGGGTTATACTTAATTTTGTTTACGAAAGAATTTTTGGGATATCTCCGGTATGTAGCAAAAGCTAAAAAATATTCTAATTTGTTATTTCATTACACAACCTATTAACTTTTGGTGACAAGTTTGAAGCCTTGGTTTGACTCATCAACACGTCCCAAATAGCGATATTGGGTGATTTGAAAAACAAATGAAAAATGAAAAAAAAAGAAATATATAGTTTCAGATAAATGGAAAAAACAATTTTTTTATTTATTAAAAAAAAAAATGTAAAATTTTATTTGAAGAAACAGATTCATTCGAAGCGAATCGAACCTGTATACGCCACGCATTGGGCTGAAAAATAAAGAAGAAAAGGAAGAAGAAGAAGCGTATCATGTCAGCAGAAAACCTTACACTCATCAGTGCAACTTGGTTTTCTGCCTGCTGCAGACTCTTGAAAATAGATCAAATTGAACCCTACTCATACAAACTCAGAATAAATTCTGGGTGTGAATTATATGAGGGAGAAACACTCCTATTCAAGCCTAGGAGGAAAAATAAAGAAAAATATTTCTCTTTTTGGACTTTTTACCGGGTTATACTTAATTTAGTTCAAGAAAGAATTTTTGGGATATCTCCGGTATATAGCAAAAGCTAAAAAATGTACTAATTTGTTATTTCATCACACAACTCATTAATTTTTGGTGACAAGTTTCAAGTCTTGGTTAGACCCATCAACAGGTCTCAAATAGCGAAATTGGGTGATTTGAAAAACAAATGAAAAGTGAAAAAAGAAGAAAGAAATGAAAAGTTTGCGAAAAATAGAAAATACAGTTTTTTTATTTATTAAAAAAATTTAAAAAATTTTTTGAAGAAACAGATTCATTCGAAGCGAATCGAACCTGTATACGCCACGCAGTGGGCTGAAAAATAAAGAAGGAAAGGAAGAAGAAGAATCGTTTCGTGTAAGCAGAAAACCTTACACTCATCGGTGCAGCTTGGTTTTCTGCCTGCTGCAGACGCTTGAAAATAGATCAAACTGAACTCTTCTCATATAAACTCAGAATAAATTCTGGGTGTGAATTATATGAGGGAAAAACACTCCTATACAAGCCTAGGAGGAAAAATAAAGAAAAAGATTTCTCTTTTTGGACTTTTTACCGGGTTATACTTAATTTTGTTCAAGAAAGAATTTTTGGGATATCTCCGGTATATAGCAAAAGCTAAAAAATGTACTAATTTGCTATTTCATCACACAACTCATTAATTTTTGGTGACAAGTTTCAAGTCTTGGTTAGACCCATCAACAGGTCCCAAATAGCGAAATTGGGTGATTTGAAAAACAAATGAAAAATGAAAAAAGAAATGAAAAGTTTGCGAAAAATAGAAAATACAATTTTTTTATTTATTAAAAAAATTTAAAAAATTTTTTGAAGAAACAGATTCATTCGAAGCGAATCGAACCTGTATACGCCACGCAGTGGCCTGAAAAATAAAGAAGAAAAGGAAGAAGAAGAAGGGTTTCGTGTAAGCAGAAAACCTTACACTCATCGGTGCAGCTTGGTTTTCTGCCTGCTGCAGACGCTTGAAAATAGATCAAACTGAACTCTTCTCATATAAACTCAGAATAAATTCTGGGTGTGAATTATATGAGGGAAAAACACTCCTATATAAGCCTAGGAGGAAAAATAAATAAAATGATTTCTCTTTTTGGACTTTTTACCGGGGCATACTTAATTTTGTTCAAGAAAGAATTTTTGGGATATCTCCGGTATACAGCAAAAGCTAAAAAATGTTCTAATTTGTTATTTCATCACACAACCCATTAATTTTAGGTGACCAGTTTCAAGTATTGGTTTGACCCATCAACACGTCCCAAATAGCGAAATTGGGTGATTTGAAAAACAAATGAAAAATGAAAAAAGAAGAAAGAAATGAAAAGTTTGAGAAAATCAGAAAATACAATTTTTTTTTATTTATTAAACAAATTTAAAAATTTTATTGAAGAAACAGATTCATTCGAAGCGAATCAAACCTGTATACGCCACGCAGTGGGCTGAAAAATAAAGAAGGAAAGGAAGAAGAAGAATCGTTTCGTGTAAGCAGAAAACCTTACACTCATCGGTGCAGCTTGGTTTTCTGCATGCTGCGAACGCTTGAAAATAGATCAAACTGAACTCTTCTCATATAAACTCAGAATAAATTCTGGGTGTGAATTATATGAGGGAAAAACACTCCTATATAAGCCTAGGAGGAAAAATAAATAAAATGATTTCTCTTTTTGGACTTTTTACCGGGGCATACTTAATTTTGTTCAAGAAAGAATTTTTGGGATATCTCCGGTATATAGCAAAAGCTAAAAAATGTACTAATTTGTTATTTCAGCACACAACTCATTAGTTTTTAGTGACAAGTTTCAAGTCTTGGTTAGACCCATCAACAGGTCCCAAATAGCGAAATTGGGTGATTTGAAAAACAAATGAAAGATCAAAAAAGAAGAAAGAAATGAAAAGTTTGCGAAAAATAGAAAATACAATTTTTTTATTTATTAAAAAAATTTAAATTTTTTTTTAAAGAAACACATTCATTCGAAGCGAATCGAACCTGTATACGCCACGTAGTGGGCTGAAAAGTAAAGAAGAAAACGAAGAAGAAGAAGCTTTTCGTGTCAGCAGAAAACCTTACACTCATCGGTGCAGCTTGGTTTTCTGCCTGATGCAGACGCTTGAAAATAGATCAAACTGAACTCTTCTCATATAAACACAGAATAAATTCTGGGTGTGAATTACGTGAGGGAGAAACACTCCTATACAAGCCTAGGAGGAAAAATAAAGAAAAAGATTTCTCTTTTTGGACTTTTTACCGGGTTATACTTAATTTTGTTCACGAAAGAATTTTTGGGATATCTCCGGTATGTAGCAAAACCTAAAAAATATTCTAATTTGTTATTTCATTACACAACCCATTAATTTTTGGTGACAAGTTTGAAGTCTTGGTTTGACTCATCAACAGGTCCCAAATAGCGAAATTGGGTGATTTGAAAAACAAATGCAAAATCAAAAAAAGAAGAAAGAAATGAAAAGTTTGCGAAAAATAGAAAATACAATTTTTTTATTTATTAAAAAAATTCAAACAATTTTTTGAAGAAACAGATTCATTCGAAGCGAATCGAACCTGTATACGCCACGCAGTGGCCTGAAAAATAAAGAAGAAAAGGAAGAAGAAGAATCTTTTCGTGTAAGCAGAAAACCTTACACTCATCGGTGCAGCTTGGTTTTCTGCCTGCTGCAGACGCTTGAAAATAGATCAAACTGAACTCTTCTCATATAAACTCAGAATAAATTCTGGGTGTGAATTATATGAGGGAAAAACACTCCTATAGAAGCCTAGGAGGAAAAGTAAATAAAAAGATTTCTCTTTTTAGACTTTTTACCGGGGCATACTTAATTTTGTTCAAGAAAGAATTTTTGGGATATCTCCGGTATATAGCAAAAGCTAAAAAATGTACTAATTTGTTATTTCAGCACACAACTCATTAGTTTTTAGTGACAAGTTTCAAGTCTTGGTTAGACCCATCAACAGGTCCCAAATAGCGAAATTGGGTGATTTGAAAAACAAATGAAAGATCAAAAAAGAAGAAAGAAATGAAAAGTTTGCGAAAAATAGAAAATACAATTTTTTTATTTATTAAAAAAATTTAAATTTTTTTTTAAAGAAACACATTCATTCGAAGCGAATCGAACCTGTATACGCCACGTAGTGGGCTGAAAAGTAAAGAAGAAAACGAAGAAGAAGAAGCTTTTCGTGTCAGCAGAAAACCTTACACTCATCGGTGCAGCTTGGTTTTCTGCCTGATGCAGACGCTTGAAAATAGATCAAACTGAACTCTTCTCATATAAACACAGAATAAATTCTGGGTGTGAATTACGTGAGGGAGAAACACTCCTATACAAGCCTAGGAGGAAAAATAAAGAAAAAGATTTCTCTTTTTGGACTTTTTACCGGGTTATACTTAATTTTGTTCACGAAAGAATTTTTGGGATATCTCCGGTATGTAGCAAAACCTAAAAAATATTCTAATTTGTTATTTCATTACACAACCCATTAATTTTTGGTGACAAGTTTGAAGTCTTGGTTAGACCCATCAACAGGTCCCAAATAGCGAAATTGGGTGATTTGAAAAACAAATGAAAAATGAAAAAAGAAATGAAAAGTTTGCGAAAAATAGAAAATACAATTTTTTTATTTATTAAAAAAATTTAAAAAATTTTTTGAAGAAACAGATTCATTCGAAGCGAATCGAACCTGTATACGCCACGCAGTGGCCTGAAAAATAAAGAAGAAAAGGAAGAAGAAGAAGGGTTTCGTGTAAGCAGAAAACCTTACACTCATCGGTGCAGCTTGGTTTTCTGCCTGCTGCAGACGCTTGAAAATAGATCAAACTGAACTCTTCTCATATAAACTCAGAATAAATTCTGGGTGTGAATTATATGAGGGAAAAACACTCCTATATAAGCCTAGGAGGAAAAATAAATAAAATGATTTCTCTTTTTGGACTTTTTACCGGGGCATACTTAATTTTGTTCAAGAAAGAATTTTTGGGATATCTCCGGTATATAGCAATAGCTAAAAAATGTACTAATTTGTTATTTCATCACACAACTCATTAATTTTTGGTGACAAGTTTCAAGTCTTGGTTAGACCCATCAACAGGTCTCAAATAGCGAAATTGGGTGATTTGAAAAACAAATGAAAAGTGAAAAAAGAAGAAAGAAATGAAAAGTTTGCGAAAAATAGAAAATACAGTTTTTTTATTTATTAAAAAAATTTAAAAAATTTTTTGAAGAAACAGATTCATTCGAAGCGAATCGAACCTGTATACGCCACGCAGTGGGCTGAAAAATAAAGAAGGAAAGGAAGAAGAAGAATCGTTTCGTGTAAGCAGAAAACCTTACACTCATCGGTGCAGCTTGGTTTTTTGCATGCTGCAGACGCTTGAAAATAGATCAAACTGAACTGTTCTCACATAAACTCAGAATAAAATCTGGGTGTGAATTATATGAGGGAAAAACACTCCTATATAAGCCTAGGAGGAAAAATAAATAAAATGATTTCTCTTTTTGGACTTTTTACCGGGGCATACTTAATTTTGTTCAAGAAAGAATTTTTGGGATATCTCCGGTATATAGCAATAGCTAAAAAATGTACTAATTTGTTATTTCATCACACAACTCATTAATTTTTGGTGACAAGTTTCAAGTCTTGGTTAGACCCATCAACAGGTCTCAAATAGCGAAATTGGGTGATTTGAAAAACAAATGAAAAGTGAAAAAAGAAGAAAGAAATGAAAAGTTTGCGAAAAATAGAAAATACAGTTTTTTTATTTATTAAAAAAATTTAAAAAATTTTTTGAAGAAACAGATTCATTCGAAGCGAATCGAACCTGTATACGCCACGCAGTGGGCTGAAAAATAAAGAAGGAAAGGAAGAAGAAGAATCGTTTCGTGTAAGCAGAAAACCTTACACTCCTCGGTGCAGCTTGGTTTTCTGCCTGCTGCAGACGCTTGAAAATAGATCAAACTGAACTCTTCTCATATAAACTCAGAATAAATTCTGGGTGTGAATTATATGAGGGAAAAACACTCCTATACAAGCCTAGGAGGAAAAATAAAGAAAAAGATTTCTCTTTTTGGACTTTTTACCGGGTTATACTTAATTTTGTTCAAGAAAGAATTTTTGGGATATCTCCGGTATATAGCAAAAGCTAAAAAATGTACTAATTTGCTATTTCATCACACAACTCATTAATTTTTGGTGACAAGTTTCAAGTCTTGGTTAGACCCATCAACAGGTCCCAAATAGCGAAATTGGGTGATTTGAAAAACAAATGAAAAATGAAAAAAGAAATGAAAAGTTTGCGAAAAATAGAAAATACAATTTTTTTATTTATTAAAAAAATTTAAAAAATTTTTTGAAGAAACAGATTCATTCGAAGCGAATCGAACCTGTATACGCCACGCAGTGGCCTGAAAAATAAAGAAGAAAAGGAAGAAGAAGAAGGGTTTCGTGTAAGCAGAAAACCTTACACTCATCGGTGCAGCTTGGTTTTCTGCCTGCTGCAGACGCTTGAAAATAGATCAAACTGAACTCTTCTCATATAAACTCAGAATAAATTCTGGGTGTGAATTATATGAGGGAAAAACACTCCTATACAAGCCTAGGAGGAAAAATAAAGAAAAAGATTTCTCTTTTTGGACTTTTTACCGGGTTAAACTTAATTTTGTTCAAGAAAGAATTTTTGGGATATCTCCGGTATACAGCAAAAGCTAAAAAATGTTCTAATTTGTTATTTCATCACACAACCCATTAATTTTAGGTGACCAGTTTCAAGTATTGGTTTGACCCATCAACACGTCCCAAATAGCGAAATTGGGTGATTTGAAAAACAAATGAAAAATGAAAAAAGAAGAAAGAAATGAAAAGTTTGAGAAAATCAGAAAATACAATTTTTTTTTATTTATTAAACAAATTTAAAAATTTTATTGAAGAAACAGATTCATTCGAAGCGAATCAAACCTGTATACGCCACGCAGTGGGCTGAAAAATAAAGAAGGAAAGGAAGAAGAAGGAAAGGAAGAAGAAGAATCGTTTCGTGTAAGCAGAAAACCTTACACTCATCGGTGCAGCTTGGTTTTCTGCATGCTGCGAACGCTTGAAAATAGATCAAACTGAACTCTTCTCACATAAACTCAGAATAAAATCTGGGTGTGAATTATATGAGGGAAAAACACTCCTATATAAGCCTAGGAGGAAAAATAAATAAAATGATTTCTCTTTTTGGACTTTTTACCGGGGCATACTTAATTTTGTTCAAGAAAGAATTTTTGGGATATCTCCGGTATATAGCAATAGCTAAAAAATGTACTAATTTGTTATTTCATCACACAACTCATTAATTTTTGGTGACAGGTTTCAAGTCTTGGTTAGACTAATCAACAGGTCCCAAATAGCGAAACTGGGTGATTTGAAAAACAAATGAAAAATCAAAAAAAGAAGAAAGAAATGAAAAGTTTGCGAAAAATAGAAAATACAATTTTTTTATTTATTAAAAAAAATTTAAATTTTTTTTAAAGAAACACATTCATTCGAAGCGAATCGAACCTGTATACGCCACGCCGTGGGCTGAAAAATAAAGAAGAAAACGAAGAAGAAGAATCTTTTCGTGTCAGCAGAAAACCTTACACTCATCAGTGCAACTTGGTTTTCTGCCTGCTGCAGACTATTGAAAATAGATCAAACTGAACTCTACTCATACAAACTCAGAATAAATTCTGGGTGTGAATTATATGATGGAGAAACACTCCTATACAAGCCTAGGAGGAAAAATAAAGAAAAAGATTTCTCTTTTTGAACTTTTTACCGGGTTTTACTTAATTTTGTTCAAGAAAGAATTTTTGGGATATCTCCGGTATATAGCAAAAGCTAAAAAATATTCTAATTTGTTATTTCATTACACAACCCATTAATTTTTGGTGACAAGTTTGAAGTCTTGGTTTGACTCATCAACAGGTCCCAAATAGCGAAATTGGGTGATTTGAAAAACAAATGCAAAATCAAAAAAAGAAGAAAGAAATGAAAAGTTTGCGAAAAATAGAAAATACAATTTTTTTATTTATTAAAAAAATTCAAAAAATTTTTTGAAGAAACAGATTCATTCGAAGCGAATCGAACCTGTATACGCCACGCAGTGGCCTGAAAAATAAAGAAGAAAAGGAAGAAGAAGAATCTTTTCGTGTAAGCAGAAAACCTTACACTCATCGGTGCAGCTTGGTTTTCTGCCTGCTGCAGACGCTTGAAAATAGATCAAACTGAACTCTTCTCATATAAACTCAGAATAAATTCTGGGTGTGAATTATATGAGGTAAAAACACTCCTATAGAAGCCTAGGAGGAAAAGTAAATAAAAAGATTTCTCTTTTTAGACTTTTTACCGGGGCATACTTAATTTTGTTCAAGAAAGAATTTTTGGGATATCTCCGGTATATAGCAAAAGCTAAAAAATGTACTAATTTGTTATTTCAGCACACAACTCATTAGTTTTTAGTGACAAGTTTCAAGTCTTGGTTAGACCCATCAACAGGTCCCAAATAGCGAAATTGGGTGATTTGAAAAACAAATGAAAGATCAAAAAAGAAGAAAGAAATGAAAAGTTTGCGAAAAATAGAAAATACAATTTTTTTATTTATTAAAAAAAATTTAAATTTTTTTTTAAAGAAACACATTCATTCGAAGCGAATCGAACCTGTATACGCCACGTAGTGGGCTGAAAAGTAAAGAAGAAAACGAAGAAGAAGAAGCTTTTCGTGTCAGCAGAAAACCTTACACTCATCGGTGCAGCTTGGTTTTCTGCCTGATGCAGACGCTTGAAAATAGATCAAACTGAACTCTTCTCATATAAACACAGAATAAATTCTGGGTGTGAATTACGTGAGGGAGAAACACTCCTATACAAGCCTAGGAGGAAAAATAAAGAAAAAGATTTCTCTTTTTGGACTTTTTACCGGGTTATACTTAATTTTGTTCACGAAAGAATTTTTGGGATATCTCCGGTATGTAGCAAAACCTAAAAAATATTCTAATTTGTTATTTCATTACACAACCCATTAATTTTTGGTGACAAGTTTGAAGTCTTGGTTAGACCCATCAACAGGTCCCAAATAGCGAAATTGGGTGATTTGAAAAACAAATGAAAAATGAAAAAAGAAAAAAGAAATGAAAAGTTTGCGAAAAATAGAAAATACAATTTTTTTATTTATTAAAAAAATTTAAAAAATTTTTTGAAGAAACAGATTCATTCGAAGCGAATCGAACCTATATACGCCACGCAGTGGGCTGAAAAATAAAGAAGAAAAGGAAGAAGAAGAATCATTTCCTGTCAGCAGAAAACCTTGCACTCATCGGTGCAGCTTGGTTTTCTGCCTGCTGCAGACGCTTGAAAATAGATCAAACTGAACTCTTCTCATATAAACTCAGAATAAATTCTGGGTGTGAATTATATGAGGGAAAAACACTCCTATACAAGCCTAGGAGGAAAAGTAAAGAAAAAGATTTCTCTTTTTGGACTTTTTACCGGGTTATACTTAATTTTGTTCAAGAAAGAATTCTTGGGATATCTCCGGTATACAGCAAAAGCTAAAAAATGTCCTAATTTGTTATTTCATCACACAACCCATTAATTTTTGGTGACAAGTTTGAAGTCTTGGTTTGACTCATCAACACGTCCCAAATAGCGAAATTGGGTGATTTGAAAAACAAATGAAAAATGAAAAAAAAAGGAGAGAAATGTAAACTTTGAGAAAAATGGAAAAACAATTTTTTTATTTATTAAAAAAAAAATTTTAATTTTTTTTTAAAGAAACAGATCCATCGAAGCGAATCGAAATAAAGAAAAAGATTTCTCTTTTTGGACTTTTTACCGGGTTATACTTAATTTTGTTCAAGAAAGAATTTTTGGGATATCTCCGGTATATAGCAAAAGCTAAAAAATGTTGTAATTTGTTATTTCATTACACAACCCATTAATTTTTGGTGACAAGTTTGAAGTCTTGGTTTGACTCATCAACACGTCCCAAATAGCGAAATTGGGTGATTTGAAAAACAAATGAAGAATGAAAAAGGAAGAAGGAAATGAAAAGTTTGAGAAAATCAGAAAAAACAATTTTTTTTATTTATTAAACAAATTTAAAAATTTTATTGAAGAAACAGATTCATTCGAAGCGAATCGAACCTGTATACGCCACGCAGTGGGCTAAAAAATAAAGAAGGAAAGGAAGAAGAAGAATCGTTTCGTGTAAGCAGAAAACCTTACACTCATCGGTGCAGCTTGGTTTTTTGCATGCTGCAGACGCTTGAAAATAGATCAAACTGAACTGTTCTCACATAAACTCAGAATAAAATCTGGGTGTGAATTATATGAGGGAAAAACACTCCTATATAAGCCTAGGAGGAAAAATAAATAAAATGATTTCTCTTTTTGGACTTTTTACCGGGGCATACTTAATTTTGTTCAAGAAAGAATTTTTGGGATATCTCCGGTATATAGCAATAGCTAAAAAATGTACTAATTTGTTATTTCATCACACAACTCATTAATTTTTGGTGACAAGTTTCAAGTCTTGGTTAGACTCATCTACAGGTCCCATATAGGGAAATTGGGTGATTTGAAAAACAAATGAATAATTAAAAAAGAAGAAAGAAATGAAAAGTTTGCGAAAAATAGAAAATACAATTTTTTTATTTATAAAAAAAATTTAAATTTTTTTTTAAAGAAACAGATTCATTCGAAGCGAATCGAACGTGTATACGCCACGCAGTGGGCTGAAAAATAAAGAAGAAAACGAAGAAGAAGAAGCTTTTCGTGTCAGCAGAAAACCTTACACTCATCGGTGCAGCTTGGTTTTCTGCCTGCTGCAGACGCTTGAAAATAGATCAAACTGAACTCTTCTCATATAAACTCAGAATAAATTCTGGGTGTGAATTATATGAGGGAAAAACACTCCTATACAAGCTTAGGAGGAAAAATAAAGAAAAAGATTTCTCTTTTTGGACTTTTTACCGGGTTATACTTAATTTTGTTCAAGAAAGAATTTTTGGGATATCTCCGGTATATAGCAAAAGCTAAAAAATGTACTAATTTGCTATTTCATCACACAACTCATTAATTTTTGGTGACAAGTTTCAAGTCTTGGTTAGACCCATCAACAGGTCCCAAATAGCGAAATTGGGTGATTTGAAAAACAAATGAAAAATGAAAAAAGAAATGAAAAGTTTGCGAAAAATAGAAAATACAATTTTTTTATTTATTAAAAAAATTTAAAAAATTTTTTGAAGAAACAGATTCATTCGAAGCGAATCGAACCTGTATACGCCACGCAGTGGCCTGAAAAATAAAGAAGAAAAGGAAGAAGAAGAAGGGTTTCGTGTAAGCAGAAAACCTTACACTCATCGGTGCAGCTTGGTTTTCTGCCTGCTGCAGACGCTTGAAAATAGATCAAACTGAACTCTTCTCATATAAACTCAGAATAAATTCTGGGTGTGAATTATATGAGGGAAAAACACTCCTATACAAGCCTAGGAGGAAAAATAAAGAAAAAGATTTCTCTTTTTGGACTTTTTACCGGGTTAAATTTAATTTTGTTCAAGAAAGAATTTTTGGGATATCTCCGGTATACAGCAAAAGCTAAAAAATGTTCTAATTTGTTATTTCATCACACAACCCATTAATTTTAGGTGACCAGTTTCAAGTATTGGTTTGACCCATCAACACGTCCAAAATAGCGAAATTGGGTGATTTGAAAAACAAATGAAAAATGAAAAAAGAAGAAAGAAATGAAAAGTTTGAGAAAATCAGAAAAAACAATTTTTTTTTATTTATTAAACAAATTTAAAAATTTTATTGAAGAAACAGATTCATTCGAAGCGAATCAAACCTGTATACGCCACGCAGTGGGCTGAAAAATAAAGAAGGAAAGGAAGAAGAAGAAGCTTTTCGTGTCAGCAGAAAACCTTACACTCATCGGTGCAGCTTGGTTTTCTGCCTGATGCAGACGCTTGAAAATAGATCAAACTGAACTCTTCTCATATAAACACAGAATAAATTCTGGGTGTGAATTACGTGAGGGAGAAACACTCCTATACAAGCCTAGGGGGAAAAATAAAGAAAAAGATTTCTCTTTTTGGACTTTTTACCGGGTTATACTTAATTTTGTTCAAGAAAGAATTTTTGGGATATCTCCGGTATATAGCAAAAGCTAAAAAATGTACTAATTTGTTATTTCAGCACACAACTCATTAGTTTTTAGTGACAAGTTTCAAGTCTTGGTTAGACCCATCAACAGGTCCCAAATAGCGAAATTGGGTGATTTGAAAAACAAATGTAAAATCAAAAAAAGAAGAAAGAAATGAAAAGTTTGCGAAAAATAGAAAATACAATTTTTTTATTTATTAAAAAAATTCAAAAATTTTTTTGAAGAAACAGATTCATTCGAAGCGAATCGAACCTGTATACGCCACGCAGTGGCCTGAAAAATAAAGAAGAAAAGGAAGAAGAAGAATCTTTTCGTGTAAGCAGAAAACCTTACACTCATCGGTGCAGCTTGGTTTTCTGCCTGCTGCAGACGCTTGAAAATAGATCAAACTGAACTCTTCTCATATAAACACAGAATAAATTCTGGGTGTGAATTACGTGAGGGAGAAACACTCCTATACAAGCCTAGGGGGAAAAATAAAGAAAAAGATTTCTCTTTTTGGACTTTTTACCGGGTTATACTTAATTTTGTTCAAGAAAGAATTTTTGGGATATCTCCGGTATATAGCAAAAGCTAAAAAATATTCTAATTTGTTATTTCATTACACAACCCATTAATTTTTGGTGACAAGTTTGAAGTCTTGGTTTGACTCATCAACAGGTCCCAAATAGCGAAATTGGGTGATTTGAAAAACAAATGTAAAATCAAAAAAAGAAGAAAGAAATGAAAAGTTTGCGAAAAATAGAAAATACAATTTTTTTATTTATTAAAAAAATTCAAAAATTTTTTTGAAGAAACAGATTCATTCGAAGCGAATCGAACCTGTATACGCCACGCAGTGGCCTGAAAAATAAAGAAGAAAAGGAAGAAGAAGAATCTTTTCGTGTAAGCAGAAAACCTTACACTCATCGGTGCAGCTTGGTTTTCTGCCTGCTGCAGACGCTTGAAAATAGATCAAACTGAACTCTTCTCATATAAACTCAGAATAAATTCTGGGTGTGAATTATATGAGGGAAAAACACTCCTATAGAAGCCTAGGAGGAAAAGTAAATAAAAAGATTTCTCTTTTTAGACTTTTTACCGGGGCATACTTAATTTTGTTCAAGAAAGAATTTTTGGGATATCTCCGGTATATAGCAAAAGCTAAAAAATGTACTAATTTGTTATTTCAGCACACAACTCATTAGTTTTTAGTGACAAGTTTCAAGTCTTGGTTAGACCCATCAACAGGTCCCAAATAGCGAAATTGGGTGATTTGAAAAACAAATGAAAGATCAAAAAAGAAGAAAGAAATGAAAAGTTTGCGAAAAATAGAAAATACAATTTTTTTATTTATTAAAAAAAATTTAAATTTTTTTTTAAAGAAACACATTCATTCGAAGCGAATCGAACCTGTATACGCCACGTAGTGGGCTGAAAAGTAAAGAAGAAAACGAAGAAGAAGAAGCTTTTCGTGTCAGCAGAAAACCTTACACTCATCGGTGCAGCTTGGTTTTCTGCCTGATGCAGACGCTTGAAAATAGATCAAACTGAACTCTTCTCATATAAACACAGAATAAATTCTGGGTGTGAATTACGTGAGGGAGAAACACTCCTATACAAGCCTAGGAGGAAAAATAAAGAAAAAGATTTCTCTTTTTGGACTTTTTACCGGGTTATACTTAATTTTGTTCACGAAAGAATTTTTGGGATATCTCCGGTATGTAGCAAAAGCTTAAAAATATTCTAATTTGTTATTTCATTACACAACCCATTAATTTTTGGTGACAAGTTTGAAGCCTTGGTTTGACTCATCAACAGGTCCCAAATAGCGAAATTGGGTGATTTGAAAAACAAATGAAAAATCAAAAAAGAAGAAAGAAATGAAAAGTTTGCGAAAAATAGAAAATACAATTTTTTTATTTATTAAAAAAAAATTTTAATTTTTTTTTTAAAGAAACACATTCATTCGAAGCGAATCGAACCTGTATACGCCACGCAGTGGGCTGAAAGGTAAAGAAGAAAACGAAGAAGAAGAAGCTTTTCGTGTCAGCAGAAAACCTTACACTCATCGGTGCAGCTTGGTTTTCTGCCTGATGCAGACGCTTGAAAATAGGTCAAACTGAACTCTTCTCATATAAACACAGAATAAATTCTGGGTGTGAATTACGTGAGGGAGAAACACTCCTATGCAAGCCTAGGAGGAAAAATAAAGAAAAAGTTTTCTCTTTTAGGACTTTTTACCGGGTTATACTTAATTTTGTTTACGAAAGAATTTTTGGGATATCTCCGGTATGTAGCAAAAGCTAAAAAATATTCTAATTTGTTATTTCATTACACAACCTATTAACTTTTGGTGACAAGTTTGAAGCCTTGGTTTGACTCATCAACACGTCCCAAATAGCGATATTGGGTGATTTGAAAAACAAATGAAAAATGAAAAAAAAAGAAATATATAGTTTCAGATAAATGGAAAAAACAATTTTTTTATTTATTAAAAAAAAAAATGTAAAATTTTATTTAAAGAAACAGATTCATTCGAAGCGAATCGAACCTGTATACGCCACGCATTGGGCTGAAAAATAAAGAAGAAAAGGAAGAAGAAGAAGCGTATCATGTCAGCAGAAAACCTTACACTCATCAGTGCAACTTGGTTTTCTGCCTGCTGCAGACTCTTGAAAATAGATCAAATTGAACCCTACTCATACAAACTCAGAATAAATTCTGGGTGTGAATTATATGAGGGAGAAACACTCCTATTCAATCCTAGGAGGAAAAATAAAGAAAAATATTTCTCTTTTTGGACTTTTTACCGGGTTATACTTAATTTAGTTCAAGAAAGAATTTTTGGGATATCTCCGGTATATAGCAAAAGCTTAAAAATGTACTAATTTGTTATTTCATCACACAACTCATTAATTTTTGGTGACAAGTTTCAAGTCTTGGTTAGACCCATCAACAGGTCTCAAATAGCGAAATTGGGTGATTTGAAAAACAAATGAAAAGTGAAAAAAGAAGAAAGAAATGAAAAGTTTGCGAAAAATAGAAAATACAGTTTTTTTATTTATTAAAAAAATTTAAAAAATTTTTTGAAGAAACAGATTCATTCGAAGCGAATCGAACCTGTATACGCCACGCAGTGGGCTGAAAAATAAAGAAGGAAAGGAAGAAGAAGAATCGTTTCGTGTAAGCAGAAAACCTTATACTCATCGGTGCAGCGTGGTTTTCTGCATGCTGCGAACGCTTGAAAATAGATCAAACTGAACTCTTCTCACATAAACTCAGAATAAAATCTGGGTGTGAATTATATGAGGGAAAAACACTCCTATATAAACCTAGGAGGAAAAATAAATAAAATGATTTCTCTTTTTGGACTTTTTACCGGGGCATACTTAATTTTGTTCAAGAAAGAATTTTTGGGATATCTCCGGTATATAGCAATAGCTAAAAAATGTACTAATTTGTTATTTCATCACACAACTCATTAATTTTTGGTGACAAGTTTCAAGTCTTGGTTAGACTAATCAACAGGTCCCAAATAGCGAAATTGGGTGATTTGAAAAACAAATGAAAAATCAAAAAAAGAAGAAAGAAATGAAAAGTTTGCGAAAAATAGGAAATACAATTTTTTTTTTATTAAAAAAAATTTTAATTTTTTTTTTAAGAAACACATTATTCGAAGCGAATCGAACCTGTATACGCCACGCAGTGGGCTGAAAAATAAAGAAGAAAACGAAGAAGAAGAAGCTTTTCGTGTCAGCAGAAAACCTTACACTCATCGGTGCAGCTTGGTTTTCTGCCTGATGCAGACGCTTGAAAATAGATCAAACTGAACTCTTCTCATATAAACACAGAATAAATTCTGGGTGTGAATTTTGTGAGGGAGAAACACTCCTATACAAGCCTAGGAGGAAAAATAAAGAAAAAGATTTCTCTTTTTGGACTTTTTACCGGGTTATACTTAATTTTGTTCAAGAAAAATTTTTTGGGATATCTCCGGTATATAGCAAAAGCTAAAAAATATTCCAATTTGTTATTTCATTACACAACCCATTAATTTTTGGTGACAAGTTTGAAGTCTTGGTTTGACTCATCAACAGGTCCCAAATAGCGTAATTGGGTGATTTGAAAAACAAATGAAAAATCAAAAAAGAAGAAAGACATGAAAAGTTTGCGAAAAATAGAAAATACAATTTTTTTATTTATTAAAAAAATTTAAAAATTTTTTTGAAGAAACAGATTCATTCGAAGCGAATCGAACCTGTATACACCACGCAGTGGCCTGAAAAATAAAGAAGAAAAGGAAGAAGAAGAAGCGTTTCGTGTAAGCAGAAAACCTTACACTCATCGGTGCAGCTTGGTTTTCTGCCTGATGCAGACGCTTGAAAATAGATCAAACTGAACTCTTCTCATATAAACACAGAATAAATTCTGGGTGTGAATTATGTGAGGGAGAAACACTCCTATACAAGCCTAGGAGGAAAAATAAAGAAAAAGATTTCTCTTTTTGGACTTTTTACCGGGTTATACTTAATTTTGTTCACGAAAGAATTTTTGGGATATCTCCGGTATATAGCAGAAGCTAAAAAATATTCTAATTTGTTATTTCATTACACAACCCATTAACTTTTGGTGACAAGTTTGAAGCCTTGGTTTGACTCATCAACACGTCCCAAATAGCGATATTGGGTGATTTGAAAAACAAATGAAAAGTGAAAAAAAAAGAAATATATAGTTTCAGATAAATGGAAAAAACAATTTTTTTATTTACTAAAAAAAAAAATGTAAAATTTTATTTAAAGAAACAGATTCATTCGAAGCGAATCGAACCTGTATACGCCACGCATTGGGCTGAAAAATAAAGAAGAAAAGGAAGAAGAAGAAGCGTATCATGTCAGCAGAAAACCTTACACTCATCAGTGCAACTTGGTTTTCTGCCTGCTGCAGACTCTTGAAAATAGATCAAACTGAACTCTTCTCATATAAACACAGAATAAATTCTGGGTGTGAATTATGTGATGGAGAAACACTCCTATACAAGCCTAGGAGGAAAAATAAAGAAAAAGATTTCTATTTTTGGAGTTTTTATCGGGTTATACTTAATTTTGTTCAAGAAAGAATTTTTGGGATATCTCCGGTATATAGCAAAAGCTAAAAAATGTTCTAATTTGTTATTTCATCACACAACCCATTAATTTTAGGTGACCAGTTTCAAGTATTGGTTTGACCCATCAACACGTCCCAAATAGCGAAATTGGGTGATTTGAAAAACAAATGAAAAGTGAAAAAAGAAGAAAGAAATGAAAAGTTTGCGAAAAATAGAAAATACAATTTTTTTATTTATTAAAAAAAATTAAAAAATTTTTTGAAGAAACAGATCCATTCGAAGCGAATCGAACCTGTATACGCCACGCAGTGGGCTAAAAATAAACAAGGAAAGGAAGAAGAAGAATCGTTTCGTGTAAGCAGAAAACCTTACACTCATCGGTGCAGCTTGGTTTTCTGCATGCTGCAGACGCTTGAAAATAGATCAAACTGAACTCTTCTCACATAAACTCAGAATAAAATCTGGGTGTGAATTATATCAGGGAAAAACACTCCTATATAAGCCTAGGAGGAAAAATAAATAAAATGATTTCTCTTTTTGGACTTTTTACCGGGGCATTCTTAATTTTGTTCAAGAAAGAATTTTTGGGATATCTCCGGTATATAGCAGTAGCTAAAAAATGTACTAATTTGTTATTTCATCACACAACTCATTAATTTTTGGTGACAAGTTTCAAGTCTTGGTTAGACTAATCAACAGGTCCCAAATAGCGAAAGTGGGTGATTTGAAAAACAAATGAAAAATCAAAAAAAATGAAGAAAGAAATGAAAAGTTTGCGAAAAATAGAAAATACAATTTTTTTATTTATTAAAAAAAATTTAAATTTTTTTTTAAAGAAACACATTCATTCGAAGCGAATCGAACCTGTATACGCCACGCCGTGGGCTGAAAAATAAAGAAGAAAACGAAGAAGAAGAATCTTTTCGTGTCAGCAGAAAACCTTACACTCATCGGTGCAGCTTGGTTTTCTGCCTGATGCAGACGCTTGAAAATAGATCAAACTGAACTCTTCTCATATAAACACAGAATAAATTCTGGGTGTGAATTATGTGGGGGAGAAACACTCCTATACAAGCCTAGGAGGAAAAATAAAGAAAAAGATTTCTCTTTTTGGACTTTTTACCGGGTTATACTTAATTTTGTTCAAGAAAGAATTTTTGGGATATCTCCGGTATATAGCAAAAGCTAAAAAATATTCTAATTTGTTATTTCATTACACAACCCATTAATTTTTGGTGACAAGTTTGAAGTCTTGGTTTGACTCATCAACAGGTCCCAAATAGCGAAATTGGGTGATTTGAAAAACAAATGAAAAACCAAAAAAAGAAGAAAGAAATGAAAAGTTTGCGAAAAATAGAAAATACAATTTTTTTATTTATTAAAAAAATTTAAAAATTTTTTTGAAGAAACAGATCCATTCGAAGCGAATCGAACCTGTATACGCCACGCAGTGGCCTGAAAAATAAAGAAGAAAAGGAAGAAGAAGAAGCGTTTCGTGTAAGCAGAAAACCTTACACTCATCGGTGCAGCTTGGTTTTCTGCCTGCTGCAGACGCTTGAAAATAGATCAAACTGAACTCTTCTCATATAAACTCAGAATAAATTCTGGGTGTGAATTATATGAGGGAAAAACACTCCTATACAAGCCTAGGAGGAAAAATAAATAAAAGGATTTCTCTTTTTGGACTTTTTACCGGGTTATACTTAATTTTGTTCAAGAAAGAATTTTTGGGATATCTCCGGTATATAGCAAAAGCTAAAAAATGTACTAATTTGTTATTTCAACACACAACTCATTAGTTTTTGGTAATAAGTTTCAAGTCTTGGTTAGACCCATCAACAGGTCCCAAATAGCGAAATTGGGTGATTTGAAAAACAAATGAAAAATCAAAAAAAGAAGAAAGAAATGAAAAGTTTGCGAAAAATAGAAAATACAATTTTTTTATTTATTAAAAAAAATTTAAATTTTTTTTTAAAGAAACACATTCATTCGAAGCGAATCGAACCTGTATACCCCACGCAGTGGGCTGAAAAGTAAAGAAGAAAACGAAGAAGAAGAAGCTTTTCGTGTCAGCAGAAAACCTTACACTCATCGGTGCAGCTTGGTTTTCTGCCTGATGCAGACGCTTGAAAATAGATCAAACTGAACTCTTCTCATATAAACACAGAATAAATTCTGGGTGTGAATTATGTGAGGGAGAAACACTCCTATACAAGCCTAGGAGGAAAAATAAAGAAAAATATTTCTCTTTTTGGACTTCTTACCGGGTTATACTTAATTTTGTTCAAGAAAGAATTTTTGGGATATCTCCGGTATATAGCAAAAGCTAAAAAATGTACTAATTTGTTATTTCAACACACAACTCATTAGTTTTTGGTAATAAGTTTCAAGTCTTGGTTAGACCCATCAACAGGTCCCAAATAGCGAAATTGGGTGATTTGAAAAACAAATGAAAAATCAAAAAAAGAAGAAAGAAATGAAAAGTTTGCGAAAAATAGAAAATACAATTTTTTTATTTATTAAAAAAAATTTAAATTTTTTTTTAAAGAAACACATTCATTCGAAGCGAATCGAACCTGTATACCCCACGCAGTGGGCTGAAAAGTAAAGAAGAAAACGAAGAAGAAGAAGCTTTTCGTGTCAGCAGAAAACCTTACACTCATCGGTGCAGCTTGGTTTTCTGCCTGATGCAGACGCTTGAAAATAGATCAAACTGAACTCTTCTCATATAAACACAGAATAAATTCTGGGTGTGAATTATGTGAGGGAGAAACACTCCTATACAAGCCTAGGAGGAAAAATAAAGAAAAATATTTCTCTTTTTGGACTTCTTACCGGGTTATACTTAATTTTGTTCACGAAAGAATTTTTGGGATATGTCCGGTATATAGCAGAAGCTAAAAAATATTCTAATTTGTTATTTCATTACACAACCCATTAACTTTTGGTGACAAGTTTGAAGCCTTGGTTTGGCTCATCAACACGTCCCAAATAGCGATATTGGGTGATTTGAAAAACAAATGAAAAGTGAAAAAAAAAAGAAATATATAGTTTCAGATAAATGGAAAAAACAATTTTTTTATTTACTAAAAAAAAAATGTAAAATTTTATTTAAAGAAACAGATTCATTCGAAGCGAATCGAACCTGTATACGTCACGCATTGGGCTGAAAAATAAAGAAGAAAAGGAAGAAGAAGAAGCGTATCATCTCAGCAGAAAACCTTACACTCATCAGTGCAACCTGGTTTTCTGCCTGCTGCAGACTCTTGAAAATAGATCAAACTGAACTCTTCTCATATAAACACAGAATAAATTCTGGGTGTGAATTATGTGATGGAGAAACACTCCTATACAAGCCTAGGAGGAAAAATAAAGAAAAAGATTTCTCTTTTTGGACTTTTTATCGGGTTATACTTAATTTTGTTCAAGAAAGAATTTTTGGGATATCTCCGGTATATAGCAAAAGCTAAAAAATGTTCTAATTTGTTATTTCATCACACAACCCATTAATTTTAGGTGACAAGTTTCAAGTATTGGTTTGACCCATCAACACGTCCCAAATAGCGAAATTGGGTGATTTGAAAAACAAATGAAAAATGAAAAAAGAAGAAAGAAAAGAGATGTTTGAGAAAATCGGAAAAAATAATTTTTTTTATTTATTAAACAAATTTAAAAATTTTATTGAAGAAACAGATTCATTCGAAGCGAATCAAACCTGTATACGCCACGCAGTGGGCTAAAAAATAAAGAAGGAAAGGAAGAAGAAGAATCGTTTCGTGTAAGCAGAAAACCTTACACTCATCGGTGCAGCTTGGTTTTCTGCATGCTGCGAACGCTTGAAAATAGATCAAACTGAACTCTTCTCACATAAACTCAGAATAAAATCTGGGTGTGAATTATATGAGGGAAAAACACTCCTATATAAGCCTAGGAGGAAAAATAAATAAAATGATTTCTCTTTTTGGACTTTTTACCGGGGCATTCTTAATTTTGTTCAAGAAAGAATTTTTGGGATATCTCCGGTATATAGCAATAGCTAAAAAATGTACTAATTTGTTATTTCATCACACAACTCATTAATTTTTGGTGACAAGTCTCAAGTCTTGGTTAGACTAACAAACAGGTCCCAAATAGCGAAAGTGGGTGATTTGAAAAACAAATGAAAAATCAAAAAAAGAAGAAAGAAATGAAAAGTTTGCGAAAAATAGAAAATACAATTTTTTTATTTATTAAAAAAAATTTAAATTTTTTTTTAAAGAAACACATTCATTCCAAGCGAATCGAACCTGTATACGCCACGCCGTGGGCTGAAAAATAAAGAAGAAAACGAAGAAGAAGAATCTTTTCGTGTCAGCAGAAAACCTTACACTCATCGGTGCAGCTTGGTTTTCTGCCTGATGCAGACGCTTGAAAATAGATCAAACTGAACTCTTCTCATATAAACACAGAATAAATTCTGGGTGTGAATTATGTGAGGGAGAAACACTCCTATACAAGCCTAGGAGGAAAAATAAAGAAAAAGATTTCTCTTTTTGGACTTTTTACCGGGTTATACTTAATTTTGTTCAAGAAAGAATTTTTGGGATATCTCCGGTATATAGCAAAAGCTAAAAAATATTCTAATTTGTTATTTCATCACACAACCCATTAATTTTAGGTGACCAGTTTCACGTATTGGTTTGACTCATCAACAGGTCCCAAATAGCGAAATTGGGTGATTTGAAAAACAAATGAAAAATGAAAAAAGGAGAAAGAAATGAAAAGTTTGAGAAAATCAGAAAAAAAAATTTTTTTAAAGAAACAGATTAATGCGAAGCGAATCGAACCTGTATACGCCACGCAGTGGGCTGAAAAATAAAGAAGAAAAGGAAGAAGAAGAAGCGTTTCATGTCAGCAGAAAACCTTACACTCATCAGTGCAACTTGGTTTTCTGCCTGCTGCAGACGCTTGAAAATAGATCAAACTGAACTCTTCTCATATAAACTCAGAATAAATTCTGGGTGTGAATTATATGAGGGAAAAACACTCCTATACAAGTCTTGGAGGAAAAATAAAGAAAAAGATTTCTCTTTTTGGACTTTTTACCGGGTTATACTTAATTTTGTTCAAGAAAGAATTTTTGGGATATCTCCGGTATATAGCAAAAGCTAAAAAATGTTCTAATTTGTTATTTCATTACACAACCCATTAATTTTTGGTGACAAGTTTGAAGTCTTGGTTTGACTCATCAACACGTCCCAAATAGCGAAATTGGGTGATTTGAAAAACTAATGAAGAATGAAAAAAGAAGAAGGAAATGAAAAGTTTGAGAAAAATAGAAAAATCATTTTTTTTTATTTATTAAAAAAATTTAAAATTTTATTGAAGAAACAGATTCATTCGAAGCGAATCGAACCTATATACGCCACGCAGTGGGCTGAAAAATAAAGAAGAAAAGGAAGAAGAAGAATCGTTTCCTGTCAGCAGAAAACCTTGTACTCATCGGTGCAGCTTGGTTTTCTGCCTGCTGCAGACGCTTGAAAATAGATCAAACTGAACTCTTCTCATATAAACTCAGAATAAATTCTGGGTGTGAATTATATGAGGGAAAAACACTCCTATACAAGCCTAGGAGGAAAAGTAAAGAAAAAGATTTCTCTTTTTGGACTTTTTACCGGGTTATACTTAATTTTGTTCAAGAAAGAATTCTTGGGATATCTCCGGTATACAGCAAAAGCTAAAAAATGTTCTAATTTGTTATTTCATCACACAACCCATTAATTTTTGGTGACAAGTTTGAAGTCTTGGTTTGACTCATCAACACGTCCCAAATAGCGAAATTGGGTGATTTGAAAAACAAATGAAAAATGAAAAAAAAAAGGAGAGAAATGTAAACTTTGAGAAAAATGGAAAAACAATTTTTTTATTTATTAAAAAAAAAATTTTAATTTTTTTTTAAAGAAACAGATCCATCGAAGCGAATCGAAATAAAGAAAAAGATTTCTCTTTTTGGACTTTTTACCGGGTTATACTTAATTTTGTTCAAGAAAGAATTTTTGGGATATCTCCGGTATATAGCAAAAGCTAAAAAATGTTGTAATTTGTTATTTCATTACACAACCCATTAATTTTTGGTGACAAGTTTGAAGTCTTGGTTTGACTCATCAACACGTCCCAAATAGCGAAATTGGGTGATTTGAAAAACAAATGAAGAATGAAAAAGGAAGAAGGAAATGAAAAGTTTGAGAAAATCAGAAAAAACAATTTTTTTTATTTATTAAACAAATTTAAAAATTTTATTGAAGAAACAGATTCATTCGAAGCGAATCGAACCTGTATACGCCACGCAGTGGGCTGAAAAATAAAGAAGAAAAGGAAGAAGAAGAATCGTTTCGTGTAAGCAGAAAACCTTACACTCATCGGTGAAGCTTGGTTTTTTGCATGCTGTGGACGCTTGAAAATAGATCAAACTGAACTGTTCTCACATAAACTCAGAATAAAATCTGGGTGTGAATTATATGAGGGAAAAACACTCCTATATAAGCCTAGGAGGAAAAATAAATAAAATGATTTCTCTTTTTGGACTTTTTACCGGGGCATACTTAATTTTGTTCAAGAAAGAATTTTTGGGATATCTCCGGTATATAGCAATAGCTAAAAAATGTACTAATTTGCTATTTCATCACACAACTCATTAATTTTTGGTGACAAGTTTCAAGTCTTGGTTAGACCCATCAACAGGTCCCAAATAGCGAAATTGGGTGATTTGAAAAACAAATGAAAAATGAAAAAAGAAAAAAGAAATGAAAAGTTTGCGAAAAATAGAAAATACAATTTTTTTATTTATTAAAAAAATTTAAAAAATTTTTTGAAGAAACAGATTCATTCGAAGCGAATCGAACCTGTATACGCCACGCAGTGGCCTGAAAAATAAAGAAGAAAAGGAAGAAGAAGAAGGGTTTCGTGTAAGCAGAAAACCTTACACTCATCGGTGCAGCTTGGTTTTCTGCCTGCTGCAGACGCTTGAAAATAGATCAAACTGAACTCTTCTCATATAAACTCAGAATAAATTCTGGGTGTGAATTATATGAGGGAAAAACACTCCTATACAACCCTAGGAGGAAAAATAAAGAAAAAGATTTCTCTTTTTGGACTGTTTACCGGGTTAAACTTAATTTTGTTCAAGAAAGAATTTTTGGGATATCTCCGGTATACAGCAAAAGCTAAAAAATGTTCTAATTTGTTATTTCATCACACAACTCATTAATTTTTGGTGACAAGTTTCAAGGCTTGGTTAGACTTATCAACAGGTCCCATATAGCGAAATTGGGTGATTTGAAAAACAAATGAAAAATTAAAAAAGAAGAAAGAAATGAAAAGTTTGCGACAAATAGAAAATACAAATTTTTTATTTATAAAAAAAATTTAATTTTTTTTTAAAGAAACAGATTCATTCGAAGCGAACCGAACCTGTACACGCCACGCAGTGGGCTGAAAAATAAAGAAGAAAACGAAGAAGAAGAAGCTTTTCGTGTCAGCAGAAAACCTTACACTCATCGATGCAGCTTGGTTTTCTGCCTGCTGCAGACGCTTGAAAATAGATCAAACTGAACTCTTCTCATATAAACACAGAATAAATTCTGGGTGTGACCTATGTGAGGGAGAAACACTCCTATACAAGCCTAGGAGGAAAAATAAAGAAAAAGATTTCTCTTTTTGGACTTTTTACCGGGTTATACTTAATTTTGTTCAAGAAAGAATTTTTGGGATATCTCCGGTATATAGCAAAAGCTAAAAAATGTTCTAATTTGTTATTTCATCACACAACCCATTAATTTTAGGTGACCAGTTTCAAGTATTGGTTTGACCCATCAACACGTCCCAAATAGCGAAATTGGGTGATTTGAAAAACAAATGAAAAATGAAAAAAGAAGAAAGAAATGAAAAGTTTGAGAAAATCAGAAAAAACAATTTTTTTTTATTTATTAAACAAATTTAAAAATTTTATTGAAGAAACAGATTCATTCGAAGCGAATCAAACCTGTATACGCCACGCAGTGGGCTGAAAAATAAAGAAGGAAAGGAAGAAGAAGAATCGTTTCGTGTAAGCAGAAAACATTACACTCATCGGTGCAGCTTGGTTTTCTGCATGCTGCGAACGCTTGAAAATAGATCAAACTGAACTCTTCTCACATAAACTCAGATTAAAATCTGGGTGTGAATTATATGAGGGAAAAACACTCCTATATAAGCCTAGGAGGAAAAATAAATAAAATGATTTCTCTTTTTGGACTTTTTACCGGGGCATTCTTAATTTTGTTCAAGAAAGAATTTTTGGGATATCTGCGGTATATATCAATAGCTAAAAAATGTACTAATTTGTTATTTCATCACACAACTCATTAATTTTTGGTGACAAGTTTCAAGTCTTGGTTAGACTAATCAACAGGTCCCAAATAGCGAAAGTGGGTGATTTGAAAAACAAATGAAAAATCAAAAAAAGAAGAAAGAAATGAAAAGCTTGCGAAAAATAGAAAATACAATTTTTTATTTATTAAAAAAAATTTAAATTTTTTTTAAAGAAACACATTCATTCGAAGCGAATCGAACCTGTATACGCCACGCCGTGGGCTGAAAAATAAAGAAGAAAACGAAGAAGAAGAATCTTTTCGTGTGAGCAGAAAACCTTACACTCATCAGTGCAACTTGGTTTTCTGCCTGCTGCAGACTATTGAAAATAGATCAAACTGAACTGTACTCATACAAACTCAGAATAAATTCTGGGTGTGAATTATATGATGGAAAAACACTCCTATACAAGCCTAGGAGGAAAAATAAAGAAAAGGGTTTCTCTTTTTGAACTTTTTACCGGGTTTTACTTAATTTTGTTCAAGAAAGAATTTTTGGGATATCTCCGGTATATAGCAAAAGCTAAATAATATTCTAATTTGTTATTTCATTACACAACCCATTAATTTTTGGTGACAAGTTGGAAGTCTTGGTTTGACTCATCAACAGGTCCCAAATAGCGAAATTGGGTGATTTGAAAAACAAATGCAAAATCAAAAAAAGAAGAAAGAAATGAAAAGTTTGCGAAAAATAGAAAATACAATTTTTTTATTTATTAAAAAAATTCAAAAAATTTTTTGAAGAAACAGATTCATTCGAAGCGAATCGAACCTGTATACGCCACGCAGTGGCCTGAAAAATAAAGAAGAAAAGGAAGAAGAAGAATCTTTTCGTGTAAGCAGAAAACCTTACACTCATCGGTGCAGCTTGGTTTTCTGCCTGCTGCAGACGCTTGAAAATAGATCAAACTGAACTCTTCTCATATAAACTCAGAATAAATTCTGGGTGTGAATTATATGAGGGAAAAACACTCCTATAGAAGCCTAGGAGGAAAAGTAAATAAAAAGATTTCTCTTTTTAGACTTTTTACCGGGGCATACTTAATTTTGTTCAAGAAAGAATTTTTGGGATATCTCCGGTATATAGCAAAAGCTAAAAAATGTACTAATTTGTTATTTCAACACACAACTCATTAGTTTTTAGTGAAAAGTTTCAAGTCTTGGTTAGACCCATCAACAGGTCCCAAATAGCGAAATTGGGTGATTTGAAAAACAAATGAAAAATCAAAAAAGAAGAAAGAAATGAAAAGTTTGCGAAAAATAGAAAATACAATTTTTTTATTTATTAAAAAAAATTTAAATTTTTTTTTAAAGAAACACATTCATTCGAAGCGAATCGAACCTGTATACGCCACGTAGTGGGCTGAAAAGTAAAGAAGAAAACGAAGAAGAAGAAGCTTTTCGTGTCAGCAGAAAACCTTACACTCATCGGTGCAGCTTGGTTTTCTGCCTGATGCAGACGCTTGAAAATAGATCAAACTGAACTCTTCTCATATAAACACAGAATAAATTCTGGGTGTGAATTACGTGAGGAGAAACACTCCTATACAAGCCTAGGAGGAAAAATAAAGAAAAAGATTTCTCTTTTTGGACTTTTTACCGGGTTATACTTAATTTTGTTCACGAAAGAATTTTTGGGATATCTCCGGTATGTAGCAAAACCTAAAAAATATTCTAATTTGTTATTTCATTACACAACCCATTAATTTTTGGTGACAAGTTTGAAGTCTTGGTTTGACTCATCAACAGGTCCCAAATAGCGAAATTGGGTGATTTGAAAAACAAATGAAAAATCAAAAAAAGAAGAAAGACATGAAAAGTTTGCGAAAAATAGAAAATACAATTTTTTTATTTATTAAAAAAATTTAAAAAATTTTTTGAAGAAACAGATCCATTCGAAGCGAATCGAACCTGTATACGCCACGCATTGGGCTGAAAAATAAAGAAGAAAAGGAAGAAGAAGAAGCGTATCATGTCAGCAGAAAACCTTACACTCATCAGTGCAACTTGGTTTTCTGCCTGCTGCAGACTCTTGAAAATAGATCAAATTGAACCCTACTCATACAAACTCAGAATAAATTCTGGGTGTGAATTATATGAGGGAGAAACACTCCTATACAAGCCTAGGAGGAAAAATAAAGAAAAAGATTTCTCTTTTAGGACTTTTTACCGGGTTATACTTAATTTTGTTCACGAAAGAATTTTTGGGATATCTCCGGTATGTAGCAAAAGCTAAAAAATATTCTAATTTGTTATTTCATTACACAACCCATTAATTTTTGGTGACAAGTTTGAAGCCTTGGTTTGGCTCATCAACAGGTCCCAAATAGCGAAATTGGGTGATTTGAAAAACAAATGAAAAATCAAAAAAGAAGAAAGAAATGAAAAGTTTGCGAAAAATAGAAAATACAATTTTTTTATTTATTAAAAAAAAATTTTAATTTTTTCTTTAAAGAAACACATTCATTCGAAGCGAATCGAACCTGTATACGCCACGCAGTGGGCTGAAAGGTAAAGAAGAAAACGAAGAAGAAGAAGCTTTTCGTGTCAGCAGAAAACCTTACACTCATCGGTGCAGCTTGGTTTTCTGCCTGATGCAGACGCTTGAAAATAGGTCAAACTGAACTCTTCTCATATAAACACAGAATAAATTCTGGGTGTGAATTACGTGAGGGAGAAACACTCCTATACAAGCCTAGGAGGAAAAATAAAGAAAAAGATTTCTCTTTTAGGACTTTATACCGGGTTATACTTAATTTTGTTTACGAAAGAATTTTTGGGATATCTCCGGTATGTAGCAAAAGCTAAAAAATATTCTAATTTGTTATTTCATTACACAACCTATTAACTTTTGGTGACAAGTTTGAAGCCTTGGTTTGACTCATCAACACGTCCCAAATAGCGATATTGGGTGATTTGAAAAACAAATGAAAAATGAAAAAAAAAGAAATATATAGTTTCAGATAAATGGAAAAAACAATTTTTTTATTTATTAAAAAAAAACATGTAAAATTTTATTTAAAGAAACAGATTCATTCGAAGCGAATCGAACCTGTATACGCCACGCATTGGGCTGAAAAATAAAGAAGAAAAGGAAGAAGAAGAAGCGTATCATGTCAGCAGAAAACCTTACACTCATCAGTGCAACTTGGTTTTCTGCCTGCTGCAGACTCTTGAAAATAGATCAAATTGAACCCTACTCATACAAACTCAGAATAAATTCTGGGTGTGAATTATATGAGGGAGAAACACTCCTATTCAAGCCTAGGAGGAAAAATAAAGAAAAAGATTTCTCTTTTAGGACTTTTTACCGGGTTATACTTAATTTTGTTCACGAAAGAATTTTTGGGATATCTCCGGTATGTAGCAAAAGCTAAAAAATATTCTAATTTGTTATTTCATTACACAACCCATTAATTTTTGGTGACAAGTTTGAAGCCTTGGTTTGACTCATCAACAGGTCCCAAATAGCGAAATTGGGTGATTTGAAAAACAAATGAAAAATCAAAAAAGAAGAAAGAAATGAAAAGTTTGCGAAAAATAGAAAATACAATTTTTTTATTTATTAAAAAAAAATTTTAATTTTTTCTTTAAAGAAACACATTCATTCGAAGCGAATCGAACCTGTATACGCCACGCAGTGGGCTGAAAGGTAAAGAAGAAAACGAAGAAGAAGAAGCTTTTCGTGTCAGCAGAAAACCTTACACTCATCGGTGCAGCTTGGTTTTCTGCCTGATGCAGACGCTTGAAAATAGGTCAAACTGAACTCTTCTCATATAAACACAGAATAAATTCTGGGTGTGAATTACGTGAGGGAGAAACACTCCTATACAAGCCTAGGAGGAAAAATAAAGAAAAAGATTTCTCTTTTAGGACTTTATACCGGGTTATACTTAATTTTGTTTACGAAAGAATTTTTGGGATATCTCCGGTATGTAGCAAAAGCTAAAAAATATTCTAATTTGTTATTTCATTACACAACCTATTAACTTTTGGTGACAAGTTTGAAGCCTTGGTTTGACTCATCAACACGTCCCAAATAGCGATATTGGGTGATTTGAAAAACAAATGAAAAATGAAAAAAAAAGAAATATATAGTTTCAGATAAATGGAAAAAACAATTTTTTTATTTATTAAAAAAAAACATGTAAAATTTTATTTTAAGAAACAGATTCATTCGAAGCGAATCGAACCTGTATACGCCACGCATTGGGCTGAAAAATAAAGAAGAAAAGGAAGAAGAAGAAGCGTATCATGTCAGCAGAAAACCTTACACTCATCAGTGCAACTTGGTTTTCTGCCTGCTGCAGACTCTTGAAAATAGATCAAATTGAACCCTACTCATACAAACTCAGAATAAATTCTGGGTGTGAATTATATGAGGGAGAAACACTCCTATTCAAGCCTAGGAGGAAAAATAAAGAAAAAGATTTCTCTTTTTGGACTTTTTACCGGGTTATACTTAATTTAGTTCAAGAAAGAATTTTTGGGATATCTCCGGTATATAGCAAAAGCTAAAAAATATTCCAATTTGTTATTTCATTACACAACCCATTAATTTTTGGTGACAAGTTTGAAGTCTTGGTTTGACTCATCAACAGGTCCCAAATAGCGTAATTGGGTGATTTGAAAAACAAATGAAAAATCAAAAAAAGAAGAAAGACATGAAAAGTTTGCGAAAAATAGAAAATACAATTTTTTTATTTATTAAAAAAATTTAAAAATTTTTTTGAAGAAACAGATTCATTCGAAGCGAATCGAACCTGTATACACCACGCAGTGGCCTGAAAAATAAAGAAGAAAAGGAAGAAGAAGAAGCGTTTCGTGTAAGCAGAAAACCTTACACTCATCGGTGCAGCTTGGTTTTCTGCCTGATGCAGACGCTTGAAAATAGATCAAACTGAACTCTTCTCATATAAACACAGAATAAATTCTGGGTGTGAATTATGTGAGGGAGAAACACTCCTATTCAAGCCTAGGAGGAAAAATAAAGAAAAAGATTTCTCTTTTTGGAGTTTTTATCGGGTTATACTTAATTTTGTTCAAGAAAGAATTTTTGGGATATCTCCGGTATATAGCAAAAGCTAAAAAATGTTCTAATTTGTTATTTCATCACACAACCCATTAATTTTAGGTGACCAGTTTCAAGTATTGGTTTGACCCATCAACACGTCCCAAATAGCGAAATTGGGTGATTTGAAAAACAAATGAAAAATGAAAAAAGAAGAAAGAAATGAAAAGTTTGAGAAAATCGGAAAAAACAATTTTTTTTTATTTATTAAACAAATTTAAAAATTTTATTGAAGAAACAGATTCATTCGAAGCGAATCAAACCTGTATACGCCACGCAGTGGGCTGAAAAATAAAGAAGGAAAGGAAGAAGAAGAATCGTTTCATGTAAGCAGAAAACCTTACACTCATCGGTGCAGCTTGGTTTTCTGCATGCTGCGAACGCTTGAAAATAGATCAAACCGAACTCTTCTCATATAAACTCAGAATAAATTCTGGGTGTGAATTATATGAGGGAAAAACACTCCTATACAAGCCTAGGAGGAAAAATAAATAAAAGGATTTCTCTTTTTGGACTTTTTACCGGGTTATACTTAATTTTGTTCAAGAAAGAATTTTTGGGATATCTCCGGTATATAGCAAAAGCTAAAAAATGTACTAATTTGTTATTTCAACACACAACTCATTAGTTTTTGGTAATAAGTTTCAAGTCTTGGTTAGACCCATCAACAGGTCCCAAATAGCGAAATTGGGTGATTTGAAAAACAAATGAAAAATCAAAAAAAGAAGAAAGAAATGAAAAGTTTGCGAAAAATAGAAAATACAATTTTTTTATTTATTAAAAAAAATTTAAATTTTTTTTTAAAGAAACACCTTCATTCGAAGCTAATCGAACCTGTATACGCCACGCAGTGGGCTGAAAAGTAAAGAAGAAAACGAAGAAGAAGAAGCTTTTCGTGTCAGCAGAAAACCTTACACTCATCGGTGCAGCTTGGTTTTCTGCCTGATGCAGACGCTTGAAAATAGATCAAACTGAACTCTTCTCATATAAACACAGAATAAATTCTGGGTGTGAATTATGTGAGGGAGAAACACTCCTATACAAGCCTAGGAGGAAAAATAAAGAAAAATATTTCTCTTTTTGGACTTCTTACCGGGTTATACTTAATTTTGTTCACGAAAGAATTTTTGGGATATGTCCGGTATATAGCAGAAGCTAAAAAATATTCTAATTTGTTATTTCATTACACAACCCATTAACTTTTGGTGACAAGTTTGAAGCCTTGGTTTGACTCATCAACACGTCCCAAATAGCGATATTGGGTGATTTGAAAAACAAATGAAAAGTGAAAAAAAAAGAAATATATAGTTTCAGATAAATGGAAAAAACAATTTTTTTATTTACTAAAAAAAAAATGTAAAATTTTATTTAAAGAAACAGATTCATTCGAAGCGAATCGAACCTGTATACGTCACGCATTGGGCTGAAAAATAAAGAAGAAAAGGAAGAAGAAGAAGCGTATCATGTCAGCAGAAAACCTTACACTCATCAGTGCAACCTGGTTTTCTGCCTGCTGCAGACTTTTGAAAATAGATCAAACTGAACTCTTCTCATATAAACACAGAATAAATTCTGGGTGTGAATTATGTGATGGAGAAACACTCCTATACAAGCCTAGGAGGAAAAATAAAGAAAAAGATTTCTCTTTTTGGACTTTTTATCGGGTTATATTTAATTTTGTTCAAGAAAGAATTTTTGGGATATCTCCGGTATATAGCAAAAGCTAAAAAATGTTCTAATTTGTTATTTCATCACACAACCCATTAATTTTAGGTGACAAGTTTCAAGTATTGGTTTGACCCATCAACACGTCCCAAATAGCGAAATTGGGTGATTTGAAAAACAAATGAAAAATGAAAAAAGAAGAAAGAAATGAAAAGTTTGAGAAAATCGGAAAAAATAATTTTTTTTTATTTATTAAACAAATTTAAAAATTTTATTGAAGAAACAGATTCATTCGAAGCGAATCAAACCTGTATACGCCACGCAGTGGGCTAAAAAATAAAGAAGGAAAGGAAGAAGAAGAATCGTTTCGTGTAAGCAGAAAACCTTACACTCATCGGTGCAGCTTGGTTTTCTGCATGCTGCGAACGCTTGAAAATAGATCAAACTGAACTCTTCTCACATAAACTCAGAATAAAATCTGGGTGTGAATTATATGAGGGAAAAACACTCCTATATAAGCCTAGGAGGAAAAATAAATAAAATGATTTCTCTTTTTGGACTTTTTACCGGGGCATTCTTAATTTTGTTCAAGAAAGAATTTTTGGGATATCTCCGGTATATAGCAATAGCTAAAAAATGTACTAATTTGTTATTTCATCACACAACTCATTAATTTTTGGTGACAAGTTTCAAGTCTTGGTTAGACTAACAAACAGGTCCCAAATAGCGAAAGTGGGTGATTTGAAAAACAAATGAAAAATCAAAAAAAGAAGAAAGAAATGAAAAGTTTGCGAAAAATAGAAAATACAATTTTTTTATTTATTAAAAAAAAATTAAATTTTTTTTTAAAGAAACACATTCATTCGAAGCGAATCGAACCTGTATACGCCACGCCGTGGGCTGAAAAACAAAGAAGAAAACGAAGAAGAAGAATCTTTTCGTGTCAGCAGAAAACCTTACACTCATCGGTGCAGCTTGGTTTTCTGCCTGATGCAGACGCTTGAAAATAGATCAAACTGAACTCTTCTCATATAAACACAGAATAAATTCTGGGTGTGAATTATGTGAGGGAGAAACACTCCTATACAAGCCTAGGAGGAAAAATAAAGAAAAAGATTTCTCTTTTTGGACTTTTTACCGGGTTATACTTAATTTTGTTCACGAAAGAATTTTTGGGATATCTCCGGTATGTAGCAAAACCTAAAAAATATTCTAATTTGTTATTTCATCACACAACTCATTAGTTTTTAGTGACAAGTTTCAAGTCTTGGTTAGACCCATCAACAGGTCCCAAATAGCGAAATTGGGTGATTTGAAAAACAAATGAAAAATCAAAAAAGAAGAAAGAAATGAAAAGTTTGCGAAAAATAGAAAATACAATTTTTTTATTTATTAAAAAAAATTTAAATTTTTTTTTAAAGAAACACATTCATTCGAAGCGAATCGAACCTGTATACGCCACGTAGTGGGCTGAAAAGTAAAGAAGAAAACGAAGAAGAAGAAGCTTTTCGTGTCAGCAGAAAACCTTACACTCATCGGTGCAGCTTGGTTTTCTGCCTGATGCAGACGCTTGAAAATAGATCAAACTGAACTCTTCTCATATAAACACAGAATAAATTCTGGGTGTGAATTACGTGAGGGAGAAACACTCCTATACAAGCCTAGGAGGAAAAATAAAGAAAAAGATTTCTCTTTTTGGACTTTTTACCGGGTTATACTTAATTTTGTTCACGAAAGAATTTTTGGGATATCTCCGGTATGTAGCAAAACCTAAAAAATATTCTAATTTGTTATTTCATTACACAACCCATTAATTTTTGGTGACAAGTTTGAAGTCTTGGTTTGACTCATCAACAGGTCCCAAATAGCGAAATTGGGTGATTTGAAAAACAAATGAAAAATCAAAAAAAGAAGAAAGACATGAAAAGTTTGCGAAAAATAGAAAATACAATTTTTTTATTTATTAAAAAAATTTAAAAATTTTTTTGAAGAAACAGATCCATTCGAAGCGAATCGAACCTGTATACGCCACGCATTGGGCTGAAAAATAAAGAAGAAAAGGAAGAAGAAGAAGCGTATCATGTCAGCAGAAAACCTTACACTCATCAGTGCAACTTGGTTTTCTGCCTGCTGCAGACTCTTGAAAATAGATCAAATTGAACCCTACTCATACAAACTCAGAATAAATTCTGGGTGTGAATTATATGAGGGAGAAACACTCCTATACAAGCCTAGGAGGAAAAATAAAGAAAAAGATTTCTCTTTTAGGACTTTTTACCGGGTTATACTTAATTTTGTTCACGAAAGAATTTTTGGGATATCTCCGGTATGTAGCAAAAGCTAAAAAATATTCTAATTTGTTATTTCATTACACAACCCATTAATTTTTGGTGACAAGTTTGAAGCCTTGGTTTGACTCATCAACAGGTCCCAAATAGCGAAATTGGGTGATTTGAAAAACAAATGAAAAATCAAAAAAGAAGAAAGAAATGAAAAGTTTGCGAAAAATAGAAAATACAATTTTTTTATTTATTAAAAAAAAATTTTAATTTTTTTTTTAAAGAAACACATTCATTCGAAGCGAATCGAACCTGTATATGCCACGCAGTGGGCTGAAAGGTAAAGAAGAAAACGAAGAAGAAGAAGCTTTTCGTGTCAGCAGAAAACCTTACACTCATCGGTGCAGCTTGGTTTTCTGCCTGATGCAGACGCTTGAAAATAGGTCAAACTGAACTCTTCTCATATAAACACAGAATAAATTCTGGGTGTGAATTACGTGAGGGAGAAACACTCCTATACAAGCCTAGGAGGAAAAATAAAGAAAAAGATTTCTCTTTTAGGACTTTTTACCGGGTTATACTTAATTTTGTTTACGAAAGAATTTTTGGGATATCTCCGGTATGTAGCAAAAGCTAAAAAATATTCTAATTTGTTATTTCATTACACAACCTATTAACTTTTGGTGACAAGTTTGAAGCCTTGGTTTGACTCATCAACACGTCCCAAATAGCGATATTGGGTGATTTGAAAAATAAATGAAAAATGAAAAAAAAAGAAATATATAGTTTCAGATAAATGGAAAAAACAATTTTTTTATTTATTAAAAAAAAACATGTAAAATTTTATTTAAAGAAACAGATTCATTCGAAGCGAATCGAACCTGTATACGCCACGCATTGGGCTGAAAAATAAAGAAGAAAAGGAAGAAGAAGAAGCGTATCATGTCAGCAGAAAACCTTACACTCATCAGTGCAACTTGGTTTTCTGCCTGCTGCAGACTCTTGAAAATAGATCAAATTGAACCCTACTCATACAAACTCAGAATAAATTCTGGGTGTGAATTATATGAGGGAGAAACACTCCTATTCAAGCCTAGGAGGAAAAATAAAGAAAAAGATTTCTCTTTTTGGACTTTTTACCGGGTTATACTTAATTTAGTTCAAGAAAGAATTTTTGGGATATCTCCGGTATATAGCAAAAGCTAAAAAATATTCCAATTTGTTATTTCATTACACAACCCATTAATTTTTGGTGACAAGTTTGAAGTCTTGGTTTGACTCATCAACAGGTCCCAAATAGCGTAATTGGGTGATTTGAAAAACAAATGAAAAATCAAAAAAAGAAGAAAGACATGAAAAGTTTGCGAAAAATAGAAAATACAATTTTTTTATTTATTAAAAAAATTTAAAAATTTTTTTGAAGAAACAGATTCATTCGAAGCGAATCGAACCTGTATACACCACGCAGTGGCCTGAAAAATAAAGAAGAAAAGGAAGAAGAAGAAGCGTTTCGTGTAAGCAGAAAACCTTACACTCATCGGTGCAGCTTGGTTTTCTGCCTGATGCAGACGCTTGAAAATAGATCAAACTGAACTCTTCTCATATAAACACAGAATAAATTCTGGGTGTGAATTATGTGAGGGAGAAACACTCCTATTCAAGCCTAGGAGGAAAAATAAAGAAAAAGATTTCTCTTTTTGGAGTTTTTATCGGGTTATACTTAATTTTGTTCAAGAAAGAATTTTTGGGATATCTCCGGTATATAGCAAAAGCTAAAAAATGTTCTAATTTGTTATTTCATCACACAACCCATTAATTTTAGGTGACCAGTTTCAAGTATTGGTTTGACCCATCAACACGTCCCAAATAGCGAAATTGGGTGATTTGAAAAACAAATGAAAAATGAAAAAAGAAGAAAGAAATGAAAAGTTTGAGAAAATCGGAAAAAACAATTTTTTTTTATTTATTAAATAAATTTAAAAATTTTATTGAAGAAACAGATTCATTCGAAGCGAATCAAACCTGTATACGCCACGCAGTGGGCTGAAAAATAAAGAAGGAAACGAAGAAGAAGAATCGTTTCGTGTAAGCAGAAAACCTTACACTCATCGGTGCAGCTTGGTTTTCTGCATGCTGCGAACGCTTGAAAATAGATCAAACTGAACTCTTCTCACATAAACTCAGAATAAAATCTGGGTGTGAATTATATGAGGGAAAAACACTCCTATATAAGCCTAGGAGGAAAAATAAATAAAATGATTTCTCTTTTTGGACTTTTTACATGGGCATTCTTAATTTTGTTCAAGAAAGAATTTTTGGGATATCTCCGGTATATAGCAATAGCTAAAAAATGTACTAATTTGTTATTTCATCACACAACTCATTAATTTTTGGTGACAAGTTTCAAGTCTTGGTTAGACTAATCAACAGGTCCCAAATAGCGAAAGTGGGTGATTTGAAAAACAAATGAAAAATCAAAAAAAGAAGAAAGAAATGAAAAGTTTGCGAAAAATAGAAAATACAATTTTTTTATTTATTAAAAAAAATTTAAATTTTTTTTTAAAGAAACACATTCATTCGAAGCGAATCGAACCTGTATACGCCACGCCGTGGGCTGAAAAACAAAGAAGAAAACGAAGAAGAAGAATCTTTTCGTGTCAGCAGAAAACCTTACACTCATCGGTGCAGCTTGGTTTTCTGCCTGATGCAGACGCTTGAAAATAGATCAAACTGAACTCTTCTCATATAAACACAGAATAAATTCTGGGTGTGAATTATGTGGGGGAGAAACACTCCTATACAAGCCTAGGAGGAAAAATAAAGAAAAAGATTTCTCTTTTTGGACTTTTTACCGGGTTATACTTAATTTTGTTCAAGAAAGAATTTTTGGGATATCTCCGGTATATAGCAAAAGCTAAAAAATATTCTAATTTGCTATTTCATTACACAACCCATTAATTTTTGGTGACAAGTTTGAAGTCTTGGTTTGACTCATCAACAGGTCCCAAATAGCGAAATTGGGTGATTTGAAAAACAAATGAAAAGTGAAAAAGAAGAAAGAAATGAAAAGTTTGCGAAAAATAGAAAATACAGTTTTTTTATTTATTAAAAAAATTTAAAATATTTTTTGAAGAAACAGATTCATTCGAAGCGAATCGAACCTGTATACGCCACGCAGTGGGCTGAAAAATAAAGAAGGAAAGGAAGAAGAAGAATCGTTTCGTGTAAGCAGAAAACCTTACACTCATCGGTGCAGCTTGGTATTCTGCATGCTGCGAACGCTTGAAAATAGATCAAACTGAACTCTTCTCACATAAACTCAGAATAAAATCTGGGTGTAAATTATATGAGGGAAAAACACTCCTATACAAGGCCAGGAGGAAAAATAAATAAAAGGATTACTGCTTTTGGACTTTTTACCGGGGCATACTTAATTTTGTTCAAGAAAGAATTTTTGGGATATCTCCGGTATATAGCAATAGCTAAAAAATGTACTAATTTGTTATTTCATCACACAACTCATTAATTTTTGGTGACAAGTTTCAAGTCTTGGTTAGACTAATCAACAGGTCCCAAATAGCGAAAATGGGTGATTTGAAAAACAAATGAAAAATCAAGAAAAGAAGAAAGAAATGAAAAGTTTGCGAAAAATAGAAAATACAATTTTTTTTTAAAGAAACACATTCATTCGAAGCGAATCGAACCTCTATATGCCACGCAGTGGGCTGAAAAATAAAGAAGAAAACGAAGAAGAAGAAGCTTTTCGTGTCAGCAGAAAACCTTAAACTCATCGGTGCAGCTTGGTTTTCTGCCTGATGCAGACGCTTGAAAATAGATCAAATTGAACTCTTCTCATATAAACACAGAATAAATTCTGGGTGTGAATTTTGTGATGGAGAAACACTCCTATACAAGCCTAGGAGGAAAAATAAAGAAAAAGATTTCTCTTTTTGGACTTTTTACCGGGTTATACTTAATTTTGTTCAAGAAAGAATTTTTGGGATATCTCCGGTATATAGCAAAAGCTAAAAAATATTCCAATTTGTTATTTCATTACACAACCCATTAATTTTTGGTGACAAGTTTGAAGTCTTGGTTTGACTCATCAACAGGTCCCAAATAGCGTAATTGGGTGATTTGAAAAACAAATGAAAAATCAAAAAAAGAAGAAAGACATGAAAAGTTTGCGAAAAATAGAAAATACAATTTTTTTATTTATTAAAAAAATTTAAAAATTTTTTTGAAGAAACAGATTCATTCGAAGCGAATCGAACCTGTATACGCCACGCAGTGGCCTGAAAAACAAAGAAGAAAACGAAGAAGAAGAAGCTTTTCGTGTCAGCAGAAAATCTTAAACTCATCGGTGCAGCTTGGTTTTCTGCCTGATGCAGACGCTTGAAAATAGATCAAATTGAACTCTTCTCATATAAACACAGAATAAATTCTGGGTGTGAATTTTGTGAGGGAGAAACACTCCTATACAAGCCTAGGAGGAAAAATAAAGAAAAAGATTTCTCTTTTTGGACTTTTTACCGGGTTATACTTAATTTTGTTCAAGAAAGAATTTTTGAGATATCTCCGGTATATAGCAAAAGCTAAAAAATGTACTAATTTGTTATTTCAACACACAACTCATTAGTTTTTGGTAATAAGTTTCAAGTCTTGGTTAGACCCATCAACAGGTCCCAAATAGCGAAATTGGGTGATTTGAAAAACAAATGAAAAATCAAAAAAAGAAGAAAGAAATGAAAAGTTTGCGAAAAATAGAAAATACAATTTTTTTATTTATTAAAAAAAATTTAAATTTTTTTTTAAAGAAACACATTCATTCGAAGCGAAACGAACCTGTATACGCCATGCAGTGGGCTGAAAAGTAAAGAAGAAAACGAAGAAGAAGAAGCTTTTCGTGTCAGCAGAAAACCTTACACTCATCGGTGCAGCTTGGTTTTCTGCCTGATGCAGACGCTTGAAAATAGATCAAACTGAACTCTTCTCATATAAACACAGACTAAATTCTGGGTGTGAATTATGTGAGGGAGAAACACTCCTATACAAGCCTAGGAGGAAAAATAAAGAAAAATATTTCTCTTTTTGGACTTCTTACCGGGTTATACTTAATTTTGTTCACGAAAGAATTTTTGGGATATGTCCGGTATATAGCATAAGCTAAAAAATATTCTAATTTGTTATTTCATTACACAACCCATTAACTTTTGGTGACAAGTTTGAAGCCTTGGTTTGACTCATCAACACGTCCCAAATAGCGATATTGGGTGATTTGAAAAACAAATGAAAAGTGAAAAAAAAGAAATATATAGTTTCAGATAAATGGAAAAAACAATTTTTTTATTTACTAAAAAAAAAAATGTAAAATTTTATTTAAAGAAACAGATTCATTCGAAGCGAATCGAACCTGTATACGTCACGCATTGGGCTGAAAAATAAAGAAGAAAAGGAAGAAGAAGAAGCGTATCATGTCAGCAGAAAACCTTACACTCATCAGTGCAACCTGGTTTTCTGCCTGCTGCAGACTCTTGAAAATAGATCAAACTGAACTCTTCTTATATAAACACAGAATAAATTCTGGGTGTGAATTATGTGATGGAGAAACACTCCTATACAAGCCTAGGAGGAAAAATAAAGAAAAAGATTTCTCTTTTTGGACTTTTTATCGGGTTATATTTAATTTTGTTCAAGAAAGAATTTTTGGGATATCTCCGGTATATAGCAAAAGCTAAAAAATGTTCTAATTTGTTATTTCATCACACAACCCATTAATTTTAGGTGACAAGTTTCAAGTATTGGTTTGACCCATCAACACGTCCCAAATAGCGAAATTGGGTGATTTGAAAAACAAATGAAAAATGAAAAAAGAAGAAAGAAATGAAAAGTTTGAGAAAATCGGAAAAAATAATTTTTTTTTATTTATTAAACAAATTTAAAAATTTTATTGAAGAAACAGATTCATTCGAAGCGAATCAAACCTGTATACGCCACGCAGTGGGCTAAAAAATAAACAAGGAAAGGAAGAAGAAGAATCGTTTCGTGTAAGCAGAAAACCTTACACTCATCGGTGCAGCTTGGTTTTCTGCATGCTGCGAACGCTTGAAAATAGATCAAACTGAACTCTTCTCACATAAACTCAGAATAAAATCTGGGTGTGAATTATATGAGGGAAAAACACTCCTATATAAGCCTAGGAGGAAAAATAAATAAAATAATTTCTCTTTTTGGACTTTTTACCGGGGCATTCTTAATTTTGTTCAAGAAAGAATTTTTGGGATATCTCCGGTATATAGCAATAGCTAAAAAATGTACTAATTTGTTATTTCATCACACAACTCATTAATTTTTGGTGACAAGTTTCAAGTCTTGGTTAGACTAACAAACAGGTCCCAAATAGCGAAAGTGGGTGATTTGAAAAACAAATGAAAAATCAAAAAAAGAAGAAAGAAATGAAAAGTTTGCGAAAAATAGAAAATACAATTTTTTTATTTATTAAAAAAAATTTAAATTTTTTTTTAAAGAAACACATTCATTCGAAGCGAATCGAACCTGTATACGCCACGCCGTGGGCTGAAAAATAAAGAAGAAAACGAAGAAGAAGAATCTTTTCGTGTCAGCAGAAAACCTTACACTCATCGGTGCAGCTTGGTTTTCTGCCTGATGCAGACGCTTGAAAATAGATCAAACTGAACTCTTCTCATATAAACACAGAATAAATTCTGGGTGTGAATTATGTGAGGGAGAAACACTCCTATACAAGCCTAGGAGGAAAAATAAAGAAAAAGATTTCTCTTTTTGGACTTTTTACCGGGTTATACTTAATTTTGTTCAAGAAAGAATTTTTGGGATATCTCCGGTATATAGCAAAAGCTAAAAAATATTCTAATTTGTTATTTCATTACACAACCCATTAATTTTTGGTGACAAGTTTCAAGTCTTGGTTAGACCCATCAACAGGTCCCAAATAGCGAAATTGGGTGATTTGAAAAACAAATGAAAAGTGAAAAAAGAAGAAAGAAATGAAAAGTTTGCGAAAAATAGAAAATACAGTTTTTTTATTTATTAAAAAAATTTAAAATATTTTTTGAAGAAACAGATTCATTCGAAGCGAATCGAACCTGTATACGCCACGCAGTGGGCTGAAAAATAAAGAAGGAAAGGAAGAAGAAGAATCGTTTCGTGTAAGCAGAAAACCTTACACTCATCGGTGCAGCTTGGTTTTCTGCATGCTGCGAACGCTTGAAAATAGATCAAACTGAACTCTTCTCACATAAACTCAGAATAAAATCTGGGTGTAAATTATATGAGGGAAAAACACTCCTATACAAGGCCAGGAGGAAAAATAAATAAAAGGATTACTGCTTTTGGACTTTTTACCGGGGCATACTTAATTTTGTTCAAGAAAGAATTTTTGGGATATCTCCGGTATATAGCAATAGCTAAAAAATGTACTAATTTGTTATTTCATCACACAACTCATTAATTTTTGGTGACAAGTTTCAAGTCTTGGTTAGACTAATCAACAGGTCCCAAATAGCGAAATTGGGTGATTTGAAAAACAAATGAAAAATCAAGAAAAGAAGAAAGAAATGAAAAGTTTGCGAAAAATAGAAAATACAATTTTTTTTTATTAAAAAAAATTTAAATTTTTTTTTAAAGAAACACATTCATTCGAAGCGAATCGAACCTCTATACGCCACGCAGTGGGCTGAAAAATAAAGAAGAAAACGAAGAAGAAGAAGCTTTTCGTGTCAGCAGAAAACCTTAAACTCATCGGTGCAGCTTGGTTTTCTGCCTGATGCAGACGCTTGAAAATAGATCAAATTGAGCTCTTCTCATATAAACACAGAATAAATTCTGGGTGTGAATTTTGTGAGGGAGAAACACTCCTATACAAGCCTAGGAGGAAAAATAAAGAAAAAGATTTCTCTTTTTGGACTTTTTACCGGGTTATACTTAATTTTGTTCAAGAAAGAATTTTTGGGATATCTCCGGTATATAGCAAAAGCTAAAAAATATTCCAATTTGTTATTTCATTACACAACCCATTAATTTTTGGTGACAAGTTTGAAGTCTTGGTTTGACTCATCAACAGGTCCCAAATAGCGTAATTGGGTGATTTGAAAAACAAATGAAAAATCAAAAAAAGAAGAAAGACATGAAAAGTTTGCGAAAAATAGAAAATACAATTTTTTTATTTATTAAAAAAATTTAAAAATTTTTTTGAAGAAACAGATTCATTCGAAGCGAATCGAACCTGTATACGCCACGCAGTGGCCTGAAAAATAAAGAAGAAAAGGAAGAAGAAGAAGCGTTTCGTGTAAGCAGAAAACCTTACACTCATCGGTGCAGCTTGGTTTTCTGCCTGATGCAGACGCTTGAAAATAGATCAAACTGAACTCTTCTCATATAAACACAGAATAAATTCTGGGTGTGAATTATGTGATGGAGAAACACTCCTATACAAGCCTAGGAGGAAAAATAAAGAAAAAGATTTCTCTTTTTGGACTTTTTATCGGGTTATACTTAATTTTGTTCAAGAAAGAATTTTTGGGATATCTCCGGTATATAGCAAAAGCTAAAAAATGTTATAATTTGTTATTTCATCACACAACCCATTAATTTTAGGTGACCAGTTTCAAGTATTGGTTTGACCCATCAACACGTCCCAAATAGCGAAATTGGGTGATTTGAAAAACAAATGAAAAATGAAAAAAGAAGAAAGAAATGAAAAGTTTGAGAAAATCGGAAAAAACAATTTTTTTTTATTTATTAAACAAATTTAAAAATTTTATTGAAGAAACAGATTCATTCGAAACGAATCGAACCTGTATACGCCACGCAGTAGGCTGAAAAATAAAGAAGGAAAGGAAGAAGAAGAATCGTTTCGTGTAAGCAGAAAACCTTACACTCATCGGTGCAGCTTGGTTTTCTGCATGCTGCGAACGCTTGAAAATAGATCAAACTGAACTCTTCTCACATAAACTCAGAATAAAATCTGGGTGTGAATTATATGAGGGAAAAACACTCCTATATAAGCCTAGGAGGAAAAATAAATAAAATGATTTCTCTTTTTGGACTTTTTACCGGGGCATTCTTAATTTTGTTCAAGAAAGAATTTTTGGGATATCTCCGGTATATAGCAATAGCTAAAAAATGTACTAATTTGTTATTTCATCACACAACTCATTAATTTTTGGTGACAAGTTTCAAGTCTTGGTTAGACTAATCAACAGGTCCCAAATAGCGAAAGTGGGTGATTTGAAAAACAAATGAAAAATCAAAAAAAGAAGAAAGAAATGAAAAGTTTGCGAAAAATAGAAAATACAATTTTTTTATTTATTAAAAAAAATTTGAATTTTTTTTTAAAGAAACACATTCATTCGAAGCGAATCGAACCTGTATACGCCACGCCGTGGGCTGAAAAATAAAGAAGAAAACGAAGAAGAAGAATCTTTTCGTGTCAGCAGAAAACCTTACACTCATCGGTGCAGCTTGGTTTTCTGCCTGATGCAGACGCTTGAAAATAGATCAAACTGAACTCTTCTCATATAAACACAGAATAAATTCTGGGTGTGAATTATGTGAGGGAGAAACACTCCTATACAAGCCTAGGAGGAAAAATAAAGAAAAAGATTTCTCTTTTTGGACTTTTTACCGGGTTATACTTAATTTTGTTCACGAAAGAATTTTTGGGATATCTCCGGTATATAGCAGAAGCTAAAAAATATTCTAATTTGTTATTTCATTACACAACCCATTAACTTTTGGTGACAAGTTTGAAGCCTTGGTTTGACTCATCAACACGTCCCAAATAGCGATATTGGGTGATTTGAAAAACAAATGAAAAGTGAAAAAAAAAGAAATATATAGTTTCAGATAAATGGAAAAAACAATTTTTTTATTTACTAAAAAAAAAAATGTAAAATTTTATTTAAAGAAACAGATTCATTCGAAGCGAATCGAACCTGTATACGCCACGCATTGGGCTGAAAAATAAAGAAGAAAAGGAAGAAGAAGAAGCTTTTCGTGTCAGCAGAAAACCTTGCACTCATCGGTGCAGCTTGGTTTTCTGCCTGCTGCAGACGCTTGAAAATAGATCAAACTGAACTCTTCTCATATAAACGGAGAATAAATTCTGGGTGTGAATTATATGAGGGAAAAACACTCCTGTACTAGCCTAGGAGAAAAAATAAAGAAAAAGATTTCTATTTGTGGACTTTTTACCGGGTTATACTTAATTTTGTTCAAGAAAGAATTTTTGGGATATCTCCGGTATATAGCAAAAGCTAAAAAATGTACTAATTTGTTATTTCAACACACAACTCATTAGTTTTTGGTGACAAGTTTCAAGTCTTGGTTAGACCCATCAACAGGTCCCAAATAGCGAAATTGTGTGATTTGAAAAACAAATGAAAAATCAAAAAAGAAGAAAGAAATGAAAAGTTTGCGAAAAATAGAAAATACAGTTTTTTATTTATTAAAAAAATTCAAAAAATTGTTTGAAGAAACAGATTCATTCGAAGCGAATCGAACCTGTATACGCCACGCAGTGGCCTGAAAAATAAAGAAGAAAAGGAAGAAGAAGAAGCGTTTCGTGTAAGCAGAAAACCTTACACTCATCGGTGCAGCTTGGTTTTCTGCCTGCTGCAGACGCTTGACAATAGATCAAACTGAACTCTTCTCATATAAACTCAGAATAAATTCTGGGTGTGAATTATATGAGGGAAAAACACTCCTATACAAGCCTAGGAGGAAAAGTAAATAAAAAGATTTCTCTTTTTAGACTTTTTACCGGGGCATACTTAATTTTGTTCAAGAAAGAATTTTTGGGATATCTCCGGTATATAGCAAAAGCTAAAAAATGTACTAATTTGTTATTTCAACACACAACTCATTAGTTTTTGGTGACAAGTTTCAAGTCTTGGTTAGACCCATCAACAGGTCCCAAATAGCGAAATTGGGTGATTTGAAAAACAAATGAAAAATCAAAAAAGAAGAAAGAAATGAAAAGTTTGCGAAAAATAGAAAATACAATTTTTTTATTTATTAAAAAATTTTTTAATTTTTTTTTAAAGAAACACATTCATTCGAAGCGAATCGAACCTGTATACGCCACGTAGTGGGCTGAAAAGTAAAGAAGAAAACGAAGAAGAAGAAGCTTTTCGTGTCAGCAGAAAACCTTACACTCATCGGTGCAGCTTGGTTTTCTGCCTGATGCAGACGCTTGAAAATAGATCAAACTGAACTCTTCTCATATAAACACAGAATAAATTCTGGGTGTGAATTACGTGAGGGAGAAACACTCCTATACAAGCCTAGGAGGAAAAATAAAGAAAAAGATTTCTCTTTTTGGACTTTTTACCGGGTTATACTTAATTTTGTTCACGAAAGAATTTTTGGGATATCTCCGGTATGTAGCAAAACCTAAAAAATATTCTAATTTGTTATTTCATTACACAACCCATTAATTTTCGGTGACAAGTTTGAAGACTTGGTTTGACTCATCAACAGGTCCCAAATAGCGAAATTGGGTGATTTGAAAAACAAATGAAAAATCAAAAAAAGAAGAAAGACATGAAAAGTTTGCGAAAAATAGAAAATACAATTTTTTTATTTATTATAAAAATTTAAAAAATTTTTTGAAGAAACAGATTCATTCGAAGCGAATCGAACCTATATACGCCACGCAGTGGCCTGAAAAATAAAGAAGAAAAGGAAGGAGAAGAAGCGTTTCGTGTAAGCAGAAAACCTTACACTCATCGGTGCAGCTTGGTTTTCTGCCTGCTGCAGACGCTTGAAAATAGATCAAACTGAACTCTTCTCATATAAACTCAGAATAAATTCTGGGTTTGAATTATATGAGGGAAAAACACTCCTATACAAGCCTAGGAGGAAAAGTAAATAAAAAGTTTTCTCTTTGGAATTTTTACCGGGGCATACTTAATTTTGTTCAAGAAAGAATTTTTGGGATATCTCCGGTATATAGCAAAAGCTAAAAAATATTCTAATTTGTTATTTCATTACACAACCCATTAATTTTTGGTGACAAGTTTCAAGTCTTGGTTAGACCCATCAACAGGTCCCAAATAGCGAAATTGGGTGATTTGAAAAACAAATGAAAAGTGAAAAAAGAAGAAAGAAATGAAAAGTTTGCGAAAAATAGAAAATACAGTTTTTTTATTTATTAAAAAAATTTAAAATATTTTTTGAAGAAACAGATTCATTCGAAGCGAATCGAACCTGTATACGCCACGCAGTGGGCTGAAAAATAAAGAAGGAAAGGAAGAAGAAGAATCGTTTCGTGTAAGCAGAAAACCTTACACTCATCGGTGCAGCTTGGTTTTCTGCATGCTGCGAACGCTTGAAAATAGATCAAACTGAACTCTTCTCACATAAACTCAGAATAAAATCTGGGTGTAAATTATATGAGGGAAAAACACTCCTATACAAGGCCAGGAGGAAAAATAAATAAAAGGATTACTGCTTTTGGACTTTTTACCGGGGCATACTTAATTTTGTTCAAGAAAGAATTTTTGGGATATCTCCGGTATATAGCAATAGCTAAAAAATGTACTAATTTGTTATTTCATCACACAACTCATTAATTTTTGGTGACAAGTTTCAAGTCTTGGTTAGACTAATCAACAGGTCCCAAATAGCGAAATTGGGTGATTTGAAAAACAAATGAAAAATCAAGAAAAGAAGAAAGAAATGAAAAGTTTGCGAAAAATAGAAAATACAATTTTTTTTTTATTAAAAAAAATTTAAATTTTTTTTTAAAGAAACACATTCATTCGAAGCGAATCGAACCTGTATACGCCACGCAGTGGGCTGAAAAATAACGAAGAAAACGAAGAAGAAGAAGCTTTTCGTGTCAGCAGAAAACCTTAAACTCATCGGTGCAGCTTGGTTTTCTGCCTGATGCAGACGCTTGAAAATAGATCAAACTGAACTCTTCTCATATAAACACAGAATAAATTCTGGGTGTGAATTTTGTGAGGGAGAAACACTCCTATACAAGCCTAGGAGGAAAAATAAAGAAAAAGATTTCTCTTTTTGGACTTTTTACCGGGTTATACTTAATTTTGTTCAAGAAAGAATTTTTGGGATATCTCCGGTATATAGCAAAAGCTAAAAAATATTCCAATTTGTTATTTCATTACACAACCCATTAATTTTTGGTGACAAGTTTGAAGTCTTGGTTTGACTCATCACCAGGTCCCAAATAGCGTAATTGGGTGATTTGAAAAACAAATGAAAAATCAAAAAAAGAAGAAAGACATGAAAAGTTTGCGAAAAATAGAAAACATAATTTTTTTATTTATTAAAAAAATTTAAAAATTTTTTTGAAGAAACAGATTCATTCGAAGCGAATCGGAGCTGTATACGCCACGCAGTGGCCTGAAAAATACAGAAGAAAAGGAAGAAGAAGAAGCGTTTCGTGTAAGCAGAAAACCTTACACTCATCGGTGCAGCTTGGTTTTCTGCCTGATGCAGACGCTTGAAAATAGATCAAACTGAACTCTTCTCATATAAACACAGAATAAATTCTGGGTGTGAATTATGTGAGGGAGAAACACTCCTATACAAGCCTAGGAGGAAAAATAAAGAAAAAGATTTCTCTTTTTGGACTTTTTACCGGGTTATACTTAATTTTGTTCACGAAAGAATTTTTGGGATATCTCCGGTATATAGCAGAAGCTAAAAAATATTCTAATTTGTTATTTCATTACACAACCCATTAACTTTTGGTGACAAGTTTGAAGCCTTGGTTTGACTCATCAACACGTCCCAAATAGCGATATTGGGTGATTTGAAAAACAAATGTAAAGTGAAAAAAAAAGAAATATATAGTTTCAGATAAATGGAAAAAACAATTTTTTTATTTACTAAAAAAAAAAAATGTAAAATTTTATTTAAAGAAACAGATTCATTCGAAGCGAATCGAACCTGTATACGCCACGCATTGGGCTGAAAAATAAAGAAGAAAAGGAAGAAGAAGAAGCGTATCATGTCAGCAGAAAACCTTACACTCATCAGTGCAACTTGGTTTTCTGCCTGCTGCAGACTCTTGAAAATAGATCAAACTGAACTCTTCTCATATAAACACAGAATAAATTCTGGGTGTGAATTATGTGATGGAGAAACACTCCTATACAAGCCTAGGAGGAAAAATAAAGAAAAAGATTTCTCTTTTTGGACTTTTTATCGGGTTATACTTAATTTTGTTCAAGAAAGAATTTTTGGGATATCTCCGGTATATAGCAAAAGCTAAAAAATGTTATAATTTGTTATTTCATCACACAACCCATTAATTTTAGGTGACCAGTTTCAAGTATTGGTTTGACCCATCAACACGTCCCAAATAGCGAAATTGGGTGATTTGAAAAACAAATGAAAAATGAAAAAAGAAGAAAGAAATGAAAAGTTTGAGAAAATCGGAAAAAACATTTTTTTTTTATTTATTAAACAAATTTAAAAATTTTATTGAAGAAACAGATTCATTCGAAGCGAATCAAACCTGTATACGCCACGCAGTGGGCTGAAAAATAAAGAAGGAAAGGAAGAAGAAGAATCGTTTCGTGTAAGCAGAAAACCTTACACTCATCGGTGCAGCTTGGTTTTCTGCATGCTGCGAACGCTTGAAAATAGATCAAACTGAACTCTTCTCACATAAACTCAGAATAAAATCTGGGTGTGAATTATATGAGGGAAAAACACTCCTATATAAGCCTAGGAGGAAAAATAAATAAAATGGTTTCTCTTTTTGGACTTTTTACCGGGGCATTCTTAATTTTGTTCAAGAAAGAATTTTTGGGATATCTCCGGTATTTAGCAATAGCTAAAAAATATTCTAATTTGTTATTTCATTACACAACCCATTAATTTTCGGTGACAAGTTTGAAGTCTTGGTTTGACTCATCAACAGGTCCCAAATAGCGAAATTGGGTGATTTGAAAAACAAATGAAAAATCAAAAAAAGAAGAAAGACATGAAAAGTTTGCGAAAAATAGAAAATACAATTTTTTTATTTATTAAAAAAATTTAAAAAATTTTTTGAAGAAACAGATTCATTCGAAGCGAATCGAACCTATATACGCCACGCAGTGGCCTGAAAAATAAAGAAGAAAAGGAAGGAGAAGAAGCGTTTCGTGTAAGCAGAAAACCTTACACTCATCGGTGCAGCTTGGTTTTCTGCCTGCTGCAGACGCTTGAAAATAGATCAAACTGAACTCTTCTCATATAAGCTCAGAATAAATTCTGGGTTTGAATTATATGAGGGAAAAACACTCCTATACAAGCCTAGGAGGAAAAGTAAATAAAAAGTTTTCTCTTTGGAATTTTTACCGGGGCATACTTAATTTTGTTCAAGAAAGAATTTTTGGGATATCTCCGGTATATAGCAAAAGCTAAAAAATGTACTAATTTGTTATTTCAACACACAACTCATTAGTTTTTGGTGACAAGTTTCAAGTCTTGGTTAGACCCATCAACAGGTCCCAAATAGCGAAATTGGGTGATTTGAAAAACAAATGAAAAATCAAAAAAGAAGAAAGAAATGAAAAGTTTGCGAAAAATAGAAAATACAATTTTTTTATTTATTAAAACAAAATTTAATTTTTTTTTTAAAGAAACACATTCGTTCGAAGCGAATCGAACCTGTATACGCCACGCAGTGGGCTGAAAGGTAAAGAAGAAAACGAAGAAGAAGAAGCTTTACGTGTCAGCAGAAAACCTTACACTCATCGGTGCAGCTTGGTTTTCTGCCTGATGCAGACGCTTGAAAATAGATCAAACTGAACTCTTTTCATATAAACACAGAATAAATTCTAGGTGTGAATTACGTGAGGGAGAAACACTCCTATACAAGCCTAGGAGGAAAAATAAAGAAAAAGATTTCTCCTTTTGGTCTTTTTACCGGGTTGTACTTAATTTTGTTCAAGAAAGAATTTTTGGGATATCTCCGGTATATAGCAAAAGCTAAAAAATGTTCTAATTTGTTATTTCATCACACAATCCATTAATTTTTGGTGACAAGTTGAAAAATGAAAAAAAAAGAAAGAAATCTAAAGTTTGAGAAAAATGGAAAAACAATTTTTTTATTTATTAAAAAAAAAAAAATTAATTTTTTTTTTAAGAAACAGATCCATTGAAGCGAATCGAACTTGTATACGCCACGCAGTGGGCTGAAAAATAAAGAAGAAAAGGAAGAAGAAGAAGCGTTTCATGTCAGCAGAAAACCTTACACTTATCAGTGCAGCTTGGTTTCCCTCCTGCTGCAGACGCTTGAAAATAGATCAAACTGAACTCTTCTCATATAAACACAGAATAAATTCTGGGTGTGTATTATGTGAGGGAGAAACACTCCTATACAAGCCTAGGAGGAAAAATAAAGAAAAAGATTTCTCTTTTTGGACTTTTTACCGGGTTATAGTTAATTTTGTTCAAGAAAGAATTTTTGGGATATCTCCGGTATGTAGCAAAAGCTAAAAAATGTTCTAATTTGTTATTTCATCACACAACCCACTAATTTTTGGTGACAAGTTTGAAGTCTTGGTTTGACTCATCAACACGTACCAAATAGCGAAATTGGGTGATTTGAAAAACAAATGAAAAATGAAAAAAAAAAGAAATATGAAGTTTCAGAAAAATGGAAAAAACAATTTTTTTATTTATTAAAAAAAAAATTTTAAATTTTTTTTAAAGCAACAGATTCATTCGAAGCGAATCGAACCTGTATACGCCACGCAGTGGGCTGAAAAATAAAGAAGAAAAGGAAGCAAACCTTACACTCATCAGTGCAACTTGGTTTTCTGCCTGCTGCAGACTATTGAAAATAGATCAAACTTAACTCTACTCATACAAACTCAGAATAAATTCTGGGTGTAAATTATATGATGGAAAAACACTCCTATACAAGCCTAGGAGGAAAAATAAAGAAAAGGGTTTCTCTTTTTGAACTTTTTACCGGGTTTTACTTAATTTTGTTCAAGAAAGAATTTTTGGGATATCTCCATTATATAGCAAAAGCTAAAAACTGTTCTAATTTGTTATTTCATCACACAACTCATTAATTTTAGGTGACAAATTTCAAGTATTGGTTTGACTCATCAACAGGTCCCAAATAGCGAAATTGGGTGACTTGAAAAACAAATGAAAAATGAAAAAAGAAGAAAGAAATGAAAAGTTTGAGAAAATCAGAAAAAACAATTTTTTTTATTTATTAAAAAAATTTGAAAAAAATTTTGAAGAAACAGATTCATTCGAAGCGAATCGAACCTGTATACGCCACGCAGTGGGCTGAAAAATAAAGAAGAAAAGGAAGAAGAGGAAGCGTTTCGGGTAAGCAGAAAGCCTTACACTCATCGGTGCAGCTTGGTTTTCTACCTGCTGCAGACGCTTGAAAATAGATCAAACTGAACTCTTCTCATGTAAACTCAGAAGAAATTCTGGGTGTGAATTATATGAGGGAAAAACACTCCTATACAAGCCTAGGAGGAAAAATAAATAAAAAGATTTCTCTTTTTGGACTTTTTACCGGGGCATACTTAATTTTATTCAAGAAAGAATTTTTGGGATATCTCCGGTATATAGCAAAAGCTAAAAAATGTACTAATTTGTTATTTCATCACACAACTCATTAATTTTTGGTGACAAGTTTCAAGTCTTGGTTAGACCCATCAACAGGTCCCAAATAGCGAAATTGGGTGATTTGAAAAACAAATGAAAAATGAAAAAAGAAGAAAGAAATGAAAAGTTTGCGAAAAACGGAAAAAACAATTTTTTTATTTATTAAAAAAAAAAATTTAAATTTTTTTTTAAAGAAACAGATTCATTCGAAGCGAATCGAACCTGTATACGCCACGCAGTGGGCTGAAAAATAAAGAAGAAAACGAAGAAGAAGAAGCTTTTCGTGTCAGCAGAAAACCTTGCACTCATCGGTGCAGCTTGGTTTTCTGCCTGCTGCAGACGCTTGAAAATAGATCAAACTGAACTCTTCTCATATAAACTGAGAATAAATTCTGGGTGTGAATTATATGAGGGAAAAACACTCCTGTACTAGCCTAGGAGAAAAAATAAAGAAAAAGATTTCTATTTGTGGACTTTTTACCGGGTTATACTTAATTTTGTTCAAGAAAGAATTTTTGGGATAGCTCCGGTATATAGCAAAAGCTAAAAAATGTTCTAATTTGTTATTTCATCACACAACTCATTAATTTTTGGTGACAAGTTTCAAGTCTTGGTTAGACCCATCAACAGGTCCCAAATAGCGAAATTGGGTGATTTGAAAAACAAATGAAAAATGAAAAAAGAAGAAAGAAATGAAAAGTTTGCGAAAAATAGAAAATACAATTTTTTTATTTATTAAAAAAAATTTAAATTTTTTTTAAAGAAACAGATTCATTCGAAGCGAATCGAACCTGTATACGCCACGCAGTGGGCTGAAAAATAAAGAAGAAAAAGAAGAAGAAGAAGCGTTTCCTGTCAGCAGAAAACCTTGCACTCATCGGTGCAGCTTGGTTTTCTGCCTGCTGCAGACGCTTGAAAATAGATCAAACTGAACTCTTCTCATATAAACTCAGAATAAATTCTGGGTGTGAATTATATGAGGCAAAAACACTCCTATACAAGCCTAGGAAGAAAAATAAAGAAAAAGATTTCTCCTTTTGGTCTTTTTACCGGGTTGTACTTAATTTTGTTCAAGAAAGAATTTTTGGGATATCTCCGGTATATAGCAAAAGCTAAAAAATGTTCTAATTTGTTATTTCATCACACAACCCATTAATTTTTGGTGACAAGTTGAAAAATGAAAAAAAAAGAAAGAAATCTAAAGTTTGAGAAAAATGGAAAAACAATTTTTTTATTTATTAAAAAAAAAAAATTAATTTTTTTTTAAAGAAACAGATCCATCGAAGCGAATCGAACTTGTATACGCCACGCAGTGGGCTGAAAAATAAAGAAGAAAAGGAAGAAGAAGAAGCGTTTCATGTCAGCAGAAAACCTTACACTTATCAGTGCAGCTTGGTTTCCCTCCTGCTGCAGACGCTTGAAAATAGATCAAACTGAACTCTTCTCATATAAACACAGAATAAATTCTGGGTGTGTATTATGTGAGGGAGAAACACTCCTATACAAGCCTAGGAGGAAAAATAAAGAAAAAGATTTCTCTTTTTGGACTTTTTGCCGGGTTATACTTAATTTTGTTCAAGAAAGAATTTTTGGGATATCTCCGGTATGTAGCAAAAGCTAAAAAATGTTCTAATTTGTTATTTCATCACAGAACCCATTAATTTTTGGTGACAAGTTTGAAGTCTTGGTTTGACTCATCAACACGTACCAAATAGCGAAATTGGGTGATTTGAAAAACAAATGAAAAATGAAAAAAAAAAGAAATATAAAGTTTCAGAAAAATGGAAAAAACAATTTTTTTATTTATTAAAAAAAAAATTTTAAATTTTTTTTAAAGCAACAGATTCATTCGAAGCGAATCGAACCTGTATACGCCACGCAGTGGGCTGAAAAATAAAGAAGAAAAGGAAGCAAACCTTACACTCATCAGTGCAACTTGGTTTTCTGCCTGCTGCAGACTATTGAAAATAGATCAAACTGAACTCTACCCATACAAACTCAGAATAAATTCTGAGTGTGAATTATATGATGGAAAAACACTCCTATACAAGCTTAGGAGGAAAAATAAAGAAAAGGGTTTCTCTTTTTGAACTTTTTACCGGGTTTTACTTAATTTTGTTCAAGAAAGAATTTTTGGGATATCTCCATTATATAGCAAAAGCTAAAAACTGTTCTAATTTGTTATTTCATCACACAACTCATTAATTTTAGGTGACAAATTTCAAGTATTGGTTTGACTCATCAACAGGTCCCAAATAGCGAAATTGGGTGACTTGAAAAACAAATGAAAAATGAAAAAAGAAGAAAGAAATGAAAAGTTTGAGAAAATCAGAAAAAACAATTTTTTTTATTTATTAAAAAAATTTGAAAAAAATTTTGAAGAAACAGATTCATTCGAAGCGAATCGAACCTGTATACGACACGCAGTGGGCTGAAAAATAAAGAAGAAAAGGAAGAAGAGGAAGCGTTTCGGGTAAGGAGAAAGCCTTACACTCATCGGTGCAGCTTGGTTTTCTACCTGCTGCAGACGCTTGAAAATAGATCAAACTGAACTCTTCTCATGTAAACTCTGAAGAAATTCTGGGTGTGAATTATATGAGGGAAAAACACTCCTATACAAGCCTAGGAGGAAAAGTAAATAAAAAGATTTCTCTTTTTGGACTTTTTACCGGGGCATACTTAATTTTGTTCAAGAAAGAATTTTTGGGATATCTCCGGTATATAGCAAAAGCTAAAAAATGTACTAATTTGTTATTTCATCACACAACTCATTAATTTTTGGTGACAAGTTTCAAGTCTTGGTTAGACCCATCAACAGGTCCCAAATAGCGAAATTGGGTGATTTGAAAAACAAATGAAAAATGAAAAAAGAAGAAAGAAATGAAAAGTTTGCGAAAAACGGAAAAAACAATTTTTTTATTTATTAAAAAAAAAAATTTAAATTTTTTTTTTAAAGAAACAGATTCATTCGAAGCGAATCGAACCTGTATACGCCACGCAGTGGGCTGAAAAATAAAGAAGAAAACGAAGAAGAAGAAGCTTTTCGTGTCAGCAGAAAACCTTGCACTCATCGGTGCAGCTTGGTTTTCTGCCTGCTGCAGACGCTTGAAAATAGATCAAACTGAACTCTTCTCATATAAACTGAGAATAAATTCTGGGTGTGAATTATATGAGGGAAAAACACTCCTGTACTAGCCTAGGAGAAAAAATAAAGAAAAAGATTTCTATTTGTGGACTTTTTACCGGGTTATACTTAATTTTGTTCAAGAAAGAATTTTTGGGATAGCTCCGGTTTATAGCAAAAGCTAAAAAATGTTCTAATTTGTTATTTCATCACACAACCCATTAATTTTAGGTGACCAGTTTCAAGTATTGGTTTGACTCATCAACACGTCCCAAATAGCGAAATTGGGTGATTTGAAAAACAAATGAAAAATGAAAAAAGAAGAAAGAAATGAAAAGTTTGAGAAAAATAGAAAAATCATTTTTTTTTATTTATTAAAAAAATTTAAAATTTTATTGAAGAAACAGATTCATTCGAAGCGAATCGAACCTGTATACGCCACGCAGTGGGTTGAAAAATAAAGAAGAAAAGGAAGAAGAAGAAGCGTTTCTTGTCAGCAGAAAACCATGCACTCATCGGTGCAGCTTGGTTTTCTGCCTGCTGCAGACGCTTGAAAATAGATCAAACTGAACTCTTCTCATATAAACTCAGAATAAATTCTGGGTGTGAATTATATGAGGGAAAAACACCCCTATACAAGCCTAGGAGGAAAAATAAAGAAAAAGATTTCTCTTTTTGGACTTTTTACCGGGTTATACTTAATTTTGTTCAAGAAAGAATTTCTGGGATATCTCCGGTATATAGCAAAAGCTAAAAAATATTCTAATTTGTCATCACACAGCCCATTAATTTTTGGCGACAAGTTTGAAGTCTTGGTTTGCGTCATCAACACGTCCCAAATAGCGAAATTGGGTGATTTGAAAAACAAATGAAAAATGAAAAAAAAGGAGAGAAATGTAAAGTTTGAGAAAAATGGAAAAACAATTTTTTTATTTATTAACAAAAAAATTTTAATTTTTTTTTAAAGAAACAGATCCATTGAAGCGAATCGAAATAAAGAAAAAGATTTATCTTTTTGGACTTTTTACCGGGTTATACTTATTTTTTTTCAAGAAAGAATTTTTGGGATATCCCCGGTATATAGCAAAAGCTAAAAAATGTTCTAATTTGTTATTTCATTACACAACCCATTAATTTTTGGTGACAAGTTTGAAGTCTTGGTTTGACTCATCAACACGTCCCAAATAGCGAAATTGGGTGATTTGAAAAACAAATGAAGAATGAAAAAAGAAGAAAGAAATGAAAAGTTTGAGAAAAATAGAAAAAACTATTTTTTTATTTATTAAAAAAACTTAAATTTTTTTTTGAAGAAACAGATTCATTCGAAGCGAATCGAACTTGTATACGCCACGCAGTGGGCTGAAAAATAAAGAAGAAAAGGAAGATGAAGTAGCGTTTTGTGTCAGCAGAAATCCTTACACTTATCGGTGCAGCTTGGTTTTCTGTCTGCTGCAGACGCTTGAAAATAGATTAAACTGAACTCTTCTCATATAAACTCAGAATAAATTCTGGGTGTGAATTATATGAGGGAAAACCACTCGTATACAAGCCTAGGAGGAAAAATAAAGAAAAAGATTTCTGTTTTTGGACTTTTTACCGGATTAAACTTAATTTTGTTTAAGAAAGAATTTTTGGCATATCTCCGGTATATAGCAAAAGCTAAAAAATTTTCTAATGTGTTATTTCATCACACAACTCATTAATTTTAGGTGACAGATTTCAAGTATTAGTTTGCCTCATCAACACGTCCCAAATAGCGAAATTGGGTGATTTGAAACACAAATGAAAAATGAAAAAAGAAGAAAGAAATGAAAAGTTTGAGAAAATCAGAAAAAACAATTTTTTTTATTTATTAAACAAATTTAAAAATTTTATTGAAGAAACAGATTCATTCGAAGCGAATCGAACCTGTATACGCCACGCAGTGGGCTTGAAAATAAAGAAGAAAACGAAGAAGAAGAAGCTTTTCGTGTAAGCAGAAAACCTTACACTCATCGGTGCAGCTTGGTTTTCTGCCTGCTGCAGACGCTTGAAAATAGATCAAACGGAACTCTTCTCATATAAACACAGAATAAATTCTGGGTGTGAATTATGTGAGGGAGAAACACTCCTATATAAGCCTAGGTGGAAAAATAAATAAAATGATTTCTCTTTTTGGACTTTTTACCGGGTTATACTTAATTTTGTTCAAGAAAGAATTTTTGGTGTATATCCGGTATATAGCAAAAGCTAAAAAATATTCTAATTTGTTATTTCATTACACAACCCATTAGTTTTTGGTGACAAGTTTGAAGTCTTGGTTTGACTCATCAACACGTCCCAAATAGCGATATTGGGTGATTTGAAAAACAAATGAAAAATGAAAAAAAAAAAAAGAAATATAAAGTTTCAGATAAATGGAAAAAACAATTTTTTTATTTATTAAAAAAAAATGTAAAATTTTATTTAAAGAAACAGATTCATTCGAAGAGAATCGAACCTGTATACGCCACGCATTGGGCTGAAAAATAAAAAAGAAAAGGAAGAGGAAGAAGCGTATCATGTCAGCAGAAAACCTTACACTCATCAGTGCAACTTGGTTTTCTGCCTGCTGCAGACTCTTGAAAATAGATCAAATTGAACCCTACTCATACAAACTCAGAATAAATTCTGGGTGTGAATTATATGAGGGAGAAACACTCCTATACAAGCCTAGGAGGAAAAATAAAGAAAAAGATTTCTTTTTTTTGGACTTTTTACCGCGTTATACTTAATTTTGTTCCAGAAAGAATTTTTGGGATATCTCCGGTATATAGCAAAGGCTAAAAAATGTTCTAATTTGTTATTTCATCACACAACCCATTAATTTTTGGTGACAAGTTTGAAGTGTTGGTTTGACTCATCAACAGGTCCCAAATAGCGAAATTGGGTGATTTGAAAAACAAATGAAGAATGAAAAAAGAAGAAAGAAATGAAAAGTTTGAGAAAAATAGAAAAAACAATTTTTTTATTTATTAAGAAAATTTAAAATTTTTTTTGAAGAAACAGATTCATTCGAAGCGAATCGAACCTGTATACGCCACGCAGTGGGCTGAAAAATAAAGAAGAAAAGGAAGAAGAAGAAGCGTTTCGTGTAAGCAGAAAACCTTACACTCATCGGTGCAGCTCGGTTTTCTGCCTGCTGCAGACGCTTGAAAATAGATCAAACTGAACTCTTCTCATATAAACTCAGAATAAATTCTGGGTGTGAATTATATGAGGGAAAAATACTCCTATATAAGCCCAGGAGGAAAAATGAATAAAAAGATTACTCTTTTTGGAATTTTTACCGGGTTAAACTTAATTTTGTTCAAGAAAGAATTTTTGGGATATCTTAGGTATATAGCAAAATCTAAAAAATATTCTAATTTGTTATTTCATCACACAACCCATTAATTTTTGGTGACAAGTTTGAAGTGTTGGTTTGACTCATCAACAGGTCCCAAATAGCGAAATTGGGTGATTTGAAAAACAAATGAAGAATGAAAAAAGAAGAAAGAAATGAAAAGTTTGAGAAAAATAGAAAAAACAATTTTTTTATTTATTAAGAAAATTTAAAATTTTTTTTGAAGAAACAGATTCATTCGAAGCGAATCGAACCTGTATACGCCACGCAGTGGGCTGAAAAATAAAGAAGAAAAGGAAGAAGAAGAAGCGTTTCGTGTAAGCAGAAAACCTTACACTCATCGGTGCAGCTCGGTTTTCTGCCTGCTGCAGACGCTTGAAAATAGATCAAACTGAACTCTTCTCATATAAACTCAGAATAAATTCTGGGTGTGAATTATATGAGGGAAAACACTCCTGTACAAGCCTAGGAAGAAAAATAAAGAAAAAGATTTCTCCTTTTGGTCTTTTTACCGGGTTGTACTTAATTTTGTTCAAGAAAGAATTTTTGGGATATCTCCGGTATATAGCAAAAGCTAAAAAATATTCTAATTTGTTATTTCATCACACAACCCATTAATTTTTGGTGACAAGTTTGAAGTGTTGGTTTGACTCATCAACAGGTCCCAAATAGCGAAATTGGGTGATTTGAAAAACAAATGAAGAATGAAAAAAGAAGAAAGAAATGAAAAGTTTGAGAAAAATAGAAAAAACAATTTTTTTATTTATTAAGAAAATTTAAAATTTTTTTTGAAGAAACAGATTCATTCGAAGCGAATCGAACTTGTATACGCCACGCAGTGGGCTGAAAGATAAAGAAGAAAAGGTAGAAGAAGAAGCATTCCGTGTCAGCAGAAAACCTTACACTTATCGGTGCAGCTTGGTTTTCTGTCTGATGCAGACGCTTGAAAATAGATCAAACGGAACTCTTCTCATATAAACTCAGAATACATTCTGGGTGTGAATTATATGAGGGAAAACACTCCTGTACAAACCTAGGAGGAAAAATAAAGAAAAGGATTTCTCCTTTTGGTCTTTTTACCGGGTTGTACTTAATTTTGTTCAAGAAATAATTTTTGGGATATCTCCGCTATTAAGCAAGATCTAAAAAATATTCTAATTTGTTATTTCATCATACAACCCATTAATTTTTGGTGACAAGTTTGAAGTCTTGGTTTGACTCATCAGAACGTCCCAAATAGGGAAATTGGGTGATCTGAAAAACAAATGAAAAATAAAAAAAAAAGAAATATAAAGTTCCAGAGAAATGGAAAAAACAATTTTTTTATTTATTAAAAAAAAAATTTTAAATTTTTTTTAAAGAAACAGATTCATTCGAAGCGAATCGAACTTGTATACGCCACGCAGTGGGCTGAAAAATAAAGAAGAAAAAGAAGAAGAAGAAGCGTTTCCTGTCAGCAGAAAACCTTACACTCATCGGTGCAGCTTGGTTTTCTGCCTGCTGCAGACGCTTGAAAATAGATCAAACTGAACTCTTCTCATATAAACTCAGAATAAATTCTGGGTGTGAATTATATGAGGGAAAACACTCCTGTACAAGCCTAGGAAGAAAAATAAAGAAAAAGATTTCTCCTTTTGGTCTTTTTACCGGGTTGTACTTAATTTTGTTCAAGAAAGAATTTTTGGGATATCTCCGGTATATAGCAAAAGCTAAAAAATATTCTAATTTGTTATTTCATCACACAACCCATTAATTTTTGGTGACAAGTTTGAAGTGTTGGTTTGACTCATCAACAGGTCCCAAATAGCGAAATTGGGTGATCTGAAAAACAAATGAAGAATGAAAAAAGAAGAAAGAAATGAAAAGTTTGAGAAAAATAGAAAAAACAATTTTTTTATTTATTAAGAAAATTTAAAATTTTTTTTGAAGAAACAGATTCATTCGAAGCGAATCGAACCTGTATACGCCACGCAGTGGGCTGAAAAATAAAGAAGAAAAGGAAGAAGAAGAAGCGTTTCGTGTAAGCAGAAAACCTTACACTCATCGGTGCAGCTCGGTTTTCTGCCTGCTGCAGACGCTTGAAAATAGATCAAACTGAACTCTTCTCATATAAACTCAGAATAAATTCTGGGTGTGAATTATATGAGGGAAAACACTCCTGTACAAGCCTAGGAAGAAAAATAAAGAAAAAGATTTCTCCTTTTGGTCTTTTTACCGGGTTGTACTTAATTTTGTTCAAGAAAGAATTTTTGGGATATCTCCGGTATATAGCAAAAGCTAAAAAATATTCTAATTTGTTATTTCATCACACAACCCATTAATTTTTGGTGACAAGTTTGAAGTGTTGGTTTGACTCATCAACAGGTCCCAAATAGCGAAATTGGGTGATTTGAAAAACAAATGAAGAATGAAAAAAGAAGAAAGAAATGAAAAGTTTGAGAAAAATAGAAAAAACAATTTTTTTATTTATTAAGAAAATTTAAAATTTTTTTTGAAGAAACAGATTCATTCGAAGCGAATCGAACCTGTATACGCCACGCAGTGGGCTGAAAAATAAAGAAGAAAAGGAAGAAGAAGAAGCGTTTCGTGTAAGCAGAAAACCTTACACTCATCGGTGCAGCTCGGTTTTCTGCCTGCTGCAGACGCTTGAAAATAGATCAAACTGAACTCTTCTCATATAAACTCAGAATAAATTCTGGGTGTGAACTATATTAGGGAAAACACTCCTGTACAAGCCTAGGAAGAAAAATAAAGAAAAAAGATTTCTCCTTTTGGTCTTTTTACCGGGTTATACTTAATTTTGTTCAAGAAAGAATTTTTGGGAAATCTCCGGTATATAGCAAAAGCTAAAAAATGTTCTAATTTGTTATTTCATCACACAACTCATTAATTTTTGGTGACAAGTTTCAAGTCTTGGTTAGACCCATCAACAGGTCCCAAATAGCGAAATTGGGTGATTTGAAAAACAAATGAAAAATGAAAAAAGAAGAAAGAAATGAAAAGTTTGCGAAAAACGGAAAAAACAATTTTTTTATTTATTAAAAAAAAAAATTTAAAATTTTTTTTAAAGAAACAGATTCATTCGAAGCGAATCGAACCTGTATACGCCACGCAGTGGGCTGAAAAATAAAGAAGAAAACGAAGAAGAAGAAGCTTTTCGTGTCAGCAGAAAACCTTGCACTCATCGGTGCAGCTTGGTTTTCTGCCTGCTGCAGACGCTTGAAAATAGATCAAACTGAACTCTTCTCATATAAACTGAGAATAAATTCTGGGTGTGAATTATATGAGGGAAAAACACTCCTGTACTAGCCTAGGAGAAAAAATAAAGAAAAAGATTTCTATTTGTGGACTTTTTACCGGGTTATACTTAATTTTGTTCAAGAAAGAATTTTTGGGATAGCTCCGGTATATAGCAAAAGCTAAAAAATGTTCTAATTTGTTATTTCATCACACAACCCATTAATTTTAGGTGACCAGTTTCAAGTATTGGTTTGACTCATCAACACGTCCCAAATAGCGAAATTGGGTGATTTGAAAAACAAATGAAAAATGAAAAAAGAAGAAAGAAATGAAAAGTTTGAGAAAAATAGAAAAATCATTTTTTTTTATTTATTAAAAAAATTTAAAATTTTATTGAAGAAACAGATTCATTCGAAGCGAATCGAACCTGTATACGCCACGCAGTGGGCTGAAAAATAAAGAAGAAAAGGAAGAAGAAGAAGCGTTTCGTGTAAGCAGAAAACCTTACACTCATCGGTGCAGCTCGGTTTTCTGCCTGCTGCAGACGCTTGAAAATAGATCAAACTGAACTCTTCTCATATAAACTCAGAATAAATTCTGGGTGTGAATTATATGAGGGAAAACACTCCTGTACAAGCCTAGGAAGAAAAATAAAGAAAAAGATTTCTCCTTTTGGTCTTTTTACCGGGTTGTACTTAATTTTGTTCAAGAAATAATTTTTGGGATATCTCCGCTATTAAGCAAAATCTAAAAAATATTCTAATTTGTTATTTCATCATACAACCCATTAATTTTTGGTGACAAGTTTGAAGTCTTGGTTTGACTCATCAACACGTCCCAAATAGGGAAATTGGGTGATTTGAAAAACAAATGAAAAATAAAAAAAAAAGAAATATAAAGTTCCAGAGAAATGGAAAAAACAATTTTTTTATTTATTAAAAAAAAATTTTTAAATTTTTTTTAAAGAAACAGATTCATTCGAAGCGAATCGAACTTGTATACGCCACGCAGTGGGCTGAAAAATAAAGAAGAAAAGAAGAAGAAGAAGCGTTTCCTGTCAGCAGAAAACCTTACACTCATCGGTGCAGCTTGGTTTTCTGCCTGCTGCAGACGCTTGAAAATAGATCAAACTGAACTCTTCTCATATAAACTCAGAATAAATTCTGGGTGTGAATTATATGAGGGAAAACACTCCTGTACAAGCCTAGGAAGAAAAATAAAGAAAAAGATTTCTCCTTTTGGTCTTTTTACCGGGTTGTACTTAATTTTGTTCAAGAAAGAATTTTTGGGATATCTCCGGTATATAGCAAAAGCTAAAAAATATTCTAATTTGTTATTTCATCACACAACCCATTAATTTTTGGTGACAAGTTTGAAGTGTTGGTTTGACTCATCAACAGGTCCCAAATAGCGAAATTGGGTGATCTGAAAAACAAATGAAGAATGAAAAAAGAAGAAAGAAATGAAAAGTTTGAGAAAAATAGAAAAAACAATTTTTTTATTTATTAAGAAAATTTAAAATTTTTTTTGAAGAAACATATTCATTCGAAGCGAATCGAACCTGTATACGCCACGCAGTGGGCTGAAAAATAAAGAAGAAAAGGAAGAAGAAGAAGCGTTTCGTGTAAGCAGAAAACCTTACACTCATCGGTGCAGCTCGGTTTTCTGCCTGCTGCAGACGCTTGAAAATAGATCAAACTGAACTCTTCTCATATAAACTCAGAATAAATTCTGGGTGTGAATTATATGAGGGAAAACACTCCTGTACAAGCCTAGGAAGAAAAATAAAGAAAAAGATTTCTCCTTTTGGTCTTTTTACCGGGTTGTACTTAATTTTGTTCAAGAAAGAATTTTTGGGATATCTCCGGTATATAGCAAAAGCTAAAAAATATTCTAATTTGTTATTTCATCACACAACCCATTAATTTTTGGTGACAAGTTTGAAGTGTTGGTTTGACTCATCAACAGGTCCCAAATAGCGAAATTGGGTGATTTGAAAAACAAATGAAGAATGAAAAAAGAAGAAAGAAATGAAAAGTTTGAGAAAAATAGAAAAAACAATTTTTTTATTTATTAAGAAAATTTAAAATTTTTTTTGAAGAAACAGATTCATTCGAAGCGAATCGAACCTGTATACGCCACGCAGTGGGCTGAAAAATAAAGAAGAAAAGGAAGAAGAAGAAGCGTTTCGTGTAAGCAGAAAACCTTACACTCATCGGTGCAGCTCGGTTTTCTGCCTGCTGCAGACGCTTGAAAATAGATCAAACTGAACTCTTCTCATATAAACTCAGAATAAATTCTGGGTGTGAACTATATGAGGGAAAACACTCCTGTACAAGCCTAGGAAGAAAAATAAAGAAAAAGATTTCTCCTTTTGGTCTTTTTACCGGGTTATACTTAATTTTGTTCAAGAAAGAATTTTTGGGAAATCTCCGGTATATAGCAAAAGCTAAAAAATGTTCTAATTTGTTATTTCATCACACAACACATTAATTTTTGGTGACAAGTTTGAAGTCTTGGTTTGACTCATCAACAGGTCCCAAATAGCGAAATTGGGAGATTTGAAAAACAAATGAAGAATGAAAAAATAAGAAAGAAATGAAAATTTTGAGAAAAATAGAAAAAACAATTTTTTTATTTATTAAAAAAATTTTAAATTTTTTTTGAAGAAACAGATTCATTCGAAGCGAATCGAACTTGTATACGCCACGCAGTGGGCTGAAAAATAAAGAAGAAAAAGAAGAAGAAGAAGCGTTTCCTGTCAGCAGAAAACCTTGCACTCATCGGTGCAGGTTGGTTTTCTGCCTGCTGCAGACGCTTGAAAATAGATCAAACTGAACTCTTCTCATATAAACTCAGAATAAATTCTGGGTGTGAATTATATGAGGCAAAAACACTCCTATACAAGCCTAGGAGGAAAAATAAAGAAAAAGATTTCTCCTTTTGGTCTTTTTACCGGGTTGTACTTAATTTTGTTCAAGAAAGAATTTTTGGGATATCTCCGGTATATAGCAAAAGCTAAAAAATGTTCTAATTTGTTATTTCATCACACAACCCATTAATTTTTGGTGACAAGTTTGAAGTGTTGGTTTGACTCATCAACAGGTCCCAAATAGCGAAATTGGGTGATTTGAAAAACAAATGAAGAATGAAAAAAGAAGAAAGAAATGAAAAGTTTGAGAAAAATAGAAAAAACAATTTTTTTATTTATTAAGAAAATTTAAAATTTTTTTTGAAGAAACAGATTCATTCGAAGCGAATCGAACTTGTATACGCCACGCAGTGGGCTGAAAGATAAAGAAGAAAAGGTAGAAGAAGAAGCATTCCGTGTCAGCAGAAAACCTTACACTTATCGGTGCAGCTTGGTTTTCTGTCTGATGCAGACGCTTGAAAATAGATCAAACGGAACTCTTCTCATATAAACTCAGAATACATTCTGGGTGTGAATTATATGAGGGAAAACACTCCTGTACAAACCTAGGAGGAAAAATAAAGAAAAGGATTTCTCCTTTTGGTCTTTTTACCGGGTTGTACTTAATTTTGTTCAAGAAATAATTTTTGGGATATCTCCGCTATTAAGCAAGATCTAAAAAATATTCTAATTTGTTATTTCATCATACAACCCATTAATTTTTGGTGACAAGTTTGAAGTCTTGGTTTGACTCATCAGAACGTCCCAAATAGGGAAATTGGGTGATCTGAAAAACAAATGAAAAATAAAAAAAAAAGAAATATAAAGTTCCAGAGAAATGGAAAAAACAATTTTTTTATTTATTAAAAAAAAAATTTTAAATTTTTTTTAAAGAAACAGATTCATTCGAAGCGAATCGAACTTGTATACGCCACGCAGTGGGCTGAAAAATAAAGAAGAAAAAGAAGAAGAAGAAGCGTTTCCTGTCAGCAGAAAACCTTACACTCATCGGTGCAGCTTGGTTTTCTGCCTGCTGCAGACGCTTGAAAATAGATCAAACTGAACTCTTCTCATATAAACTCAGAATAAATTCTGGGTGTGAATTATATGAGGGAAAACACTCCTGTACAAGCCTAGGAAGAAAAATAAAGAAAAAGATTTCTCCTTTTGGTCTTTTTACCGGGTTGTACTTAATTTTGTTCAAGAAAGAATTTTTGGGATATCTCCGGTATATAGCAAAAGCTAAAAAATATTCTAATTTGTTATTTCATCACACAACCCATTAATTTTTGGTGACAAGTTTGAAGTGTTGGTTTGACTCATCAACAGGTCCCAAATAGCGAAATTGGGTGATCTGAAAAACAAATGAAGAATGAAAAAAGAAGAAAGAAATGAAAAGTTTGAGAAAAATAGAAAAAACAATTTTTTTATTTATTAAGAAAATTTAAAATTTTTTTTGAAGAAACAGATTCATTCGAAGCGAATCGAACCTGTATACGCCACGCAGTGGGCTGAAAAATAAAGAAGAAAAGGAAGAAGAAGAAGCGTTTCGTGTAAGCAGAAAACCTTACACTCATCGGTGCAGCTCGGTTTTCTGCCTGCTGCAGACGCTTGAAAATAGATCAAACTGAACTCTTCTCATATAAACTCAGAATAAATTCTGGGTGTGAATTATATGAGGGAAAACACTCCTGTACAAGCCTAGGAAGAAAAATAAAGAAAAAGATTTCTCCTTTTGGTCTTTTTACCGGGTTGTACTTAATTTTGTTCAAGAAAGAATTTTTGGGATATCTCCGGTATATAGCAAAAGCTAAAAAATATTCTAATTTGTTATTTCATCACACAACCCATTAATTTTTGGTGACAAGTTTGAAGTGTTGGTTTGACTCATCAACAGGTCCCAAATAGCGAAATTGGGTGATTTGAAAAACAAATGAAGAATGAAAAAAGAAGAAAGAAATGAAAAGTTTGAGAAAAATAGAAAAAACAATTTTTTTATTTATTAAGAAAATTTAAAATTTTTTTTGAAGAAACAGATTCATTCGAAGCGAATCGAACCTGTATACGCCACGCAGTGGGCTGAAAAATAAAGAAGAAAAGGAAGAAGAAGAAGCGTTTCGTGTAAGCAGAAAACCTTACACTCATCGGTGCAGCTCGGTTTTCTGCCTGCTGCAGACGCTTGAAAATAGATCAAACTGAACTCTTCTCATATAAACTCAGAATAAATTCTGGGTGTGAACTATATGAGGGAAAACACTCCTGTACAAGCCTAGGAAGAAAAATAAAGAAAAAAGATTTCTCCTTTTGGTCTTTTTACCGGGTTATACTTAATTTTGTTCAAGAAAGAATTTTTGGGAAATCTCCGGTATATAGCAAAAGCTAAAAAATGTTCTAATTTGTTATTTCATCACACAACTCATTAATTTTTGGTGACAAGTTTCAAGTCTTGGTTAGACCCATCAACAGGTCCCAAATAGCGAAATTGGGTGATTTGAAAAACAAATGAAAAATGAAAAAAGAAGAAAGAAATGAAAAGTTTGCGAAAAACGGAAAAAACAATTTTTTTATTTATTAAAAAAAAAAATTTAAAATTTTTTTTAAAGAAACAGATTCATTCGAAGCGAATCGAACCTGTATACGCCACGCAGTGGGCTGAAAAATAAAGAAGAAAACGAAGAAGAAGAAGCTTTTCGTGTCAGCAGAAAACCTTGCACTCATCGGTGCAGCTTGGTTTTCTGCCTGCTGCAGACGCTTGAAAATAGATCAAACTGAACTCTTCTCATATAAACTGAGAATAAATTCTGGGTGTGAATTATATGAGGGAAAAACACTCCTGTACTAGCCTAGGAGAAAAAATAAAGAAAAAGATTTCTATTTGTGGACTTTTTACCGGGTTATACTTAATTTTGTTCAAGAAAGAATTTTTGGGATAGCTCCGGTATATAGCAAAAGCTAAAAAATGTTCTAATTTGTTATTTCATCACACAACCCATTAATTTTAGGTGACCAGTTTCAAGTATTGGTTTGACTCATCAACACGTCCCAAATAGCGAAATTGGGTGATTTGAAAAACAAATGAAAAATGAAAAAAGAAGAAAGAAATGAAAAGTTTGAGAAAAATAGAAAAATCATTTTTTTTTATTTATTAAAAAAATTTAAAATTTTATTGAAGAAACAGATTCATTCGAAGCGAATCGAACCTGTATACGCCACGCAGTGGGCTGAAAAATAAAGAAGAAAAGGAAGAAGAAGAAGCGTTTCGTGTAAGCAGAAACCTTACACTCATCGGTGCAGCTCGGTTTTCTGCCTGCTGCAGACGCTTGAAAATAGATCAAACTGAACTCTTCTCATATAAACTCAGAATAAATTCTGGGTGTGAATTATATGAGGGAAAACACTCCTGTACAAGCCTAGGAAGAAAAATAAAGAAAAAGATTTCTCCTTTTGGTCTTTTTACCGGGTTGTACTTAATTTTGTTCAAGAAATAATTTTTGGGATATCTCCGCTATTAAGCAAAATCTAAAAAATATTCTAATTTGTTATTTCATCATACAACCCATTAATTTTTGGTGACAAGTTTGAAGTCTTGGTTTGACTCATCAACACGTCCCAAATAGGGAAATTGGGTGATTTGAAAAACAAATGAAAAATAAAAAAAAAAAGAAATATAAAGTTCCAGAGAAATGGAAAAAACAATTTTTTTATTTATTAAAAAAAAATTTTTAAATTTTTTTTAAAGAAACAGATTCATTCGAAGCGAATCGAACTTGTATACGCCACGCAGTGGGCTGAAAAATAAAGAAGAAAAGAAGAAGAAGAAGCGTTTCCTGTCAGCAGAAAACCTTACACTCATCGGTGCAGCTTGGTTTTCTGCCTGCTGCAGACGCTTGAAAATAGATCAAACTGAACTCTTCTCATATAAACTCAGAATAAATTCTGGGTGTGAATTATATGAGGGAAAACACTCCTGTACAAGCCTAGGAAGAAAAATAAAGAAAAAGATTTCTCCTTTTGGTCTTTTTACCGGGTTGTACTTAATTTTGTTCAAGAAAGAATTTTTGGGATATCTCCGGTATATAGCAAAAGCTAAAAAATATTCTAATTTGTTATTTCATCACACAACCCATTAATTTTTGGTGACAAGTTTGAAGTGTTGGTTTGACTCATCAACAGGTCCCAAATAGCGAAATTGGGTGATCTGAAAAACAAATGAAGAATGAAAAAAGAAGAAAGAAATGAAAAGTTTGAGAAAAATAGAAAAAACAATTTTTTTATTTATTAAGAAAATTTAAAATTTTTTTTGAAGAAACATATTCATTCGAAGCGAATCGAACCTGTATACGCCACGCAGTGGGCTGAAAAATAAAGAAGAAAAGGAAGAAGAAGAAGCGTTTCGTGTAAGCAGAAAACCTTACACTCATCGGTGCAGCTCGGTTTTCTGCCTGCTGCAGACGCTTGAAAATAGATCAAACTGAACTCTTCTCATATAAACTCAGAATAAATTCTGGGTGTGAATTATATGAGGGAAAACACTCCTGTACAAGCCTAGGAAGAAAAATAAAGAAAAAGATTTCTCCTTTTGGTCTTTTTACCGGGTTGTACTTAATTTTGTTCAAGAAAGAATTTTTGGGATATCTCCGGTATATAGCAAAAGCTAAAAAATATTCTAATTTGTTATTTCATCACACAACCCATTAATTTTTGGTGACAAGTTTGAAGTGTTGGTTTGACTCATCAACAGGTCCCAAATAGCGAAATTGGGTGATTTGAAAAACAAATGAAGAATGAAAAAAGAAGAAAGAAATGAAAAGTTTGAGAAAAATAGAAAAAACAATTTTTTTATTTATTAAGAAAATTTAAATTTTTTTTGAAGAAACAGATTCATTCGAAGCGAATCGAACCTGTATACGCCACGCAGTGGGCTGAAAAATAAAGAAGAAAAGGAAGAAGAAGAAGCGTTTCGTGTAAGCAGAAAACCTTACACTCATCGGTGCAGCTCGGTTTTCTGCCTGCTGCAGACGCTTGAAAATAGATCAAACTGAACTCTTCTCATATAAACTCAGAATAAATTCTGGGTGTGAACTATATGAGGGAAAACACTCCTGTACAAGCCTAGGAAGAAAAATAAAGAAAAAGATTTCTCCTTTTGGTCTTTTTACCGGGTTATACTTAATTTTGTTCAAGAAAGAATTTTTGGGAAATCTCCGGTATATAGCAAAAGCTAAAAAATGTTCTAATTTGTTATTTCATCACACAACACATTAATTTTTGGTGACAAGTTTGAAGTCTTGGTTTGACTCATCAACAGGTCCCAAATAGCGAAATTGGGAGATTTGAAAAACAAATGAAGAATGAAAAAATAAGAAAGAAATGAAAATTTTGAGAAAAATAGAAAAAACAATTTTTTTATTTATTAAAAAAATTTTAAATTTTTTTTGAAGAAACAGATTCATTCGAAGCGAATCGAACTTGTATACGCCACGCAGTGGGCTGAAAAATAAAGAAGAAAAAGAAGAAGAAGAAGCGTTTCCTGTCAGCAGAAAACCTTGCACTCATCGGTGCAGGTTGGTTTTCTGCCTGCTGCAGACGCTTGAAAATAGATCAAACTGAACTCTTCTCATATAAACTCAGAATAAATTCTGGGTGTGAATTATATGAGGCAAAAACACTCCTATACAAGCCTAGGAGGAAAAATAAAGAAAAAGATTTCTCCTTTTGGTCTTTTTACCGGGTTGTACTTAATTTTGTTCAAGAAAGAATTTTTGGGATATCTCCGGTATATAGCAAAAGCTAAAAAATGTTCTAATTTGTTATTTCATCACACAACCCATTAATTTTTGGTGACAAGTTTGAAGTGTTGGTTTGACTCATCAACAGGTCCCAAATAGCGAAATTGGGTGATTTGAAAAACAAATGAAGAATGAAAAAAGAAGAAAGAAATGAAAAGTTTGAGAAAAATAGAAAAAACAATTTTTTTATTTATTAAGAAAATTTAAAATTTTTTTTGAAGAAACAGATTCATTCGAAGCGAATCGAACCTGTATACGCCACGCAGTGGGCTGAAAAATAAAGAAGAAAAGGAAGAAGAAGAAGCGTTTCTTGTAAGCAGAAAACCTTACACTCATCGGTGCAGCTCGGTTTTCTGCCTGCTGCAGACGCTTGAAAATAGATCAAACTGAACTATTCTCATATAAACTCAGAATAAATTCTGGGTGTGAACTATATGAGGGAAAACACTCCTGTACAAGCCTAGGAGGAAAAATAAAGAAAAAGATTTCTGTTTTTGGACTTTTTACCGGATTAAACTTAATTTTGTTTAAGAAAGAATTTTTGGCATATCTCCGGTATATAGCAAAAGCTAAAAAATTTTCTAATTTGTTATTTCATAACACAACTCATTAATTTTAGGTAACAGATTTCAAGTATTAGTTTGCCTCATCAACACGTCCCAAATAGCGTAATTGGGTGATTTGAAAAACAAATGAAAAATGGAAAAAGAAGAAAGAAATGAAAAGTTTTAGAAAATCAGAAAAAACAATTTTTTTTATTTATTAAAAAAATTTAATAATTTTTTTGAAGAAACAGATTCATTCGAAGCGAATCGAACCTGTATACGCCACGCAGTGGCCTGAAAAATAAAGAAGAAAAGGAAGAAGAAGAAGCGTTTCGTGTAAGCAGAAAACCTTACACTCATCGGTGCAGCTTGGTTTTCTGCCTGCTGCAGACGCTTGAAAATAGATCAAACTGAACTCTTCTTATACAAACTCAGAATAAATTCTGGGTATGAATTATATAAGGGAAAAACACTCCTATACAAGCCTAGGAGGAAAAATAAATAAAAAGATTTCTCTTTTTGGACTTTTTACCGGGGCATACTTAATTTTGTTCAAGAAAGAATTTTTGGGATATCTCCGGTATATAGCAAATGCTAAAAAATGTACTAATTTGTTATTTCATCACACAACTCATTAATTTTTGGTGACAAGCTTCAAGTCTTGGTTAGACCCATCAACAGGTCCCAAATAGCGAAATTGGGTGATTTGAAAAACAAATGAAAAATGAAAAAAGAAGAAAGAAATGAAAAGTTTGCGAAAAATAGAAAATACAATTTTTTTATTTATTAAAAAAAATTTAAATTTTTTTTTAAAGAAACAGATTCATTCGAAGCGAATCGAACCTGTATACGCCACGCAGTGGGCTGAAAAATAAAGAAGAAAAAGAAGAAGAAGAAGCGTTTCCTGTCAGCAGAAAACCTTGCACTCATCGGTGCAGCTTGGTTTTCTGCCTGCTGCAGACGCTTGAAAATAGATCAAACTGAACTCTTCTCATATAAACTCAGAATAAATTCTGGGTGTGAATTATATGAGGCAAAAACACTCCTATACAAGCCTAGGAGGAAAAATAAAGAAAAAGATTTCTCCTTTTGGTCTTTTTACCGGGTTGTACTTAATTTTGTTCAAGAAAGAATTTTTGGGATATCTCCGGTATATAGCAAAAGCTAAAAAATGTTCTAATTTGTTATTTCATCACACAACCCATTAATTTTTGGTGACAAGTTGAAAAATGAAAAAAAAAGAAAGAAATCTAAAGTTTGAGAAAAATGGAAAAACAATTTTTTTATTTATTAAAAAAAAAATTTAATTTTTTTTTAAAAAAACAGATCCATCGAAGCGAATCGAACTTGTATACGCCACGCAGTGGGCTGAAAAATAAAGAAGAAAAGGAAGAAGAAGAAGCGTTTCATGTCAGCAGAAAACCTTACACTTATCAGTGCAGCTTGGTTTCCCTCCTGCTGCAGACGCTTGAAAATAGATCAAACTGAACTCTTCTCATATAAACACAGAATAAATTCTGGGTGTGTATTATGTGAGGGAGAAACACTCCTATACAAGCCTAGGAGGAAAAATAAAGAAAAAGATTTCTCTTTTTGGACTTTTTACCGGGTTATACTTAATTTTGTTCAAGAAAGAATTTTTGGGAAATCTCCGGTATATAGCAAAAGCTAAAAAATGTTCTAATTTGTTATTTCATCACACAACACATTAATTTTTGGTGACAAGTTTGAAGTCTTGGTTTGACTCATCAACAGGTCCCAAATAGCGAAATTGGGAGATTTGAAAAACAAATGAAGAATGAAAAAATAAGAAAGAAATGAAAATTTTGAGAAAAATAGAAAAAACAATTTTTTTATTTATTAAAAAAATTTTAAATTTTTTTTGAAGAAACAGATTCATTCGAAGCGAATCGAACTTGTATACGCCACGCAGTGGGCTGAAAAATAAAGAAGAAAAAGAAGAAGAAGAAGCGTTTCCTGTCAGCAGAAAACCTTGCACTCATCGGTGCAGGTTGGTTTTCTGCCTGCTGCAGACGCTTGAAAATAGATCAAACTGAACTCTTCTCATATAAACTCAGAATAAATTCTGGGTATGAATTATATGAGGCAAAAACACTCCTATACAAGCCTAGGAGGAAAAATAAAGAAAAAGATTTCTCCTTTTGGTCTTTTTACCGGGTTGTACTTAATTTTGTTCAAGAAAGAATTTTTGGGATATCTCCGGTATATAGCAAAAGCTAAAAAATGTTCTAATTTGTTATTTCATCACACAACCCATTAATTTTTGGTGACAAGTTTGAAGTGTTGGTTTGACTCATCAACAGGTCCCAAATAGCGAAATTGGGTGATTTGAAAAACAAATGAAGAATGAAAAAAGAAGAAAGAAATGAAAAGTTTGAGAAAAATAGAAAAAACAATTTTTTTATTTATTAAGAAAATTTAAAATTTTTTTTGAAGAAACAGATTCATTCGAAGCGAATCGAACCTGTATACGCCACGCAGTGGGCTGAAAAATAAAGAAGAAAAGGAAGAAGAAGAAGCGTTTCTTGTAAGCAGAAAACCTTACACTCATCGGTGCAGCTCGGTTTTCTGCCTGCTGCAGACGCTTGAAAATAGATCAAACTGAACTATTCTCATATAAACTCAGAATAAATTCTGGGTGTGAACTATATGAGGGAAAACACTTCTGTACAAGCCTAGGAGGAAAAATAAAGAAAAAGAGTTCTGTTTTTGGACTTTTTACCGGATTAAACTTAATTTTGTTTAAGAAAGAATTTTTGGCATATCTCCGGTATATAGCAAAAGCTAAAAAATTTTCTAATTTGTTATTTCATAACACAACTCATTAATTTTAGGTAACAGATTTCAAGTATTAGTTTGCCTCATCAACACGTCCCAAATAGCGTAATTGGGTGATTTGAAAAACAAATGAAAAATGGAAAAAGAAGAAAGAAATGAAAAGTTTTAGAAAATCAGAAAAAACAATTTTTTTTATTTATTAAAAAAATTTAATAATTTTTTTGAAGAAACAGATTCATTCGAAGCGAATCGAACCTGTATACGCCACGCAGTGGCCTGAAAAATAAAGAAGAAAAGGAAGAAGAAGAAGCGTTTCGTGTAAGCAGAAAACCTTACACTCATCGGTGCAGCTTGGTTTTCTGCCTGCTGCAGACGCTTGAAAATAGATCAAACTGAACTCTTCTCATACAAACTCAGAATAAATTCTGGGTATGAATTATATAAGGGAAAAACACTCCTATACAAGCCTAGGAGGAAAAATAAATAAAAAGATTTCTCTTTTTGGACTTTTTACCGGGGCATACTTAATTTTGTTCAAGAAAGAATTTTTGGGATATCTCCGGTATATAGCAAATGCTAAAAAATGTACTAATTTGTTATTTCATCACACAACTCATTAATTTTTGGTGACAAGCTTCAAGTCTTGGTTAGACCCATCAACAGGTCCCAAATAGCGAAATTGGGTGATTTGAAAAACAAATGAAAAATGAAAAAAGAAGAAAGAAATGAAAAGTTTGCGAAAAATAGAAAATACAATTTTTTTATTTATTAAAAAAAATTTAAATTTTTTTTTAAAGAAACAGATTCATTCGAAGCGAATCGAACCTGTATACGCCACGCAGTGGGCTGAAAAATAAAGAAGAAAAAGAAGAAGAAGAAGCGTTTCCTGTCAGCAGAAAACCTTGCACTCATCGGTGCAGCTTGGTTTTCTGCCTGCTGCAGACGCTTGAAAATAGATCAAACTGAACTCTTCTCATATAAACTCAGAATAAATTCTGGGTGTGAATTATATGAGGCAAAAACACTCCTATACAAGCCTAGGAGGAAAAATAAAGAAAAAGATTTCTCCTTTTGGTCTTTTTACCGGGTTGTACTTAATTTTGTTCAAGAAAGAATTTTTGGGATATCTCCGGTATATAGCAAAAGCTAAAAAATGTTCTAATTTGTTATTTCATCACACAACCCATTAATTTTTGGTGACAAGTTGAAAAATGAAAAAAAAAGAAAGAAATCTAAAGTTTGAGAAAAATGGAAAAACAATTTTTTTATTTATTAAAAAAAAAATTTAATTTTTTTTTAAAGAAACAGATCCATCGAAGCGAATCGAACTTGTATACGCCACGCAGTGGGCTGAAAAATAAAGAAGAAAAGGAAGAAGAAGAAGCGTTTCATGTCAGCAGAAAACCTTACACTTATCAGTGCAGCTTGGTTTCCCTCCTGCTGCAGACGCTTGAAAATAGATCAAACTGAACTCTTCTCATATAAACACAGAATAAATTCTGGGTGTGTATTATGTGAGGGAGAAACACTCCTATACAAGCCTAGGAGGAAAAATAAAGAAAAAGATTTCTCTTTTTGGACTTTTTACCGGGTTATACTTAATTTTGTTCAAGAAAGAATTTTTGGGATATCTCCGGTATGTAGCAAAAGCTAAAAAATGTTCTAATTTGTTATTTCATCACACAACCCATTAATTTTTGGTGACAAGTTTGAAGTCTTGGTTTGACTCATCAACACGTACCAAATAGCGAAATTGGGTGATTTGAAAAACAAATGAAAAATGAAAAAAAAAAAAGAAATATAAAGTTTCAGAAAAATGGAAAAAACAATTTTTTTATTTATTAAAAAAAAAATTTAAAATTTTTTTTAAAGCAACAGATTCAATCGAAGCGAATCGAACCTGTATACGCCACGCAGTGGGCTGAAAAATAAAGAAGAAAAGGAAGCAAACCTTACACTCATCAGTGCAACTTGGTTTTCTGCCTGCTGCAGACTATTGAAAATAGATCAAACGGAACTCTACTCATACAAACTCAGAATAAATTCTGGGTGTGAATTATATGATGGAAAAACACTCCTATACAAGCCTAGGAGGAAAAGTAAAGAAAAGGGTTTCTCTTTTTGAACTTTTTACCGGGTTTTACTTAATTTTGTTCAAGAAAGAATTTTTGGGATATCTCCATTATATAGCAAAAGCTAAAAACTGTTCTAATTTGTTATTTCATCACACAACTCATTAATTTTAGGTGACAAATTTCAAGTATTGGTTTGACTCATCAACAGGTCCCAAAAAGCGAAATTGGGTGACTTGAAAAACAAATGAAAAATGAAAAAAGAAGAAAGAAATGAAAAGTTTGAGAAAATCAGAAAAAACAATTTTTTTTATTTATTAAAAAAATTTGAAAAAAATTTTGAAGAAACAGATTCATTCGAAGCGAATCGAACCTGTATACGCCACGCAGTGGGCTGAAAAATAAAGAAGAAAAGGAAGAAGAGGAAGCGTTTCGGGTAAGGAGAAAGCCTTACACTCATCGGTGCAGCTTGGTTTTCTACCTGCTGCAGACGCTTGAAAATAGATCAAACTGAACTCTTCTCATGTAAACTCAGAAGAAATTCTGGGTGTGAATTATGTGAGGGAAAAACACTCCTATACAAGCCTAGGAGGAAAAATAAATAAAAAGATTTCTCTTTGTGGACTTTTTACCGGGGCATACTTAATTTTGTTCAAGAAAGAATTTTTGGGATATCTCCGGTATATAGCAAAAGCTAAAAAATGTACTAATTTGTTATTTCATCACACAACTCATTAATTTTTGGTGACAAGTTTCAAGTCTTGGTTAGACCCATCAACAGGTCCCAAATAGCGAAATTGGGTGATTTGAAAAACAAATGAAAAATGAAAAAAGAAGAAAGAAATGAAAAGTTTGCGAAAAACGGAAAAAACAATTTTTTTATTTATTAAAAAAAAAAATTTTAAATTTTTTTTAAAGAAACAGATTCATTCGAAGCGAATCGAACCTGTATACGCCACGCAGTGGGCTGAGAAATAAAGAAGAAAACGAAGAAGAAGAAGCTTTTCGTGTCAGCAGAAAACCTTGCACTCATCGGTGCAGCTTGGTTTTCTGCCTGCTGCAGACGCTTGAAAATAGATCAAACTGAACTCTTCTCATATAAACTGAGAATAAATTCTGGGTGTGAATTATATGAGGGCAAAACACTCCTGTACTAGCCTAGGAGAAAAAATAAAGAAAAAGATTTCTATTTGTGGACTTTTTACCGGGTTATACTTAATTTTGTTCAAGAAAGAATTTTTGGGATATCTCCGGTATATAGCAAAAGCTAAAAAATGTTCTAATTTGTTATTTCATCACACAACCCATTAATTTTAGGTGACCAGTTTCAAGTATTGGTTTGACTCATCAACACGTCCCAAATAGCGAAATTGGGTGATTTGAAAAACAAATGAAAAATGAAAAAAGAAGAAAGAAATGAAAAGTTTGAGAAAAATAGAAAAATCATTTTTTTTTATTTATTAAAAAAATTTAAAATTTTATTGAAGAAACAGATTCATTCGAAGCGAATCGAACCTGTATACGCCACGCATTGGGCTGAAAAATAAAAAATAAAAGGAAGAAGAAGAAGCGTATCATGTCAGCAGAAAACCTTACACTCATCAGTGCAACTTGGTTTTCTGCCTGCTGCAGACTCTTGAAAATAGATCAAATTGAACCCTAATCATACAAACTCAGAACAAATTCTGGGTGTGAATTATATGAGGGAGGAAAAATAAAGAAAAAGATTTCTTTTTTTGGACTTTTTACCGCGTTATACTTAATTTTGTTCCAGAAAGAATTTTTGGGATATCTCCGGTATATAGCAAAGGCTAAAAAATGTTCTAATTTGTTATTTCATCACACAGCTCATTAATTTTAGGTGTCAAGTTTCAAGTATTGGTTTGACTCATCAACAGGTCCCAAATAGCGAAATTGGGTGATTTGAAAAATAAACGAAAAATGGAAAAAGAAGAAAGAAATGAAAAGCTTTAGAAAATCAGAAAAAAACAATTTTTTTTATTTATTAAAAAAACTTAAAAAATTTTTTGAAGAAATAGATTCATTCGAAGCGAATCGAACCTGTATACGCCACGCAGTGGCCTGAAAAATAAAGAAGAAAAGGAAGAAGATGAAGTGTTTCGTGTAAGCAGAAAACCTTACACTCATCGGTGCAGCTTGGTTTTCTGCCTGCTGCAGACGCTTGAAAATAGATCAAACTGAACTCTTCTCATATAAACTCAGAATAAATTCTGCGTGTGAATTTTATGAGGGAAAAATACTCCTATACAAGCCTAGGAGGAAAAATAAATAAAAAGATTTCTCTTTTGGGACTTTTTACCGGGGCATACTTAATTTTGTTCAAGAAAGAATTTTTGGGATATCTCCGGTATATAGCAAAAGCTAAAAAATGTTCTAATTTGTTATTTCATCACACAACTCATTAATTTTTGGTGACAAGTTTCAAGTCTTGGTTAGACTCATCAACAGGTCCCTAATAGCGAAATTTGGTTTGACTCATCAACACGTCCCAAATAGCGAAATTGGGTGATTTGAAAAACAAATGAAAAATGAAAAAAAAAAAGAAATATAAAGTTCCAGAGAAATGGAAAAAACAATTTTTTTATTTATTAAAAAAAAAATTTAAATTTTTTTTAAAGAAGCAGATTCATTCGAAGCGAATCGAACCTGTATACGCCACGCAGTGTGCTAAAAAATAAAGAAGAAAAGGAAGAAGAAGAAGCGTTTCATGTCAGCAGAAAACCTTACACTCATCAGTGCAACTTGGTTTTCTGCCTGCTGCAGACGCTTGAAAATAGATCAAACTGATCTCTTCTCATATAAACTCAGAATAAATTCTGGGTGTGAATTATATGAGGGAAAAACACTCCTATATAAGCCCAGGAGGAAAAATGAATAAAAAGATTACTCTTTTTGGAATTTTTACCGGGTTAAACTTAATTTTGTTCAAGAAAGAATTTTTGGGATATCTTAGGTATATAGCAAAATCTAAAAAATATTCTAATTTGTTATTTCATCACACAACCCATTAATTTTTCGTGACAAGTTTGAAGTGTTGGTTTGACTCATCAACAGGTCCCAAATAGCGAAATTGGGTGATTTGAAAAACAAATGAAGAATGAAAAAAGAAGAAAGAAATGAAAAGTTTGAGAAAAATAGAAAAAACAATTTTTTTATTTATTAAGAAAATTTAAAATTTTTTTTGAAGAAACAGATTCATTCGAAGCGAATCGAACCTGTATACGCCACGCAGTGGGCTGAAAAATAAAGAAGAAAAGGAAGAAGAAGAAGCGTTTCGTGTAAGCAGAAAACCTTACACTCATCGGTGCAGCTCGGTTTTCTGCCTGCTGCAGACGCTTGAAAATAGATCAAACTGAACTCTTCCCATATAAACTCAGAATAAATTCTGGGAGTGAATTATATGAGGGAAAACACTCCTGTACAAGCCTAGGAAGAAAAATAAAGAAAAGGATTTCTCCTTTTGGTCTTTTTACCGGGTTGTACTTAATTTTGTTCAAGAAAGAATTTTTGGGATATCTCCGGTATATAGCAAAAGCTAAAAAATATTCTCGTTTGTTATTTCATCACACAACCCATTAATTTTTGGTGACAAGTTTGAAGTGTTGGTTTGACTCATCAGCAGGTCCCAAATAGCGAAATTGGGTAATTTGAAAAACAAATGAAGAATGAAAAAAGAAGAAAGAAATGAAAAGTTTGAGAAAAATAGAAAAAACAATTTTTTTATTTATTAAGAAAATTTAAAATTTTTTTTGAATAAACAGATTCATTCGAAGCGAATCCAACTTGTATACGCCACGCAGTGGGCTGAAAGGTAAAGAAGAAAAGGTAGAAGAAGAAGCATTCCGTGTCAGCAGAAAACCTTACACTTATCGGTGCAGCTTGGTTTTCTGTCTGATGCAGACGCTTGAAAATAGATCAAACGGAACTCTTCTCATATAAACTCAGAATACATTCTGGGTATGAATTATATAAGGGAAAAACACTCCTATACAAGCCTAGGAGGAAAAATAAATAAAAAGATTTCTCTTTTTGGACTTTTTACCGGGGCATACTTAATTTTGTTCAAGAAAGAATTTTTGGGATATCTCCGGTATATAGCAAAAGCTAAAAAATGTACTAATTTGTTATTTCATCACACAACTCATTAATTTTTGGTGACAAGTTTCAAGTCTTGGTTAGACCCATCAACAGGTCCCAAATAGCGAAATTGGGTGATTTGAAAAACAAATGAAAAATGAAAAAAGAAGAAAGAAATGAAAAGTTTGCGAAAAACGGAAAAAACAATTTTTTTATTTATTAAAAAAAAAAATTTAAAATTTTTTTTAAAGAAACAGATTCATTCGAAGCGAATCGAACCTGTATACGCCACGCAGTGGGCTGAGAAATAAAGAAGAAAACGAAGAAGAAGAAGCTTTTCGTGTCAGCAGAAAACCTTGCACTCATCGGTGCAGCTTGGTTTTCTGCCTGCTGCAGACGCTTGAAAATAGATCAAACTGAACTCTTCTCATATAAACTGAGAATAAATTCTGGGTGTGAATTATATGAGGGCAAAACACTCCTGTACTAGCCTAGGAGAAAAAATAAAGAAAAAGATTTCTATTTGTGGACTTTTTACCGGGTTATACTTAATTTTGTTCAAGAAAGAATTTTTGGGATATCTCCGGTATATAGCAAAAGCTAAAAAATGTTCTAATTTGTTATTTCATCACACAACCCATTAATTTTAGGTGACCAGTTTCAAGTATTGGTTTGACTCATCAACACGTCCCAAATAGCGAAATTGGGTGATTTGAAAAACAAATGAAAAATGAAAAAAGAAGAAAGAAATGAAAAGTTTGAGAAAAATAGAAAAATCATTTTTTTTTATTTATTAAAAAAATTTAAAATTTTATTGAAGAAACAGATTCATTCGAAGCGAATCGAACCTGTATACGCCACGCATTGGGCTGAAAAATAAAAAATAAAAGGAAGAAGAAGAAGCGTATCATGTCAGCAGAAAACCTTACACTCATCAGTGCAACTTGGTTTTCTGCCTGCTGCAGACTCTTGAAAATAGATCAAATTGAACCCTAATCATACAAACTCAGAACAAATTCTGGGTGTGAATTATATGAGGGAGGAAAAATAAAGAAAAAGATTTCTTTTTTTGGACTTTTTACCGCGTTATACTTAATTTTGTTCCAGAAAGAATTTTTGGGATATCTCCGGTATATAGCAAAGGCTAAAAAATGTTCTAATTTGTTATTTCATCACACAGCTCATTAATTTTAGGTGTCAAGTTTCAAGTATTGGTTTGACTCATCAACAGGTCCCAAATAGCGAAATTGGGTGATTTGAAAAATAAACGAAAAATGGAAAAAGAAGAAAGAAATGAAAAGCTTTAGAAAATCAGAAAAAAACAATTTTTTTTATTTATTAAAAAAACTTAAAAAATTTTTTGAAGAAATAGATTCATTCGAAGCGAATCGAACCTGTATACGCCACGCAGTGGCCTGAAAAATAAAGAAGAAAAGGAAGAAGATGAAGTGTTTCGTGTAAGCAGAAAACCTTACACTCATCGGTGCAGCTTGGTTTTCTGCCTGCTGCAGACGCTTGAAAATAGATCAAACTGAACTCTTCTCATATAAACTCAGAATAAATTCTGCGTGTGAATTTTATGAGGGAAAAATACTCCTATACAAGCCTAGGAGGAAAAATAAATAAAAAGATTTCTCTTTTGGGACTTTTTACCGGGGCATACTTAATTTTGTTCAAGAAAGAATTTTTGGGATATCTCCGGTATATAGCAAAAGCTAAAAAATGTTCTAATTTGTTATTTCATCACACAACTCATTAATTTTTGGTGACAAGTTTCAAGTCTTGGTTAGACTCATCAACAGGTCCCTAATAGCGAAATTTGGTTTGACTCATCAACACGTCCCAAATAGCGAAATTGGGTGATTTGAAAAACAAATGAAAAATGAAAAAAAAAAAAGAAATATAAAGTTCCAGAGAAATGGAAAAAACAATTTTTTTATTTATTAAAAAAAAAATTTTAAATTTTTTTTAAAGAAGCAGATTCATTCGAAGCGAATCGAACCTGTATACGCCACGCAGTGTGCTAAAAAATAAAGAAGAAAAGGAAGAAGAAGAAGCGTTTCATGTCAGCAGAAAACCTTACACTCATCAGTGCAACTTGGTTTTCTGCCTGCTGCAGACGCTTGAAAATAGATCAAACTGATCTCTTCTCATATAAACTCAGAATAAATTCTGGGTGTGAATTATATGAGGGAAAAATACTCCTATATAAGCCCAGGAGGAAAAATGAATAAAAAGATTACTCTTTTTGGAATTTTTACCGGGTTAAACTTAATTTTGTTCAAGAAAGAATTTTTGGGATATCTTAGGTATATAGCAAAATCTAAAAAATATTCTAATTTGTTATTTCATCACACAACCCATTAATTTTTCGTGACAAGTTTGAAGTGTTGGTTTGACTCATCAACAGGTCCCAAATAGCGAAATTGGGTGATTTGAAAAACAAATGAAGAATGAAAAAAGAAGAAAGAAATGAAAAGTTTGAGAAAAATAGAAAAAACAATTTTTTTATTTATTAAGAAAATTTAAAATTTTTTTTGAAGAAACAGATTCATTCGAAGCGAATCGAACCTGTATACGCCACGCAGTGGGCTGAAAAATAAAGAAGAAAAGGAAGAAGAAGAAGCGTTTCGTGTAAGCAGAAAACCTTACACTCATCGGTGCAGCTCGGTTTTCTGCCTGCTGCAGACGCTTGAAAATAGATCAAACTGAACTCTTCCCATATAAACTCAGAATAAATTCTGGGAGTGAATTATATGAGGGAAAACACTCCTGTACAAGCCTAGGAAGAAAAATAAAGAAAAGGATTTCTCCTTTTGGTCTTTTTACCGGGTTGTACTTAATTTTGTTCAAGAAAGAATTTTTGGGATATCTCCGGTATATAGCAAAAGCTAAAAAATATTCTCGTTTGTTATTTCATCACACAACCCATTAATTTTTGGTGACAAGTTTGAAGTGTTGGTTTGACTCATCAACAGGTCCCAAATAGCGAAATTGGGTAATTTGAAAAACAAATGAAGAATGAAAAAAGAAGAAAGAAATGAAAAGTTTGAGAAAAATAGAAAAAACAATTTTTTTATTTATTAAGAAAATTTAAAATTTTTTTTGAATAAACAGATTCATTCGAAGCGAATCCAACTTGTATACGCCACGCAGTGGGCTGAAAGGTAAAGAAGAAAAGGTAGAAGAAGAAGCATTCCGTGTCAGCAGAAAACCTTACACTTATCGGTGCAGCTTGGTTTTCTGTCTGATGCAGACGCTTGAAAATAGATCAAACGGAACTCTTCTCATATAAACTCAGAATACATTCTGGGTATGAATTATATAAGGGAAAAACACTCCTATACAAGCCTAGGAGGAAAAATAAATAAAAAGATTTCTCTTTTTGGACTTTTTACCGGGGCATACTTAATTTTGTTCAAGAAAGAATTTTTGGGATATCTCCGGTATATAGCAAAAGCTAAAAAATGTACTAATTTGTTATTTCATCACACAACTCATTAATTTTTGGTGACAAGTTTCAAGTCTTGGTTAGACTCATCAACAGGTCCCAAATAGCGAAATTGGGAGATTTGAAAAACAAATGAAGAATGAAAAAATAAGAAAGAAATGAAAAGTTTGAGAAAAATAGAAAAAACAATTTTTTTATTTATTAAAAATATTTTAAATTTTTTTTGAAGAAACAGATTCATTCGAAGCGAATCGAACTTGTATACGCCACGCAGTGGGCTGAAAAATAAAGAAGAAAAGGAAGAAGAAGAAGCGTTTCATGTCAGCAGAAAACCTTACACTCATCAGTGCAACTTGGTTTTCTGCCTGCTGCAGACGCTTGAAAATAGATCAAACTGAACTCTTCTCATATAAACTCAGAATAAATTCTGGGTATGAATTATATAAGGGAAAAACACTCCTATACAAGCCTAGGCGGAAAAATAAATAAAAAGATTTCTCTTTTTGGACTTTTTACCGGGGCATACTTAATTTTGTTCAAGAAAGAATTTTTGGGATATCTCCGGTATATAGCAAAAGCTAAAAAATGTACTAATTTGTTATTTCATCACACAACTCATTAATTTTTGGTGACAAGTTTCAAGTCTTGGTTAGACTCATCAACAGGTCCCAAATAGCGAAATTGGGAGATTTGAAAAACAAATGAAGAATGAAAAAATAAGAAAGAAATGAAAAGTTTGAGAAAAATAGAAAAAACAATTTTTTTATTTATTAAAAAAATTTTAAATTTTTTTTGAAGAAACAGATTCATTCGAAGCGAATCGAACTTGTATACGCCACGCAGTGGGCTGAAAAATAAAGAAGAAAAGGAAGAAGAAGAAGCGTTTCATGTCAGCAGACAACCTTACACTCATCAGTGCAACTTGGTTTTCTGCCTGCTACAGACGCTTGAAAATAGATCAAACTGAACTCTTCTCATATAAACTCAGAATAAATTCTGGGTGTGAATTATATGAGGGAATACAGTCCTGTGCAAGCCTAGGAGGAAAAATAAAGAAAAAGATTTCTCCTTTTGGTCTTTTTACCGGGTTATACTTAATTTTGTTCAAGAAAGAATTTTTGGGATATCTCCGGTATATAGCAAAAACTAAAAAATGTTCTAATTTGTTATTTCATCACACAACTCATTAATTTTTGGTGACAAGTTTCAAGTCTTGGTTCGACTCATCAACAGGTCCCTAATAGCGAAATTTGGTTTGACTCATCAACACGTCCCAAATAGCGAAATTGGGTGATTTGAAAAACAAATGAAAAATGAAAAAAAAAAAAAGAAATATAAAGTTCCAGAGAAATGGAAAAAACAATTTTTTTATTTATTAAAAAAAAAATTTTAAATTTTTTTTAAAGAAGCAGATTCATTCGAAGCGAATCGAACTTGTATACGCCACGCAGTGTGCTAAAAAATAAAGAAGAAAAGGAAGAAGAAGAAGCGTTTCATGTCAGCAGAAAACCTTACACTCATCAGTGCAACTTGGCTTTCTGCCTGCTGCAGACGCTTGAAAATAGATCAAACTGATCTCTTCTCATATAAACTCAGAATAAATTCTGGGTGTGAATTATATGAGGGAAAAATACTCCTATATAAGCACAGGAGGAAAAATGAATAAAAAGATTACTCTTTTTGGAATTTTTACCGGGTTAAACTTAATTTTGTTCAAGAAAGAATTTTTGGGATATCTTATGTATATAGCAAAATCTAAAAAATATTCTAATTTGTTATTTCATCACACAACCCATTAATTTTTCGTGACAAGTTTGAAGTGTTGGTTTGACTCATCAACAGGTCCCAAATAGCGAAATTGGGTGATTTGAAAAACAAATGAAGAATGAAAAAAGAAGAAAGAAATGAAAAGTTTGAGAAAAATAGAAAAAACAATTTTTTTATTTATTAAGAAAATTTAAAATTTTTTTTGAAGAAACAGATTCATTCGAAGCGAATCGAACCTGTATACGCCACGCAGTGGGCTGAAAAATAAAGAAGAAAAGGAAGAAGAAGAAGCGTTTCGTGTAAGCAGAAAACCTTACACTCATCGGTGCAGCTCGGTTTTCTGCCTGCTGCAGACGCTTGAAAATAGATCAAACTGAACTCTTCCCATATAAACTCAGAATAAATTCTGGAGTGAATTATATGAGGGAAAACACTCCTGTACAAGCCTAGGAAGAAAATAAAGAAAAGGATTTCTCCTTTGGTCTTTTTACCGGGTTGTACTTAATTTTGTTCAAGAAAGAATTTTTGGGATATCTCCGGTATATAGCAAAAGCTAAAAAATATTCTCGTTTGTTATTTCATCACACAACCCATTAATTTTTGGTGACAAGTTTGAAGTGTTGGTTTGACTCATCAACAGGTCCCAAATAGCGAAATTGGGTAATTTGAAAAACAAATGAAGAATGAAAAAAGAAGAAAGAAATGAAAAGTTTGAGAAAAATAGAAAAAACAATTTTTTTATTTATTAAGAAAATTTAAAATTTTTTTTGAATAAACAGATTCATTCGAAGCGAATCCAACTTGTATACGCCACGCAGTGGGCTGAAAGGTAAAGAAGAAAAGGTAGAAGAAGAAGCATTCCGTGTCAGCAGAAAACCTTACACTTATCGGTGCAGCTTGGTTTTCTGTCTGATGCAGACGCTTGAAAATAGATCAAACGGAACTCTTCTCATATAAACTCAGAATACATTCTGGGTATGAATTATATAAGGGAAAAACACTCCTATACAAGCCTAGGGGAAAAATAAATAAAAGATTTCTCTTTTTGGACTTTTTACCGGGGGCATACTTAATTTTGTTCAAGAAAGAATTTTTGGGATATCTCCGGTATATAGCAAAAGCTAAAAAATGTACTAATTTGTTATTTCATCACACAACTCATTAATTTTTGGTGACAAGTTTCAAGTCTTGGTTAGACTCATCAACAGGTCCCAAATAGCGAAATTGGGAGATTTGAAAAACAAATGAAGAATGAAAAAATAAGAAAGAAATGAAAAGTTTGAGAAAAATAGAAAAAACAATTTTTTTATTTATTAAAAAAATTTTAAATTTTTTTTGAAGAAACAGATTCATTCGAAGCGAATCGAACTTGTATACGCCACGCAGTGGGCTGAAAAATAAAGAAGAAAAGGAAGAAGAAGAAGCGTTTCATGTCAGCAGAAAACCTTACACTCATCAGTGCAACTTGGTTTTCTGCCTGCTGCAGACGCTTGAAAATAGATCAAACTGAACTCTTCTCATATAAACTCAGAATAAATTCTGGGTATGAATTATATAAGGGAAAAAACACTCTATACAAGCCTAGGCGGAAAAATAAATAAAAAGATTTCTCTTTTTGGACTTTTTACCGGGGCATACTTAATTTTGTTCAAGAAAGAATTTTTGGGATATCTCCGGTATATAGCAAAAGCTAAAAAAATGTACTAATTTGTTATTTCATCACACAACTCATTAATTTTTGGTGACAAGTTTCAAGTCTTGGTTAGACTCATCAACAGGTCCCAAATAGCGAAATTGGGAGATTTGAAAAACAAATGAAGAATGAAAAAATAAGAAAGAAATGAAAAGTTTGAGAAAAATAGAAAAAACAATTTTTTTATTTATTAAAAAAATTTTAAATTTTTTTTGAAGAAACAGATTCATTCGAAGCGAATCGAACTTGTATACGCCACGCAGTGGGCTGAAAAATAAAGAAGAAAAGGAAGAAGAAGAAGCGTTTCATGTCAGCAGACAACCTTACACTCATCAGTGCAACTTGGTTTTCTGCCTGCTACAGACGCTTGAAAATAGATCAAACTGAACTCTTCTCATATAAACTCAGAATAAATTCTGGGGTGTGAATTATATGAGGGAATACAGTCCTGTGCAAGCCTAGGAGGAAAAATAAAGAAAAAGATTTCTCCTTTTGGTCTTTTTACCGGGTTATACTTAATTTTGTTCAAGAAAGAATTTTTGGGATATCTCCGGTATATAGCAAAAGCTAAAAAATGTACTAATTTGTTATTTCATCACACAACTCATTAATTTTTGGTGACAAGTTTCAAGTCTTGGTTCGACTCATCAACAGGTCCCTAATAGCGAAATTTGGTTTGACTCATCAACACGTCCCAAATAGCGAAATTGGGTGATTTGAAAACAAATGAAAAATGAAAAAAAAAAAAAGAAATATAAAGTTCCAGAGAAATGGAAAAAAACAATTTTTTTATTTATTAAAAAAAAAAATTTAAATTTTTTTTAAAGAAGCAGATTCATTCGAAGCGAATCGAACTTGTATACGCCACGCAGTGTGCTAAAAAATAAAGAAGAAAAGGAAGAAGAAGAAGCGTTTCATGTCAGCAGAAAACCTTACACTCATCAGTGCAACTTGTTTTCTGCCTGCTGCAGACGCTTGAAAATAGATCAAACTGATCTCTTCTCATATAAACTCAGAATAAATTCTGGGGTGGTGAATTATATGAGGGAAAAATACTCCTATATAAAGCACAGGAGGAAAA